>OY821517.1:287769199-288369199 GCA_963682025.1 Cordilura impudica
TGTATCAACTTTTGTGCTGCTGTTTGTAACAACCAAAAATATTTGACCTAGACCCATCTTTAATTATACCGATCGAATCTGGTTCGATTTAACGATGTCCGTCCGTCCGTCCGTCCGTCCGTCTGTGTGTCCATGTAAAGATTGTAATCAAACTGCAGGTCGCAAATATGAATATATTTTAATAAAATTTGGTATATACGCTTCTATCGGCCATAGAATGAACGCTATTGAAATTGGTGAGAATCGGTCCATGTTCAGACCTAGCCCCCATACATATGACCCCTATGAAATCCACTTAAATTGCCATAAGATCCAAATTATCGTATAAATCTTAGTCAAATTGGGTTTGTATGTGTTTATTACATCCATTAATCAGTGGTCCAAAAATGATCCCTGTGGGACAACTCTTAGTCATAGGCCCCATACAGAGCTGTTTCCCGATCTTCACTTAAATCTATCAAAAAACAAAAATATTGCACTGATTCTTCTCAAATTTTGTTTGTATATATTTTTAGAAAATACTTTACCAAACATGGTCCCCATATAGATATAGCATCCGATATGAATAACATTTGCGATAATTTCTTCATCGGTAAGCGCTCCAACGCGGGATAAGTCGCCATCAACGCTTAAAAAATTCTTGTGAAGATTCATAACTCTTCCAATCTTGTACTATTTCAATTAATTCCTTTTGTGACTCGCTTGGATTTTCAGAGCCGTAATAAAACTAGCGTAAGGAACTTACCTATTTCAAACAATTTTGAATACAAATTGGCTCTACCAGCGCCCAAGACCGCTTTATTAAATGCAAGGCTGTAAAGTGCAATAGGCTTTTTAAATTCCTCAACAGTTTTTCCTAATTCGTCTGCTGTAAATTTCCTTCCAAATTTAATTAATTGATAATGCTTAATTGATCTGATTATTCTTTGGTCAAGAGGCTATGGGAGTGGTATCAGGAGGTAAATATTCTATTCATGCCACAAATCGGCTTGCTTATGAGGTGCAGCGTTGTCAATAATTAGGATAACGTTCCGATTTTTTCGAGAAATTTCTTCATTGAACGAAACAATGATTTTCTCCCAGATTTCTTGTTTTATTGTTTATTTGTTTTTATTGTTTTGAATTTTGTTTGATATTTTGTTTTTTTAATCAAATGTATGACTCATTTATAAGTGTAACGCAGTTAAGCGGGATGCATATAAAAGAAAAATATGTACAGAAAGTAAATGGATCAAGGAAAATGTTTCACTTTAGAATTACTTAAGCGTGAAACCTTCTTAAGCGGGAAGCATTTATCCGTGAAGTACTGTACTCACGTTCAAATTTAAAAATTTATTTTCAACTTTCATAGAGATGTCCACAACATCTACCAAAAATTTATTTGTTTATGATGTAGGAAAAGATGTATCTATATGCTCAGAATGCAAATATGAAATGAAAGGTAAACATACGGCAAATCTTGGGCAGCATTTACAACGGAAGCATCTATTGAAAGCTCAATATCAATCGTCAACATCTAAATTCAGTCTGATCACCAATAAAAGAGCAAGAGCGGAGGAAAATACACTTGAAAAGTACTTAAATGTTATCAAGATGGAAACCTTTAAAAAAAAAAGTTCCATTGATTCATGCGTAAAATGAGTAACCGTTAATGGCCGTCCTTTTACAATCTTGGAAGATATGGCATGAAAAAAATAATCGATCCGATTATGAATGCACTAAAAGTATCAGTTAATAGTGATAATATAAGTGGACATGAGAAACAAAATTAAATGTGAAATATAAAAAAAAAAACATATTTCAATTAAAATTGATTCTGCTTCTCGTCTTGGTCGATGTATTGTATGAATAAATATTCAATATATTTTTGACAGAAAAATAAAACTACCCAGGAAAAATATATTACCAAATAATAGGTTTTAGAAGGAGAAGGAACTGGTTGAAGTTTGTCTGATAAGCTCATTATTTTAATACGGGGATGTCATTGGAGGTAGCTAGTTGCCTAGGAACTCATTATTTTCACTTTGAAAGTAATGCAGTATGCAAGGAGCTGGCATGAAATATAAGTAGCTGTATAACACATTATTAGTAACGCCTTATTTTTACTTTAGAAGTAATGCAGTGGGCAGGGGTAGGTCATTATTGATAATGCAAAAATCAATGAGCTGCTATTACGAAATTTTTCCTGGGTACGAACTTTGGTCATGCATGAGGCTCAAAATTGTCAGACAGGAGGGTACATAAAAAAATCATATCATTAGCATTCTTGAGTGTTACGACATCAAATTGCAGCAAGTACTCGTACATATATTCAATTACATCAGATAACAGAAAAAATATGATCAAAGCTGCTGAATTACTAAAAGACGAGTATGGAAAGTTTAACATGGAAGATGAATTTGACGCAGCTGAAGAAAAAGTGCTTTTTAATATTGAACTGTTGCTCATAGTTTACAATTGGCAGTGCTCGACAATAAATCTAATTTTTCGTTTAAGAAAATACTTGATCAATGCAGAGCTATTTGCAAAAAACGCGAACACCAAATATTTCTTTTAGCTAAAAAGCTAAACTTGAAAAAAGCCGTACTAGACTGTCAAACTAGATGGAATTCCAGTTATGACAAGGTTCAAGCCTCTTTGAACATATAAGTTTTTGTTCGGAATTAATGGATGCTGAATTAAATATGAATGATATTGTTAAGAATTCGTAGAAGTTTTTGCACCTGTTATAATATTTACCATGAAACTACAAGAAGAACAGATGAATTTTGGGTATTTTTATAAATATGGCTTGGTTTAAATTAAAGCTAACAAATTATTACAAAACAAAATCATTTTCAAAAGAATTATATTTAAACTAGCACATTCCAGCCCTCGGTATTCGTGCGCAAATTCTAGGAAATTTTATTTTTTCATTAAATAAAGACCCTAAAAATCAACACAAAAAATAAACTCATTCTTATTACATACACATTAACAAATTTAATAAACACACACATAGCATTGTATAATTTTATGTATGTGTTAGTAGCAACTTTAAATGCAATTTACTTAAAAGTAAGGAAACAATTTAAAAATCTGTAAATCTGCAAATCGGCTAAAAAGAAATACCTTTCAAATAATATACGTTTGGTCAAAATTGAGATAAAGCGGTAGAACAAAACATCAGTCACAAGAAATCGTCTAGCCTATTAATATTATAGATATTATAGAGAGAAAAAACCACTTTATTATTAGTAATCCACTTTTGATTGCAGCAGTATATCTAGATAGCGGATTTAAGTTAGTTTTAAGTCCCGAAGATGCTGAAAATGCAAAAAAAATATATTTTAAACACAATGAAAATTTCCAAAAATTTACAAATGGAAAGAGAAGAACACAGTTTTATGAGAGAATCAATATCTTCTTCTTCAGAAAATGATGTAGGTATACTCGAACAACTTCCAAAAAAAAGATACAGATTTTCTAAATCTAATTCTTCAAATGTAAATGTCATCGCTTCGTTTGATAACTTAGTTTAAAAATTTAATTGAAATATATGAAAAATATCCCAGACTCAGAAAGAAAAGATTTACTATTTTGGGAGCAACATAAAACTCAAACGCCATTACTGTATCAAACGGCTCAGATTTTATTCGCAGTACCTGTTACACAAGTTAGCGTCGAGAGGAACTTTTCAGGGTTAAAATTCATTTAGTCGCCACAAAGAAAAAATTTAAAAGAAGAAAATTTTAAAAATATATTATAAAATTAAACGAAAATTTCTTTGAAGAATAAATTAATTTTCTACTAACAAAACATTTTTACTTTTTTTTTATTTTTAACCCGAACACCAAGACAAAGTGGGGTCAAAGGAAACGAGCTGGCTGACAAGTGTGCGCGAAAAGGCTCAGTTTCTCTGAGCGGGACGATGGACTCTGATATTAGAATCCCTCTATCAAAGCTGTCTAATCTGATTCAAGAGGCAGCTGATCTTGAATGAAAGACAATGTCCTTGCCTAATCCAAGGAGAACGAAATCGCTCATTGGTTTATGTAAAGGGACAATCAGCCTACTTATAGAAGGCGGATGGCTGAATGCATAGGTGTCCTGAGCTGTATGGATGTGGACGAGGAGGAGTCAGTGCAATATTTGCTGTGTGAATGTGCAGGACTGAAGGAGCAGCGCCTTAGATATATAGGGCAAAGATTCTTCCATAACCTGCGCTGCATAGTAGACGTTCCACGCGGCGACCTTGCGGACTTCTTGAGGGAAACTGGCTGGTTCAGGAGGGATGCATAATGGACAAAAGGGGCCTTTTTCACTTGTTCTTTTCTTTTCTTTTTCATTTTCCATACCCCTTACACTATATATCTGTACTCTTTAATCTCTCTTCCTATCTGTACCTTCCGGCACTTTCTAAAGGGCATCACAATGGGACATATGGTCTCCGAGTGTACCCGCTTTCGGGCGGTCATCTCATCCAACCTAACCTAACCTAACTTAGCCCGAACCCTGAACCTAATCCGAACCTAAATTTTGTATTAACCCGAACCCGAACTTGAACCGCTTTTTTCAGGGTTTCAGTCCATGCAATTATGTTGAAAATTTTACAAAATCAATGAAAGAAAAAAAGAATTCTTCAAAATATATTGTTTTAACTAAAATGTTTAAAGATTATTGATTTTGTTGATTGATTGAATTTTATAAGTCTGTGTAATCATTTCGGTTGTTTTGTACGAGCAAAAAAAATATTGGTTGGTATTCGGTTATAACTAAAAGGGTTTGTTAAAGTAATTAGAATTTTTACCGTAATTCTTTCATTTTTAAAAATACAATAGATTTGATTGAGTTAGAAATTGAATCAGGCTCAAGATTAAATGTTTTTACTTTAAATAAAGCAAAAAAACTTTGGCACATTTGTTTCATTCTGCATGACAGGTTATTCAGTTCTTATCGGACACTACTTTTATACATGGGTACTAGGTTAAATATGCGCCGATCGTGACCATAAAGTGACTTATATAAACTATATATGTATAAGAAAATTCTACGCAATATTTTTTTTAAAGAATTAATTGTAGATCGGGAAGAAGCCTTTTTAAAGGATCTACTTTTGAAGTACTGGCTAATGGGTATAATAACCAAATTTTACCGATATATATATATATATGTACACTTGTGCTCACATAATTAAGTCATGGGTATGTAATGAAATGTTTTTGTAGTTTTTCTCTTAAACCTATTTCTTCCGATTCTAACCTTACTATTTTGTGGAACCCTGCTATGCTAGCAGTTGTTTACATTGATTGAAGCAAAATTAAAAATTTGGGTATTCCCCGAAAAATCTGGAAAATGTCAAAAAGGTCATATGCGCTGTGCTCACATAATTAAGTCACCACGAGTATCGTGAGCAAATTAGTGTTTTGAAGATTTTTTTTGCGGTTTAAATAATAAATAAATTAAAAACAAAGAAATTAAAAACAAATAACATCAGCTGAAACGCTATGGGTAAACAAAAAATTCGAATTCGGCTGAACGGAAAATAATATGGGATTGTTTCCAAAGATACAATAATATTGCAAAAGTAGTAGATATTTTGAACTTTCCTCGTGGTAAAATTACAAATGCCATTACGCATTACAAAAAATATGAAACTTTTGAAAATATGCCGCGCCAAAAACCGAGAAAAACGACTTTAAATGATGACAGACGCATTGCAAACCTGAGTAAAACTGATCCTTTTTTAACTCCGTCGCAAATCAGAGCTAAAATGGAAACGGATTATGGCGTAAATGTTTCGTCGCAAACCATAAGACGACATTTGCAAGAAAACAATTTGCATGGACGAATGGCCAGGAAGAAACCGTTGGTTTCCTTGAAGAACACTACGAAGCGGCTCCGATTTGCGACTGACCATCTTGCTAAAGGCCTACATTTTTGGAATTTAATTGTTTGTAGCGACGAATCCAAGTTTAATGTTTTTGGAAATGATGGTAGACCATATGTGCGACGTCCTCCACTTAAGGAATTGGATCCAAAATACATAAAAAAAAAATGTGAAACACGGTGGCTCATCAGTCATTGTATGGGGTTGCTTTACCGCATTCGGTGTTGGTCCTATAGTCAAGATTGACGGTATAATGAATGGGGAAATGTATAAAAATATACTAAAGGAAAATTTGGCCACCGAATAGGCTGATAATTTGCCGCTTGCGTGGATTTTCCAACACGACAATGACCCGAAGCATTGTTCGAAACTGGTTAAGTCGTGGTTGGCAACACAGTCCATCAAGCTTCTGGAATGGCCGCCGCAGAGTCCGGACTTAAACCCTATCGAGAACTTGTGGGGCATAATAAAACGAGCCATTGCAGCACGAAAACTGGCATATAAGGATATGTTATGGAAAGTTATCCAAGAGGAGTGGCACAAAATCACTCCAGGCCAGTGCGCTTCTCTTGTAGCCAGCATGCCAAAGCGATGCTCCACAGTATTGATGCAAAAGGGTTATCCTACTCAATATTGAGGTAAGCTAATGAAAAAATCGGACTCTCGACAAAATTTATTACGTATTTCTACAATTTCAACCACTTTTTTTCAGATGACTTAATTATGTGAGCAGCTCTTTTTGGCTAATTTCCAAGTTTTTAATTTTTTTGAAAAGAACCAAAATTTTGTAATTTTTAATTTCACTGTAAATTCATTGCTAACATATAAGAATAATAAAAAAAATTATGTTAGAATTAAAAAAAAAGGGTTTACGTATTTTTGACAATAATGTCGAGTAGCATACTAGTGACTTAATTATGTGAGCACAAGTGTATATAATAATCTGAAGCTTATATACCAAATTTAAGTGACATGTATTCATATGTGTGACCTGTAATTTGATAACAAAGTTTACATGGATATACAGACAGACAGATGGATGGACGGGCATCGCTTAATTGACTTAAAAGTGATTCTGCATCGATCGGTTACAAAGATCAGCAAAAACTCATAATACCCTGACCCCAGAGTAGTATAGGGTTATAGGACAATAAAACCTTTATACAAATGAAATTCAAAGATCCATGGCTGAAGTTTCGAAAAAAATTCGTAAAACAAACCGATATTATGGGGTTATTATTATTTTTTTTGTTTTTATTGTAAATTTCATACATATATAATTGTTAAAATTTTTTTTTTTTTTAATTTTTTGACCCAAGCATTATTTTCGTTTGTTGTTTAGTGCATACACCTTATTCCCTCCTGTACTTTTCCAGTTTATTTTTATATATTGGTATTTTAGGGTGTTATTTTGTTTGTTATAACCCTTTATTGTACAAATATACACCAGTACACAAATTCTTATCAATAAACCAAACTAAATACATAAAAAAAGAAAAAAAGAATTCTTATTGATGAATTTATAACGTCAACTGATCGTAATAATTTGATACTGTTCTTGTTTTCCAACATTTCAAGTGTTTAGTTTTTACCTCGAGTACTGTGCATTTCTACTGATAACGTTGTTTCATTATGCTTTTTTTGTGAACGGAATGAAGTCATATTTTTATATTGTTATTATTTTAGAGTTGGGAACGACAATTATTGAAAACAAAAGTACCTGAATAAAAATTTGTTTTAATAATAAAGATGAAAAATCAATACATTTTGAAGCACTTGTCCCAAAGTCAAGTCTTGTAAGAATTAAGTAATACAAATTTTTTTATTATAAAAACTTGGTAAAAAAAAAATACTTCTCAACAATGTTTTTAAAAAGTATAATTATTACAAACAATTCTAATCCATTTGTATTAAACATGTTACGAAATTAAAAAAAAAAAATAACTATTCTAATTGGTTGTCTTCTTTCTTAATACAGTTACAGATTAAAATTAGTGAATGAAAACATCTGATATTATTTTCCACCACTATATCCGATAATTTTGACAAATCTTCTAGCATATACATAACATATCTGAAAGTCAGGTATTTGCAGCTACAATATTGTAAATACAAGTCTTGTAGTCTCTTGTCTCTGCTACTACTGCTGGTTAAGAATCAGGATTTTGGGAAAGAGTATTAGGTGAGATCATTAATGGGCATAACAAATTATTCTTAGCCAAATTTAAGTAAGATTATAATTTAGTTGTTGTCTGTAGTTATGATAAAGCCATTCAAGATGCCAAAATTATATGGGTCTAGAAACGGATAGGTTTTTTGTGAGGTCATTTATGTTTGCTAAAACCATATACCAACCAAATATGAAAAAATCTATATTTCTTGAATGTCTTTAGATAGATTTGTTTGAATACCGGAAATCGGGTTTTTATGGGACTATGACTAAAAACGAACCTACGCAGTATACTTTTGGGGGGCTATGCTGTGAATTGTCTCATATGGCTTATTTTTCGTCTACTGATAAATGGATATAACGGCAATTTAAAAGATCTCATAGGGGTCATTTGTATGGGGTCTGAACATGAACTGATTTTCACCAATTTCAACAGCATTCATTCTATGGCCGATAACAACTTATATACTAAATTTCATCAATATATCTGTCGTCACAAGCGATAACCCCCTAAGTCGACTTAAGAACGATTTGAGTTATGTATGCTGTTATATTCAAATAAAAACGCTTTATATTTACGTGAAATCCCCATTTCTCTAACACTTTTTATTAAAAAACTATTAATGAAAACATACTGTCCCAACTCGTAATGAAGCCCCTTTACATATATGTATATAAAAAGTAATTTTTCTCGAAAGCATGATATTCGACGATTTGGGTTATGTATGCTATCATTATACCCTCCACTCCAGTGTGCAGAGGGTATATATAAGTTTGTCATTCCGTTTGTAATAATTAGAAAAAAAAAATTTGGACCCCATAAAATAAATATATTTGTGGTCCTTATAACAACCGGAGTTGATATAGCGATGTCCGTCTGTCCGTCTGTCCGTCTGTGGAAATCACGATGACGGCATCAATCGGGCAGCTAGGGTGCTCGTTGACATAAAAAATGATTCACTAACATCCTGAAAAGTTTGCTATTTAAAATCGTCCAAATCGGTCGATTAGGGCCCGAGATTTGAATGAAGAACTAAAAAAAGTCTTGAAAAAATATAATTTTTTATGTTGTTCTTGTCACGATCAAATTCATGGGAAGATTTCGATTTCAAAAATCATTAAAATTGGTGGAACAGGTCCAGGAAAATCTCTGAAAAAGTAAAAAAAAATGAAAAATATGATGTTTCTATATTGTTCTTGTCGTTATTCTAAATGTTGTGTTGTTGTCATAGCTGGACTTGTTGTTTTTGTGGTCGTTGTGGTAATAATATAACAAAAACTAACCCTTTGTACATTTTTTTATTAACTCTGGTAGAAAAATTTAAAAGTTTCCATTGTTTTGGCATCACTCTAAAAATTTGTTAGATCATTTCTGTTATTACCACGAGCCTGCCTGCAAAATTTCAGATCGAATGGCTACGGGAAATTGTTTAAAATCGATCCAAAATTTTTTCGACAAGCAGGCTACGAGTTAATATAAAGGGAGTAAAAATTCACCAAAATCTAAAGCAAATAATGCTAAAATACCTAGTTGTTAATAAAAAAAAAACAATGTAAATATAGCAAAAAAAAATTTTATGTATAAATTTATTTATAAATTTATATAAACATATTAAATAATACAAATAATATACATATATTATATATGCATATCCATAACAACTGCATGTTAGAAATAAGTCGGTATATTATTTTATTAACATAAAATTCTGCAATATTTTGTTGTGGGGAAAATACATTTCTTTTGCATTAACAGAGTGTCACTTCATTTTGCTCAGCATGGCTATGCCACAGTAGATGGCGCCACAATTTTTGTTTGTTCTAATTAGCTTTGCAATAGTTATTTATATTTTAAGATGAATGTTAATATTTTCAACTGGATATCATACAGAACAATGTTAAGAGTATACACGGGCTGGTCTTTTATTTCATGCGTATTTTCATTATTCTTTTACAAATATGAACATAAGTTTGGCATATTAACTTTTTGTTGTCTTTACAAAATAGAGTTACCGAGTTCATCAATGAGTTTTTTGCTTTCCAAAAAGTTCTACATAGTTATATAGAATTGTTATTTTGCTTTACCTACAAAATATCTGACTGCGATTACATCTAATTTTTTAAAAATTTTTTATAATTACTAAAGCATTATTATTCACATAAATACAAAATTTCACTTTTTAAATTTTCCATTCAAATTTAAGAAAATATCAATTCTAAAAACTGGAATTAAGAATTTACAATTATAAATTACAATAATTGAATTTCAGAAAATCATATCAAAACGTCGGAAATTATAATTCTAAATTTAGAAGACATCAATTGCATCTTTAATATATAAATTTTATTCCTTAAACACAAATTGAAATTCCAAAAAAAAAAAAAAAAACAGCAAATACCTATCTTTACATTTAAAAAATTTTTACATTTAAAAAAAATCTTTAAAAAAATCTTAATAGCTTTTCAGTACCGCGATTCAGTAAAAAAAGAAAATTGCAAAATTATCAGTAAAATTTTTAAACGGTATTCGCTATTGTTAAAGTCAGCTGTTGTTGTTATCTAAACGACAACCATTTTTGTGTTGTTTATTCAATCGATAAAAACTTAAATTTTTAGGTTGAAATGTCGCCATGCATAAATAAAAATCATAAAATAGTGAAAATATTTTGCTTTAATTAAAAAACTTTTTTATATAAATAAAAAAATTAAATAGCATATGCAATTCATTATTTCATTTTCAAATAAATACACAGAAATATTAGTAAAAAAAATAGAGATATTAAACATAAACATAAAATCATCCTGTCAAACACGAAGTAATTTGTTTCTTTCTATTCTTCTTTGTGTTTTTCGCTTATTTTGACAGAGATGCCACTCGTTTACAATTTAAATAAATAGAAAAATAGATTTGTCGACTGTCGTTAAGATGTATGTACTTAGTGAATCACTTAATCCTTAGTGCAAACAACAATAGCTGTCGATATATTTTGCGATTGTCGGATTGTTGAAATTTACAGTTACATAAATAAACGCAATTTGATGAGAATGTTATTTTTTATATATAAATTTTCACAATTTTTTTTGGATGAAAATTTGAAGTCTTTCAGAAAATAAAGAAAACAAATTATTTTATTTAAAATGTTTGGGACATTTGGTTTTTTGCGTTTGGCATCCCTAATTTGAATATTTATTATTATAAATTTATTCACTATGTTTTCCAAATATGGCAATATTTTAATAAAAAATTGAGAGAGTTTTTTTTGGTTATTATTTTGTTACTCCATCCGACCTATATTTGGCTAGTTAAAAGAAACTATACAGTCATCTCCAATTAGCACGATTTAATGCATATAGCCACCCTACACAACCATTACCTTTGCAATGGAGGTTAGGGCGAGCTATTTAATTAGCAAAAACTAAATTAAACGAGAAGTTATGTCATATAACCGGAAACGCATGCATATAGGTGTATAACCTAAATGCATGCCGATCAGCAACCACGATGAAAAGACGAAAACCAACCCAAAGAATTTGTTGAAATAATTTGGTATTAAGTTTAAAAAATTGTTTACTTTTTCATTTACATTTATTATCAAGACTCAAACCGAGGTGGAGAGTATCAAAGATTCGGCACAGCCGAATTTAGCACTCTTACTTGTTTTCTACTAAAAACGCTTTATTTTTATGTGAAATCCTCATTTCTCTAACACTGTTTGCTAGATAGATTTAATAAAAATATACTGACCTAAATTGTTATGAAGCCCCATTACATTTATACAAAAAGATATTTTTCTCGAAAGCATGATTTTCGACTTAGGCGGTTAATGCTTGTGACCGCAGAAATATGGTTTGATTACAAGGTTTACATGGGCACACAGACGGACAGACAGACGGACGGACAACGCTAAATCGACTCCAGAAGCGATTCTGAGTCGATCTATATAATAAAAGATATTTTTGGTAGTTACAAACATCAGAACAAAGGCATTATACCCTGACCACATAGTGGTATAGGGTATAAATACTGATGTATGTTTGTTTGTTTATATCAAAATAAGAAAAAAAAAATTAAAGGTCATAAAAACAAGTCTGGCCTGAGATGGTCAAACCGATTGGATCATTTACTATACTGGCCTAGTACTTTCACCCTGACTTGGAATTTCCGACCCTCCAAGGATGGCTGTTTCACTGTGCTACCATCCAAAAATTGTGACCTGTAGTTTGTGCACAAGGCTTGTCAGGGATCAGGGATGCCCAGAAAATTCTTATGAAAGTGCAAACACTAATACATATAAAGAAAACAATTTTTTTCATAATTTTATTCATGTGCATGAAAAAAACAAAAATTTTTATCTGAAATGAAATGTCTTAAAATGTTTTTTAATATGATATTTTGTGTTAGTTTGAATAATTTGAAAGCATATCAAACCTTCTGCTTCAACCTTAAAGTTATATGTGAAAAAATCACTTTCCCACTTCTCGTTCATTCATTTGTAAAGTAATAATTTGTATTTTAAACTTAAGACTTCCAGTGATTTTTCAAAGTGCTTTTTAATTCACAGCTGCAAACTATTTTTTAAACGGAATCATATGCTAGACAACAACAAAATCTATATTGAATATCTCGGTCGTTAAAGTGTACCAACAGATCATGCGAAAGTGTTCTTGCATTTTGTTATTATCTTCGTTATTAGCAAGAACAAATAATAAAAAACGAATAAGACAAAATTGTTCGTGTATTTTAGTGATGAATGCGTGTTTGTGCATTAGAATACACTGCCTATGACTAAGTCCTTTTACAAAACAAATGTGCATTGAGTGCATAGGACGTGGGCATATATGGTTTACACAGACACACAGACGGACGGACGTATAAAAGGACGTCGTACAATTGACTCAGATAGTGATTTTGAGTCAATCGATATAATAATAAAAGGGTCTGGGTCCTATATTTTTTGTAGCTACATTCATTGACATACACTCATTATACACTGACCGCAATAATGTATAGGGTATATATGTATATTCTTTATAGCCGAAATATCAAAATGGAAAAATTCCTACAAAATCCCCTCTCAATTATTGGTTTTCCAAAGTGATCTATTAACTGTTTGTACAGTATTTGCCATAATACTACTTAGTATAATGCCGCTAGTTTCAAGCAAAGCATTAATAAAAATCATCCAGCAGTGAGATACTTCGCAAAACGCACCCATATTTTTATAATGTTTGGGGCATTTTATTTTTGGAAAATAATAAACTCCGCCAGCTTATAAATAGGCAATGATGGTGGTTTTAACCATCAGATGAGCAATTCCACGTTAAATAATTCTTAGACTTTTTGAATGTGTTCTTTTTAGCAAATAGAAAGATGGAAATCAACTTGTGAAAAAACATCATCTATTGATTTGTTTGTTGAATGGTTATATACTCGTACGAGATCGAAGCAATAACTTCTTAATTTTTAAAAAAATTAATTTATGATGTTTGTCGGCTGGAGAGTGAAAGTGCCTGAGATTGTTTGATGACGTTGGCATATTATATAAATCAGTGGTTAAGATATTTATGTTTTAGAAAGGTTTCCGCAAGAAAAATATGCCTCCCGTTTGCTCACTATTGACCAAAAACGCAAGCGTGTGACAACTTCAAGAGAGTGTTTGGCGTTGTTCAACCGTAATTTAGATAACAGCACCATATTACAACAGTGGATGAAACATAGATCCATTACCAAATTGCAGTCTGAAGAATGGCTTTGCTCGGCCAAACCCAGGCCAACAAGGTCAATTAGACAGTTTCTTGGAATGTACGCATCGTCAGCGATGTCCACTTTTTCCAAGCAAAAGGCGCAAAACAGTAACCCAAAAAGCGCATAAAGGCGCTAAATTGTAATGAAAATAAAAGCGCTAATTATATGTTTGTAAGTAAATAAAATAATTTTTATTAATTTTCAAAAAACATATAGCAATAAAAAATATACATATACAATACTTTAAAAACTTTTCTGATAATTTTTCATTTATAATCAAAATCGTGTAATCGTCAGGCCGTAGTATTGTTTTATAAAACGTTTTGTTTTTTTTTTTATATGTAAGCTGGAATTTTATAATTAACTAGCTGTTTTTACCCGGTCTTGCCCGGGATCAAAAGGCCTTTGACTTGAAAAATGGTTCACTATTCTTACCAGGCGCTGAGTACTTAGTCCCCGATGAACCATTCCTCAAAAAAATTAATTTACTCCCAAAAAATTTGTATGGGATTGGGAAATTTGTTCATGGTGAAAAAATTCTCTATGTTCACGTTTTTTGGGGGATCAAATTCATGTTTTATTTCAATTTAAAATTTTGTGCTTTTTTAATTTAGAACTTTTTTTTATAAGACGCTACAGCAAATATACTTCAAAAATAAGCAACGAAACCACCTCAAGTTTTTTTTTTAGAATTTTATTTATTTTGTAAACATCAAATACAACGGAATCGTTTGCAAATTAAAAGAATCAGAACTTTTAAAAATTGAAATACTTTATTCAATAAGTGATCATCATTGAGCAGAGACGTGAAAAACAGAAAATGAATGCGACGTTTAAAATTGTGCCAAAAGGTTGCTTAAAGCAACTGCTTATATTATATGTATAGTAGTTATTGCACATACATAGATAACATTTATCATAAGACTTTCACTGAGCTGTATTCCGCGAGCGAGTCGCGTCCCCGTCCGCGCATTTGGCAGCTACACCCGTGCTGCCGCGAAGTTGTCATCAACTTATTTGAATCCCAAAATATATTTTTAGAACATTCCTATATTTTAGCTGCGCTGTGTTCCGAGAGCGCGTCGCGTCCGCGTCCGCGCACCCCTTCCGCGCGTTTTGCAGCTACATCCGTGTGGCCGCGCAGTTGTCGTCAACTTATTTTAATCGCCAAAATATATTTTTCAGATCATTGCGATATTTTAGTTTAGCTGAGTTCGCGAGCGCGTCGCGTCCGCGTCCGCGTCCGTGTCCGTGTCCGTGTCCGAGCGCCGCTTCCGCGCGTTTGGCAGCCACACCAGTGCTGCCGCGAAGTTGTTGTCATCCTATTTTAATTGCCAAATTATATTTTTCAGATCATCGTAAATTTGAGCGCCGCTGTGTTCCGCGAGCGCATCGCGTCGCGTCCGCGCACCGCTTCCGCGCACCGAAATTATGCTATTGAAAAGAATACAGATTTTAAATACGTTTATTGAGAGCAGTATGGAGAATTGTTCATTTCTTTTGGGGACCTCTTTTTTAAAAGTTGGGGAATTTGTTCATTTTTGGGGAATTTGTACATTGGGGGCTAAGTGCTGAGCGCCTGCTTGCCACTACAACTTAGCATAGATTATTTTGAGTGTATTATGTCTAAAAGTTACGAATTTTAGTTATTCTAGAGCTTGGGGTAATACAGCAATTCTGGTTTTTCCTTTTGGTGCATATACGAAAAGCTTGTGCTGGCTCCCAACTCTGCAGCAGGCGACAAATAATTGTCTATGAGAAAAACAGGAAGATTCTAAGTTGATACCTGCTACCGTAAGAGATTGTCCTCTTATGTACGTTATGTTAGGAACAACTTTTCGTACCATCTTTACAATGAAATACCAACTTACAAAAGTCTTCTGGATATTACAGTCGTTTCAAGAGTTTCACATTCCCTCGACTAAGCTTGTCTTAGCTGCTGGATTTCTAGACGCACTGGAGTAGATTCAGGCATTTCCTCTTCTCTTACAAAGCTTGTCTTGATCTTTGGGCTTCAAGACGTTATTGGATTTGCTCAGGTGTTTCAGCATGGTCTAATCAGGATCTCTAGAGTTCTGTTTTGTTTAAGCCTTTTTGCATTTGAGGTAGTACGGCCTATATGATATGCTTTCATGTGCAAGGCACAATTGCAAATAGTTATTTTTCCACCTTTAGAACTCATTTATATAGTGAAAAAGATGAAATGGAAATATTTGTAATAGGTTGCTTTCCAATGTAGCCAAAAGGCAAGATGGAAATAAATGTAATGTTTTGTTCTCCATTGTTGTTAAAAAGGCGAGATGCAAATATTTATAATCGGAGTAATCCTGCAGCGGTAGTCAACCTCTGAAATAAATCTGCACTAATTTTGGGGTGTTGCAACTCATATAGTAAAAAAGATAAGACGGGAAAATTTGTAATAGGTTGATTTAAAATCTTCACTTCATAATGGTGTAAACTCAAGAGTAGTAAGTAAAGAGATTTATGTACAAAATTTTTGGGAAGTCCTTTGGAAAATTAAAATATGTGAACAAACATTAAAAGCGTATATAGAAAATTAAAAAAAGTGGGCGTGGCTGATAAAAGTATATGACGGCCCTTACCTGGGATTTGAGAATAATGTGCAGTAAATTCGAGCGAAACCAATAAAAAATTAAAAAAGTGGTCGCAAAAGTAGGCGTGGCCGATAGGAAGTATATGGTGACTTTCCCTGTGGCACAGTGATCGTGTGTACCAAATTTCAGAGGAAATCGTTAACAAATAAAAATTTTTATAGCGAACAAATATACCAAAAAGCAGAAAATGAATTGTATATAAAAGTGGGCGTAGAAGTAGGCGTGGCCGATAAGAAGTATATGGTGACCTTAGCTGGAGTACAGGGATCGTGTGTACCGAATTTCAGAGAAATTCGTTAACAAATAAAAATTTGTATAGTGAACAAATATGAATAAAACAGAAAAGGAATTTTTCATAAAAAGTGGGCGTAAAAGTAGGCGTGGCCGTTAAAAGTATATGGCGACCTTTCCTGGGGTATGGAGATCGTGTGTACAAAATTTCAGGAAAATCCGTTGAAAAATAAAAATTTGTATGCGGTCAAACAAACAAACAAACAAACAAATAAACAAACAAACAAACAAACAGAAAATAAATTTTATATATATAGATACAACAACAGGCATTATAAATTTTTAGTCCATATTTTACGTTATGCATTAAGGAATATACAGTGCTTAAAGATATTCTGCTCCTTATTTTATTTTTAAAAACCCATTGCACTGAACACTGTTCCAACTTAAGCATTTGAATGCTGAAAATTTAATATATTGATAATTTAAAAAACGGGAATTCATTGTCTGAGCTTTTGAAGCTAAGTGCTTCTTCGATTTATTTTTTATCTTTTCCAAATTCTTTAATAAGACGTTTTTGATAAAAGTTGTCCGCGCTGCACAATGCGACATTTGGCCAATCTAGGTGGACAAAAATCCAAAAATAAAAGTTGGCGGATTGTCATAATTCTAATGAATGACGAAAAAGTTATACCTTAGTTTATGGTAATTTTCCCTGTCGCGCTTCCCTACGACTTACCGAGACTTTCTGATATGTTTTACTTCATAATCAATTTCTCCTATTAAGTTTGTATTGTGCAATTAAAATATTTTATTTAATTTATTTTAAATTTTTTCCATTTCAATGCTTGCTGATACACAATGTTTTTTGTTTTTTCATTCGGTGCAACAATTATAAAATTTTTCGGCGTTCCTACTGTGCAGCAGGTGCATTTGGCAATTTTTCATTTTACCGATTTTTGATTTTGGCGATTTTTGAATTTGGTGATTTTGCCATATTTTCCAGGACTAGTCACATTGATAATTAATATGCTTGTCAAAAGTTTGAAGACTGTGGCTTTCGTAGTACTTCATATTTTTTGTATAGGAGCTGCCACGCCCACTAATCCCATCCCGCCCAATTTTTACCGAACTACTCACATTAATACCTGATGGACTCGTGCAAAGTGTCGATGCTTTTCCTTTCATAGTACACTAGTTATATGATATTATATATTTACATTGTATGGGCGGTGCTACGCTCACTGCTGCAATCACGCCCATTTTTTGTTCGACTAATCACATGAATAACTTATGGGCTCACGCAAAGTGTCAGGGCTCTCTTTACTACAGTACTACAGATATATGACATTTTTTATTTACTTTGTATTTGAGGTGCCACGCCCATTGGTCCGATACCGCCCATTTTTATCCGGCTACTCACATTAATGACCTCAGACAAATTTGCAAAGCTGTCTCCACCATAGTACTCGAGATATATAATATTGAATTATTACTTTGTATGCGAGACGCCACGCCCACTTGTCTGATCCCGCTCATTTTCGGCATTGCTTCTATCATAAATAATAGGTGACATCACACAAATTTGCAATGCTCTCTCGGTCATAGTACCCAATATATATTAAATTAAACGCTCGCGTTATATGGGAAGTGCCACGCCCACTAAAAATATAAAAAATATTTATAGCCTATGTCCATCTTTACGGAACTTTCTAAATATTGGAACCAACGTTTTTAAAATCGTATGAGTAGTTACGGAGATTACATCCTACAAACAAACAAACACGCATTACCTCTTTATTATATTAATATAGATTAATACAATTGCAAATGATGGGTGGACCATGCCCCTTTCTGCTACAATTACAAATAGAATTAATATTACAATGTACTCAAGTCATAAAATGAAATCTAACCCAAGGACGTCCAAAACACAGTTTAGATATCTGTAAAAAAAAAGAAGTGGGCGTAACAGTTTCTTACACCGCCCATTTATAATATCTTAGAGGTTATTGTGAACCATTTTTTTTACAAAATTTCATTAAAATTCTTAAAAAATGTTAAGCAATTGCCGAATATAATATTTAATTTTCAAAAAATGGACGTGGCAGTTGCTCGATTCTTCAAACTTTTGTTATCAATATTGGTTGTGTCCTACATTATCATCAATAAGCCAGCATCTTTTAAATAAGATTTTTGTTCACCTAGATTGGCCAAATGTCGCACTGTGCACTGAGTTAAAAAGTTTTTCCAATATTGTATATATAGATGATACTTTAGCTCTTAGCTTGTAAATAGCAGATTTTGTGAAGTAGATTTGCTATTTTTAAATTATTTGTCCGATTCTTCAATATTATTGTCACAGAGGCCTTTTCAGAACTATAACCAAATTGCAAATTTCATTAAGAACTGGATCGTTCTCATCCTACATGAATAGTATGCCAATTTATTTGACTAATTCAATGACAATTTCAAAATAAACTCCACATTTGACCAAGAGGATATGTAGTAGCCATTGCAAAATTACATGAATTGGGCTAAAAATTGCTACTTCATCAACCACATTCTCCGGATTTAGAACCCAATTATATATTCCTAAACCTAAATAAATTAGCTCAGCGGAAAGAAATTTCGCTCTAACCATGAAATCATTGATCATCAATTTTGAGAACCTTGAGAAATGCTATTATTTAGAAAAAACAAAAAAATTGGAGAAGTGCTTGAAATAAAGATGATTATTTTGCTCCTAAAATAGTTTTTTCCAAAAGCCAATTCCAAATGTTTTTCTTAGAGTTTTAAGATTTTTTAAAAATGTTTTCAGAGTTTATCAAGAACAATTTCGTTGACATGGCACGACTTTTTTAGGAATTGCTCATATGTACTCGTATTTTAGGGTGGGTTTGATATAGCAAAAAAAAAAAACTAAATAAATCAAATTGTAATGTCTATGGGCATTATACAGGGTTGGTTTTCGAAGAATGAAATCCATTAATATTATTTAAAAGAAATATGCTGTTGGCTTAAAAAAAATAATAAAAAAGAAAATAATAATGAAAGCAAATGGAGTTCAGCCATTAATATTAACCTGTTGTTTATAAATAACAAGGCGTAAGTATGAAATGCTTTAATTACTAACAACAACAAATACAATACAAAACTAGATTTTTTTTAATTATGGCTGAATTACATTACACCTAAACATAATATGTAGTTTTTATTATGAATAATTTTGCTTTAACCCTCTACTATTTAATAAACTTTTTATGTACAATGTACAACAATACACAGACATATGAGTATATCAGTATATAGTTATATATGATATAAAAAAAAGTATTGTTGGATATTGTATTGTACGCTCAACATTTTAATACCGCCATGTGCTGCACGTAAATATATTTGAGATAATGTTAATTGCAAACATGCATCAGAAACTATAAATCATGGCTTTTTGCAGCTTTTATAGTTAGAAGTTGCAGTTGTTTACTGTGTAAAACTTTACCTGATCTTAAAATGCTTTAAGATTGCGGAAATGTTTATAAGAACATGATTATGATTAATATGAATTGCTAAAAAATAATTTGATTTAATATTTCTTTAATAAGTTGAGTACCCTACGTTATAAATTTTGTTAAGAAGTCATTCAAAATGAGTACATCTCATGTTACTCGATTTATTTCCGGTCGAACTGCATAAAGTAATTTCTATTTTCCAACTTATAAATTACTAACTCATTTATCTATCGAAATTTATACAAACTTAAGCCTTAACAACGAGAACGGCGTACTTGAATATAAACAAAAAAGGTATGAAAATAACAAACAAAACATATTTTAAAGACCCTTTCGATATTTTAATTTCCATCCTCAACTTTTGTATGTACGAGAACCTCTATATTTTCAGTTCAATAGCCTGATTTTTTTAAAACACCTCACTACTTAGAATAACAACAATAATTTTGACAATGGGACCTTGATCGTTATTTTAACAACGTTTGAATCATATTCTCCAAAACTACCATGAGCTTCGGAACAGAACATTAAGTCCAACAAGCAATGAGCTAAAAAAACGAAGTGTGAGTTACGCTCAAATATAGTGAGTCTAACATTGATTCACAATCAAACAAAGCGATTGTAAATCATGAATCACCTGATCATGAGTTTCATGAAATCATGTGAATTTGAAACATTTGTGAATCAAAATCCATTTGAATTGCTCGAATAGTAACTTTACATCTAATGATCACTGGCACAATATACAAAAGCGTAATTTTTTGATGTGTAAACATCTATACGCGCAGGGGGGTAAATTTCTATTTCACAATACAATCACAAAACAGCGTAACTCATATCGGTGTGAGCTGAAGCAGATAACGCTGTGTGACTTATGATTGTATTGGTGAAAAATTATGATATGTTCTTTTCTAAACATTTTCCAATTGTCTTTCAAAAAACATCAATTGTATTTCAGAAAACATCAATTGTATTTCAGAAAACATAAATAGAATTTCAGAAAACATCAACAGAATTTCAGAAAACATCAATTGTATTTCAGAAAACATCAATTGTATTTCAGAAAACATCAATATAATTTCAGAAAACATCATTCGAGTTTCAGAAAACATCAATTGAATTTCAGAAAACATCAATAGAATTTCAGAAAACATCAATATAATTTCAGAAAACATCATTCGAGTTTCAGAAAACATTAATTGAATTTCAGAAAACATCAACAGAATTTCAGAAAACATCAATTGTATTTCAGAAAACATCAATTGTATTTCAGAAAACATCAATATAATTTCAGAAAACATCATTCGAGTTTCAGAAAACATCATTTGAATTTCAGAAAACATAAGTAGAATTTCAGAAAACATCAATATAATTTCAGAAAACATCAATTGTATTTCAGAAAACATCAATTGAATTTCAGAAAACATGAATAGAATTTCAGAAAACATCAATTGTATTTCAGAAAACATCAATTGTATTTCAGAACACGTCATTTGAATTTCAGAAAACATAAATAGAATTTCAGAAAACATCAATATAATTTCAGAAAACATCATTCGAGTTTCAGAAAACATCAATTGAATTTCAGAAAACATCAATTGTATTTCAGAAAACATCATTTGAATTTCAGAAAACATAAATAGAATTTCAGAAAACATCAATTGTATTTCAGAAAACATCAATTGTGTTTCAGAAAACATCATTTGAATTTCAGAAAACATAAATAGAATTTCAGAAAACATCAATAGAATTTCAAAAAGCATCATTTGAATTGCTGAAAACATTAATTGTATTTGAGAAAACATCAATTGAATTTCAGAAAACATCAATTGCATTTCAGAAAACATCAATTGAATTTCAGAAAACAGCATAATCGACTTATTTTTTATGCACTGGAAAATATGATGTTGATGTTTTCTTTAATTATTAGATGTTTACACATCTCCCTTGTGATCGGACTCACATGATTTTTTTTTAAATAGTGAGTGTTATTGAAAATGGAGCAAGATAGGTGCACTTTTTTAATTAACACACATTTTATTCAAAAATTAAAGTATTTCTACACCACACACCAGTGCGCAGAGAGTATATATTAATTTTTAATACAGTTTGTAATAATTTTAAAAAAATTTGAACCTCAAGAAGTCTATATGTATTCCTGATCCTTATAACAAGTACGATATCCGTCTATCCGTCTATGAAAATCACGATCATACCCACCACAACTCAGCTGGGTTGCGCATTTTAAGCGAAATTAATACACTGACATCCTAAGTTGTTTCTATTTAAAAACTTCAAAATCATCAATAACTCCCAAGATTTAAATGAAAATGTGAAAAACTCTTGAAGAACTATGATTTTTCTATATTATTCTTGTTATTGTTGTTATACTAAATTTTTTCTTGTTTGTGAATGCTGGAATTATTGTTTTAAGTATGGTTGTTCTATTTGTAGCATTTGCTTCGTTAGTGCATATATATCGTCATGTTCCACGTGCATAAATAAATACAAAAAATTGCTAATATGAAAGAACAATAATAATAAAAAAGTAACTTTTCTTTAAGAGATTACCTATTTATTTATCAATGAATTTAATAACTATTTATAGATTTTAATAAAAATTTAAATTACTAATAAGCAGTTTTTTTATAGAAAATTTTCCCAATTTAAAATTATTACTATACTTGTTTTGATGAGTTAAAGATATTTGTTTTGTAGAAAAATTCGCAGATTTTTTTTTTTTTTTATTTATTAACCAACACTCAGGGGATGCCCCTACAAATGCAGTGCATTGTGTTGCTTTCAGGAAAAAAGGTTATGGGAAGAAGGAGAGAGGGAGTATTGTTTGTGGATATTTGACTTAAATTTTATTAGATTATAACTGTCAGGAAAGACCCCTGCAGGGAGTTTATTCCACATACGGCTAGTTCAACTGATAAACGAATTCTCTCTGTAATGCGTTGTGCGGTCAACTGGACAATAAACTACAAACGGATAAGATCTACTAGAGAAGCGGGTAGAGCGAACCGAAACTCGGGCACTTGGAATAAGTTCGCTAATCTCAGAAGAACATTTCCCATGGTAGTATCTATGGAACAGTGATACACAGCCCACATTCCGACGATGTTCCAATGAGTCAATAGAATTGGATACCCTACTGTCATTGATGCGCATCAACGCCCTCCTTTGCATACGGTCCAGTAGCTCCAAAATAGACTTTGAAGCTCCTGCCCATATATGGGAGTTGTATTCCATTTTCGGTCGGATGTAAGTGGTATAGATTTTAAGGAGATCAGAAGGAGTGAAGTAATTTTTGCACCGTTTTAGAAAACCAAGGCAGTTGAATGATTCTTTCGGCACTTGAAAAACATGCTCGTTCCAACGAACATCACATTGAATTCTCTGTCTAGAACATCAAGAGTATCCGACTCCTCAATACCTATACCACCCATATAAACAGATGACATTGTTGAAACCATGGCCCTATGGGTCAACATACAACATTGAGTCTTCAGCGCATTAAAATCAACCCTATTCGCTTTACCCCACTCGGAGATTGTTAACAGGTCTTAACTGAGTGTGTCATTCATTGTCTGCCTTTTGCCCCTAACCTCCAAGAGGCTTGGCCTACAATTAAAGGAAAATGAATGGCAAATGCTGCCGTCATCTGCGAAAGAGTATATAGAGTTAAAAGTTTGACCAAGAAGGTCGTTTAGAAAGATAAGGAAAAGAGAAGGAGAAAGAACGGAACCTTGAGGTACCCCTGAATTAAGCTGAAACTCATTGGATGAGACAGCATCAATAACAATACGTATTGTTCGATCTCTGAGAAAACTCGATATAAATCGAGAGAAGACATTACCGACCCCAAATGCAATAAGCTTAGATATGAGTGCACCGTGCCATACACGATCGAATGCCTTGGAAATATCTAGAGCAACCACTTTACTTTCGCCAAAATTGCGAATGGATCGACTCCAGCGCTCAGAAAGTAGAGCTAACAGGTCTCCCTTGGAACGATTTCTACGGAAGCCATACTGACGATCATTAATAAGTGAGTTGCCCTCTAGGTAGTTCACAAGATGGAAATTGATCATGCTCTCCATCACCTTTGAGAGTGCAGAGCAGATCGCAATTGGACGGTAATTTTCAGGGTTATTAGCCGCACCCTTTTTAGGGATTGGTTGGATATTAGCAACCTTCCAGCAAGGGGGAAAGAAAAGCTGAAAAGGTACGAAAGGCTAAAAAGGTAGGACCAATGGACTGGCTAGCGTCGAAGAGCACTGCTTCAGCACCAGTGCTGGTATACCATCCGGTCCCGGAGACTTATTTATGTTGAGATCCGAAAGAACCTTTTTAACTGCACATGCTCGGAAGAGTATTTTAGGCATAGTACAAGATACTCTTTCGAGTTCGGGCAGTGGTTGATCGCTATCCGGCAAAAACGAATTTTTTGCAAAAAGTTCAGCTAAAAGGTTAGCCTTATCAACCGGGTCAGTGAATATTTGGTCATTCATTATAAGAGTTGGAATTGCAGAACTAGCATTATTCTTTACTCTTTTAACAAATGACCAAAAGCTCTTGCTGCCCCGAGGAGCAGAAAGAACTTTAGCACGAAGGCGCTGATCGTGAAGAACCTTTTCACGCCTTAGTACTTTAGCACATTCGTTTCTCGCCTGTTTGCGTAGAAGTTCAGTGACGGAATTTTTATTTTCACGCCAAAGTCTGAACGCTTCCTCTCTGGATCTGACTGCATCTCTGCAAGTCTGGTTAAACCAAGATTTTTTATTAGGTTTAGCCGAAATGTACTTTACCATTATCGCTGCAGCGTCAATATAATTGTCCAGGAAACAAATTTTCCAGTTGAAATGCTTGAAGAAATCGTTGAGCTCGGCCCAACGAGCCTTTTCGTAAATAAAAACTGAGCGTTTCGTAGCTGGTGTTGAAACACTTTGAAGTACAGAGTACCAAAAAGATGCGGAAATGGTGCAGTGATGCGAATTACCGAGAGGTGCAAGAATTTTCACTTCATACTTGTCAGGGTGTGAAGTTAGAAAAAGGTCGAGAATATTTTGTCTTTGCCCTTCAATGCATGGAATGTGCGTTGGTTGTTCTTAAATTTGTCACATTTTAATATAGTTCCTATAAAATCACCACAATCTAGCAAACCTTAGAAAAAAATTATGTCCCTTAGACTGGAAAAAAACCACTGGTCTGGTAACCTTTGCTTTAAAGCAATTTACACATATACTCTTCAACTCTCATGTTATCAATTGATTTTTATATTCTAATTAAGAGAATGGCTTTGAACATAACATAAAATTTCACAAAGAGATATATTAACCTCACAAAGCGTAGAACAAAAAAAAAATTTTTAACAAATTTTTTGGATAGCTTTCATAATAGTGTATTTTGAAAATCATTGTGATGTATGGTTTATACATTTCACATATTATACTTGTCGGAGCAATGTTCTCTAATATATATAAAAGTACAATATGTGGACTGTACAAACCATACATCACAACTCTTACGAAACTGAGAATAGTGGAAATTAGAATGCATAAATATTCAATAAATTCAAAAACTCTCTTCTGCTTTCTTCTGCTCTTCCAACACTATAGTATTGGGAACACTTATGAGCCCGTATAGACCGACTTTAACTTCTTACTTGTTTTTATTATATTTTTTGTATTAAATCTATCTTTATATTAACGTATTACCAGCTAATTGAGATGAAAATATTTCGTATTTTAATGGTATAAGGCAAAACTAAAATTGAAAACTTTGAAACTTCTTTTAAATATCGCATAATTTCAAAGCTCTCAAAACATTGCAAAGTTTGATCCCTTACTATGACTTTAGGTACTGTAACTCCGGCTGCGTTAAAAAAGTATTTCTCTTTGCTCTCTTATGAACTGTTTTTAATAGCTTTTCTACTTTAATAATAGAAAAATAATGTAATTTTTTAGATATTATTCAATTATTGCTATGTAAAAAACAAGTGAGTAAATTATAGTCGATCTAGAGCGACTATACGATACCCTATATCATGGTTTGTAGACCCTATCTCTTCGGTCCAACTAATTGGATATAGAAAGTAAACATAAACCAAATTTATGCCACTCAAAATAATTATTAATTTTTTTAATTTTTTGGCTGCGGATATGAAAAAGTTCATACCGGGTGTTATATTTATATGGGGACTAGGTCAAAAAATGGACCAATCCTGATCATATTTGGTAAAGTCACTTATATTTTGAAAAAATGCATACAAACCAAATTTAAGAAAAATCTGTGCAATATTTTTTTTTATAGATTTAAGGAAGGTCGGGAAGCGATCTATATGGGGCCTATGACTAAGAATTGTCCTATAGATATTATTTTTGGGCTACTGATTAATGGATATAATAAACACATATGAACCCATTTTGACAGAGACATATATGATAATTTGGATCTTATGACAATTTATGTCGATTTCATAGGGGTCATTTGTATGGGGACTAGGTCTGAACATGAACCGAATTTCACCAATTTCAACAGCGTTTAACCTATGACCGACAAAAGCTTATACACCAAATTTCATCAGAATATATTGATAGTTGCGACCTGTAGTTTGATTACAAGGTTTACATAGACACACTGACGGACGGAAGGACGGACATCGCTAAATCGACTCAGAATCACTTTCTGTATAATAAAAGGTTGGTCTAGGTCAAATATTTTTTAAAACAGCAGCTCATAGTGATTATACCCAACCACATAGTGGTTTAAAGTATACCACGGTATTCGAATATTAATAATAATTATCGGCAACAATATTAAAATGGTAATCATACCCAACAGGGTTTAAGATATTGAGTTTGAGACACAGGTAGAGGGTAAAAAAGATTCGGCACAGCCAACTGCTCCCGATAATCCAGCGAGCTCGTCTTAATGCTCCAACGATCCAACGACATCGGTAATTCATCATTGCAGGCAACAGGCAATACGGCGTGAATACCGAACCGTTCTATCACCAATACCTTGGGGCCATACGGTCCCAACCTACGGTTGTCGATCTATCGATATTATCGACTCCCGATACAGTCATCTTCTGTAAGCGACTGAAACCCCTGTTGGTCGATTGCCGAAACCCGAATAAGATCCGAGTGGAGATGAAGACTCACTACAGATTGTGTTAGTTTCCTAGATTATACATATATTGAGAAACTAAAAATAAAATTAATTTTATAACCCCACGAAACCCGTCTTCTCGTCTTCTCATTGCATAAGGTTTGAGGGTCTTTAAGCAGACCCTGTACACGACTGATCACCTCAGCCAAATATTAAAACCTCGTTAGAACATACAGCAAATATTTGTAAGCAATATTTAGAGACCCGAAACCTATAAAGTGATGGAATGGCACCACAATCTGCTGATCTCATTCCTATAGAGTTACTGTGGAATGAATTGGAAAGGAAAGTTCGAACTAACTCTCGTACATCTAAGGAAGAGCTGTATAATAAACTGCAGGAAGAAGAACTTTGAAAAAAATTTTTCAAAGGATGCCAAGACTATGTCTTGAAAGAAAAAAATAGCAACACAAGATATACAATAGAAAGCGGAGAATACAGCAAAAAATAGACAAGACAATAAACAACAAGGAAGACATAGACAACATAAACTTCATATATTCATTTGCACTGTGATACTAAAGTTAAATTCTGTGATATAAATGTTTTAGTTTTTCAATAGTTTACTTATTTGTTTATTTATATATACTGTGTTTTAAAACCAATCAATTTGTGATGTCAAAATACACCAATAATTTTTTATTAATGTTATAAGTTAAAAATTCATGTAAAGGAAAATTATTTTTAATGTTTTATGTCTTTATATTGATTGTTTTTTCTTCTTTGTGTTAGATTCAAAATAAAATGCCCCTGAAGATGTTGACAAAAACTCAACGAAACGTCGGGAAATAATGAAATAAAGAATTTTTATTTTACATTTAATAAAATTGACCAAAAAAGCCCTACGTACACTCTATAATACATAAAACAAATAAGTTTGGTCTAAAATCAATATTCTATGCGAAATATAGTTGGCCATATTGATGAATTTAAAATTTTAGTACAGAGTGTAGTTCCAAACAAAATATTTATGGATGTAGTAAAAGTAAATAATAAAGAATATATTTTTCAATTTGAAGAGTTTTCGTAGAAAAATAAAGGAGATATGGACATTTGAAACTTAAGGATGAGGGCTGGCCAATACTTTTAGATGGTAGTGAACATGGATACCTAAACATAACTACAATCAAGCAAGAAGTCTCCCAAACAGCCCAGAAACACACATTACGTTTTCAACTAAACGCAAATGATGAAAACCACCTCCTTTGCGTACTTTTGGTCTGACCAGGAGACTCAAACGCACTAAAAAGTGGGTTAATAAGAATTTCTTGAAGTTACAATCCTAAAAACATAGAGAAATTATCGTATTATTATATTTCAATGTTTAGTGTGACTAACGTGATCGACTGTTTTGAAATTAAAAGCGGAATCCATATTATTTAATACGTGAGTTGTAGACATAATGAATGGTGATTCTAAGCAAAAAAAAGTATACAACTTCTTAATTATTGGTCAGATAAGAACACTATTTTCAGTGCGATTTATTTCAAGGATATACATACTTATGCACAGTAGTGAACTAAAGTGGATACATAATTTAATATTTTTAAAACTGTTGTAACTTTTGTTCAATATCTGATATCCAAGTGTAATTTTTCCATTGTATATCTATAGTAATATAATAAAGAGGTAATGTGTGTTTGTTTGTTTGTTTGTTTGTAGGAGGTAATCTCCGTTACTACTCATCTGATCTTCCTGAAATTTTCACATTGTCTTACTGCGGATATGGGAGTGCTACAGGCTTTAATTTTTTTTAATATTTTTAGTGGGCATGGCACCTCCCATACAAAGTAAATTTTTAAGTACTATGATAGAGAAAGCTTTGCAAATTCGTCTCAGGTCATCTATTATTAACGTGAGTAGTCAGACAAAAAAATGGGCGGGATTAGACAAATGCGCGTGGTACCCCCACACAAACTTAATATTAAATGTGATATATCTGAATTGCTGTATTAGTGAGAGCCTTGGAACTTTGCGTGAGCCCTTTCATAACGATTAGGAAGGGGGGAGGGGGAGGGTGTAGCGAAGCACACCGGGTTACATCTAGTTATATATAATATATAAGTAAACACACTAAATGATTTCGTTCAAGAAGTATAAAAAAAATATAATAGCATTTATCCAGTCTTGTCCACTCTTTGCCTTTTTTGTTTATCTGTTCCTAGTCCCTAGGAAGAAATGCATTTTTGTTTGATTTAGGAGTAACAAGTCAAAAAGTGCACAAATATTTTATTTAATTTGATTTTCCTATTAAGAAATAAATTATATTATTTGGAACGGCTAAAAAATGAGAAACATATCAAAAAAAATCTTGAAGTTGTAATTGTAAATATAAGCGAAAAAGGTGACTCATTCCGTAGTACCGTAAAAAAGCGAAACGTGTGCCATCGCACGCACTGTCGTCGTAGTAAGAAAACAGCGATATGTGGCTGTAGCTACTAGCAATGGAGGTAGACCTAAATTGCTCTCCGACGGTGGAACTAAATATGATTACTGGAAATGCCAGCACACCAAAAATGGCTACCGAAGCTCTGGACAAATTGGTAAGTGGGGGCCTTGCACAGAATTGGACTTGTATCTGCTGTAAAAAAAAGAAACCTGCACTTTCAGACAACAATGTTAAGGATCAGCATAATTTTTGCGAAGCGCATAAAAACTGGTCAATTGATGACTGGAAAATGTTGATTTTTGTTGTCGGATGAAAAAAAAAATTAATCATTTCCGATCTGATGGAATAAAATATTTTAGAAGAGACTTGGTGAGACCATGTTAAATAAACGGTCAAACACGGTAGTAGAAGTGTAACGGTGTGAGGATGTTTCACTTGGTGCGGCATTGGTCCCATGATTAAAATAGAGGTGATTATGAATAAGCAGTTATATAAGTATTTTGCAGAAGAATATTCCCGTTTATATTTGCCCGATTTAGGACAGTGTAGCTTGCTGAACAAGAATTCCAAACGAAGAATTGGCCAACTCAAAGCCCCGATTTGTATCCCATCGACAATATGTGGGAAATTGTCAAAGGAATACTGTCCCAATACAAACGAGCATCAACCAACTTAGACGATCTTTGATCAAGAATTTTAGAGAAATGGGCTAATGTTACACCTATTGTGGAAAGCATACCAAATCGCATTGAATGTGTTCTAAAGAAGAAGGGATTTTGGACAAAATACTGAAGCAAAAACTTGCCGAAAATTTCAAACATCGACAACACTGGATAATAGCAATCACAATTTGCAATATTTATACCCTACACCACTATGTGGTTTGGGTATAATGACTTTGTGCTGCTGTTTGTAACTACCAAAAATATTTGACTTAGACCCATCTTTTATTGTACCGATCGATTCAGAATCACTATCTGATTCGATTTAACGATGTCCGTCCGTCCGTCCGTCTGTGTGTCCATGTAAACCTTGTAATCAAACTGCAGGTCGCAAATATGAGTATATTTTGATGAACTTTGGTATATTAGCTTTCGTCAGCTATAGAATGAACGCTGTTGAAATTGGTGAGAATCGATCCATGTTCAGACCTAGCCCCCATACAAATGACCCCTATGAAATCAACATAAATTGCCATAAGATCCAAATTATCATACAAATCTTATTCAAATTGGGTTTGTATGTGTTCATTCATAATTCATTAATCAGTAATCCAAAATTGATCCCTATGGTACAACTCTTAGTCATAGGCCCCATATAGAGCTGCTTCCCGATCTTCACCTAAATCTAAAAAAAACAAAAATATTGCACTGATTTTTCTCAAATTTTGTTTGTATATATTTTTGCAAAATACAAGAGACTTTACCAGACATGGTCAGGCTCGGTTCATTTTTGGGCCTAGTCCCCATATAGATATATCATCCGATATAAACTTTTTCGTATCTACAGCCAAAAAAATTAATAAAAATCCAACTCAAATTTGATTTATGCTTATTTCCTATATCCAGTTAGTTGGGCCTGAGAGATATGGTCTCTACACGCATGGTCTAGGGTATCGAATAGTCGGTCTAGACCGACTATAATTTTCTTACTTGTTTTATATTAAATCCGGTCACTCCTATGAGGAGCATAGGGCCACAACAAATTGTTGCCATCTCCGTCTCTCTGACGCTAGTCCTTCGACTTCATTCCAACTCATTCGCGTAGATTCGATGTCTTTGATAAGCTGTCTTTTCCACGTATGCGCCGGACATTCTCTGCTACGAGATCCTTGTGAGTTCGAGGCGATTGCTGTTCTGGTTATGTCGGAATGAGGTTTCCTCAGCACGTGGGCAATCCAGTTCCATTTGCGTCGGGATATTTCTTTACCAATAGGCGTTTAGCTGCATAATCTCCATAACCGTTCGTTGGTGGTTACCTCAAGCACCTTATTCCAAGCAGACGGCAGAGACATCGGTTCAGAAAAACTTGGAAATGGTGTACGAGCCTGGGACACGCGTTCCACGTTTCGCAACCGTAGAGAAAAATGGATTTGACATTCGACTTGAAGATTCTAATTTTTGATCGGCGAGATAGTACTGTCGGGTTCCAGATATTTATAAGAGCGCCGAATGCCTTACCAGCCTTTTTAACCGGTTGAGGATGTCATCTTCGCTGTCTCCAGTAGTTGTTATTACGTTACACAGGTAGCATAAACACTAAGTTTTCGAGTGAGTTGTTGTTAATCTCAAACGGTGTATCGATGCTTTGCATTTATACGCAGAGTTTTAGTTTTCTGGATGTTAATTTCGAGCCAGCCAGCGTACTTGACGCATTCAGCTTTGCTTTCAAATCATCGTATTTGTGTGCTAGAATACAGATGTCGTCTGCATAGTCCAGATCATCTAGCTTTCCTTGGAGCCCCCATTGTATGCCTTTTTAGTTGCTCATCGCCTTAATGACATCGATGACTAGGTTGAACAAAGTGAGTGATAGATATCGAAAAATGCTACATAAGGAGGCGAGTCAGCTTGTTCATAACGAAGATGCGGCGATAATACGTTGAGAAGTTACTTATTAATAATGTGTGCTATTACTTTGTTAACAGTGCATCGAAGTTTGATTCCTCTTCAGTTGTTGCTGAGTTTATCCATGCTTTAGCAATTTTTCTTTCCGAAATCAGATCCCAAGTTTTTTCGGAAATCCATTCCCTTCGTTGGGTTTGGGTAGTGTCAAGGTGGTATGCGGCAGCATGTAAAAATATGGTTTTTATGTCCTGCCAGGTGGCCATGGAGCTTGCAGGAATGTCACTGGTAACTGTGCGTAAAGCATTTACAAAGCTTACATCAGTATTCGGCGATCGGAGTCAGTTTAAGTTACACCTTCTTGATATTCTTTGCTCTGCGCTTATAGCAGCGACATTGAAGCGCAACGATACTACTAGAAAGTGGAGATCGCTGACGACATCCGCGCGTCGCTTGCTCCTTACATCTAGAAGAGACCCGCGCCACTTTCTGCTGATCATGATATGGTCAATTTGGTTTTATGTACGTGAATCTGGGGATCTCCATGTTTCCTTATGGATTTGTTTGTGTGGGAAACCGTGCCGCCAATTACTAAATTGTTCGCCACGCTGGTATCAATCAGTAATGAACCATTTTCTGTCTCTTTTCCGATACATTTTCTACAGATCTCTTGCAGAATGATATAATGATATAAAGTATTATATTGTTTGGTTTTTATTGAAGAAGAATGTTATACGCTTTAAAAGAAATCATTTAAGTTTATGTAATATAATAAAAAATATGACATATTTCAAAATTTATGTATCCACTTTAATCCACTACTGTATATGATATATATAAACAATTTATATAAACGATTTTAAGTATATTATTCCAAGTATATTAAATAAATTTTTTAACAGAATCTATTTAATATAATTTATATCTGTTAATATACCAAACAATTGAAGAGTAGACCATTTTTTGGAAGTAATAGTACTTTACAATATAAGTAGTACTACATATTAAGTCATGGTATATCAACATGTTTGTTTGTTTCTATGAATTTTATATGATCAATATTCTTTGCTTGCTTGAACAGCAACCGTTTTATTAATCAAAATTATATTTTGTTTTTTTTTTTCTTTTTATTGTAACTCTTTTATGCATTTTATATGTTTCACATATTACTACGAATATTTGTATCTGTTGAAGTTAATAAATGACTACTATTTGTGGTATCTATCTACATTAGACATTAAGCTAATGTATCATTAGTTAGCCACCGTATTAATAATAATGGCAAACAATTACGTTATTGTTTAGATAGTAAATTGTTTGAAGGAAGATTTCTTTAACAAATGTAAGTAAGAACATACGAGTTTTATATTACCAAAAAAAAAAAAATGCATATAAGAAAAAACATTTATATTTTCCAGTTATTTAAGTTATATCACAGTTGGTGTCTTTAAGTTTCTATTAATATTAATTGAAGATGATTTCAAAAGTTTAACATGAATTTTAAAAACAAAAAATTAAAAAAAAAAATACCTTTTTTATTCGTACAGAAATTCATGTGCTGATGACTCATAAACTCCATTACTGCTTTTTTTTATAGCCAACACCTTAGTCAGTCTCGAATGGTTCGTACGCAGCTGATATTAATGAAACCAATCATAATCGTTTGGTAGACCAATAAATATGTACAATTATTTTTTTTTTTCATAATAAATTACAAAAAAAAAAAACATTGCAACACAAATGTCAATCACATGACAACGAAATGGTTAACAGTCTTTTTCGTAATTTAATTTTATTTCACATTTTTGTTGTTTTTTTAATGCGGTAGCTGTTCTGAAATAATCAAGTATGTTGAAAAATATTATATTATCCCTTTAATGCATGTAGTATTTAGGAGGGAACTGTAAAGGTCGACACACGATTTTAGTTAACATCATCAACATGTAAATGTTTTGTCTGCAAAATTAACTTCATACTGCAACCGATAACCGAATTTCCTCCGTTTAGCCCAAAAACAGTTTAAAAATAATATCTTGGGGCTTTTCGGTTCTAAAGACTGATTTTCTCTTTGATATAATTGGTATTATTTTAGGAAAATATTGACGAAAATGTATTCACTCAAATTAAATGAAAAGAATAAAAAATCAAATACTTCTCAAAAAATAAATAAATAATTATGTCTTAATAAAAAAAAACAATCAAAATTATGCATGCACGAGCATGTTTGATCCATCATAGGATGAAGAAATAGTAGCAATATTAAAAAAAAATAAGTGAAAGATTTTGTCCCGTAGATATTATATCGGGCAACCATTTTTTACCGATTCAGTTGTATTTCCATAAATATTCTTTTGCTGGAAATTAGTTTTTTGCAAATGTGCTTAAGGCAATGGAAAAGCAATTTGGTTATTTCTGTGTGTTGAAAATTTATTTAAACAATTTTATTTTTAACCAACCGACTGTCCGTGTATGTGTTTATGTATGGCATAAAATCTTTTATCAGCCATAGGATGATCACTATGTAAAATGGTGAAAATTGGCGCATTTTAAGACCAAACCCCATGCTATAAGATCAACTTCAATTATGCTCAGATAAGAGGCCTCGCGAGGTCGGATTCAGAGCAACCCGATCTAACGTATAGATGGCGGCAGTAGTTTTAAAAAAATTACTTTGGTGAAAAGTGGCCACCTTATAAAACATAGATTTTAAGTATCATGGCGCTACATTGTTTAGTATTTTTTTTTTTTTTTTTTGAGCCATTAAAAGTAAACGGTCACTATTATTTAATTCAATATTTTCATTTCAAAGGTTTGCCACCAATTATTAAAGCGAAGCTAGATTCTACTCTGGGGGAGTCTGCTCTTTCGGTTTTGACTATAAAATATTGGGTGGCAAAGCTTAAACAAGGTCGTACGAGCTGCGAAGACGAATATTATAGTGGTCGACCAATTGAGGTGGCCACGTTAGTAATTGCTAAGAAAATCCACAAAATGGTATTGGCTGATCGTCGGCTGAAGGTGCGTCCCTGGCTAAAATGAGAGGCAAAAACTGCTATACATGGCAATTTGACCAAAAATTTGGAGATGAGAAAGCTGTCCACCACTTCATACTTGCGACAAAGGAACAGTCAAAACAGTGGACTGAAATGGGACAATTTTGTCCAAAAAAGGTGAAGACAGTTCCATCTACAGGTGATGTTAAGGCGTGTGTTTTTTAGGGATACGGGTGGGATAACTTTTATTGATTACTAGCTGTAACCCATCGTAACGAAATAGAAAACGGAATACGTTTTGTAGAAAACTATTTTATTTATATTTAGCGATTTTTGATTTTGTCGATTTTTGTTTTTGCTATTTTAGATTTTGGTGATTCGCGATTTTTGATTTAGGCGTTTTTTGGTTTTTGCGATTTTTAGTTATTTGGGATTTTCGATTTTGTCAATTTTTCATTTAGGCGATTTTAGATTTTGGCGATTTTTGTTATTCGCGATTTTCGATTTTTTGTTTTGGCGCTTTTTGATTTTTAGCGACTTTTGATTTTGGCGATTTCGGGCTTCAGCGATTTTTGTTTTCGGCAAATTTTTGTTTTTTGGGATTTTTGTTATTCGCGATTTTCGGTTCTGGCGATTTTTGTTTTTGGCGATTTTTGACTTTGACGATTTCTAATTCTTTGAAATTTTTGATTTTGAAGATTTTTGTTTTTTTCAATTTTGATTTTGGGGATTTTGGATATTCACGATTTTTGGTTTTGGCGTTTTCTGATTTTGGCGATTCCGCCCATATTTTCCACGACTACTCACATTGATATTTAATGCACTTGTCAAAAGTTTCATAGTACTTCATATTTTTTTTGTGTAGGAGGTGACACGCCCATTGGTCATTATTATGCTAAATTATTACATTATGCTAAATAAATTGTTGTTTCATCAAGACAAAGCACCAATTCACGCCTCCACTATTGCGATAGCCACTAAATTTTGAATTGGTTCATCACGCACTTTATTCACCGAATTATTTTCCATCTCCAAACTTGTAAAAATGGGTCGGTGGTAAACGATTTACAAACAATGGGGAAGTTGAGTCTGCGGTTGATGACTGGTTTGAGGAGCCAGATAGTTCTTACTATAAACAGGATATTGAAACTATTAAATATCGCTGGGAAAAGTGTATCGAGCTAAAAAGAGATTATGTTGAGAAATAACGAAAATTTTCCCTAAATTTTTGGTGGTTTATTTCTCAGGTCGGGTTGTTCTGGGACCGCCCTCTCGTATATACGACTATTATGAAATATATTTATTGATCTTATTACATCAATAAATCATCACTCCAACTCATAGTTTCCATATAGAGCAGCCGCCAGATATTCACTTAAACATACCTAAAGACATATTTTACTCTAATTTGGTTTGTATATGTTTTTGAAATGCATAACTGAACTCACTTAATATAGTCTGGAACGGACCAGAATATTTACTACCAAAACATATATGCCAACCATAAATCCCCAGACTCTTTTTAAAGCATATGGTGCAGAGTATTATATCGGCGGCTCGGAATTCCTATAACTTCCATACTTCGAATAGATTTCAGGTCTGTTATTCGTAAATTTCCGAATGCACAGGTGTACAAATTCAAGACTTTTGATTGAGATCTGAAGGAGCTTTCAGACGAGATTTCGATGAATCTGAGTCTGCCAGCAGAACTTCTCTATCATATTAGAATTTTGAGTTAACTAAGAAGATATAACTTTCGGCATTTTCAGATAACAGTGGCTTTGAAGCGGGATGATGTTTATTTGGCGAAAGAAATTCATAATCATGTAACGTCCAATATGGTCTAATATCTCCAACTGTATGACCTTATATATCATTAAATCAACTTCATTTTATTCTTGACATTCATAGAGGGTACAAATGTAAATAAATTCGCTCAAATCTCCAGTTTTAAAAATTCTAAATTCCCTAAGATAAAATTAAGTTTTAATGAAAAGTAAAAAAAAAAAAACGAAAATCGAGAAGAATCTGTGGAATAAATGTGCAAATTTTCATGAAAATTCAAATTCCTTTGCCCGAGAAGATGTGCTATTCAAAATTAAATCATTCTATACTCATATTATATTAAATTTATTGAAGTTATGAATATGGCTTTCCGTAGAAAAGCAATTGGAACTCCGATTCTGTTGGTAAAATTAATAACTTAGAAGTTATTATAACGCGTTTTGAACTTTTGAGTGTTAATACTCTAAAATTATACTGTCACTATTCCGAATCAGCGCAAAAACTACTTTGGAAAGCACCTTCACAGTGAAGAAAAACTTTTAGGCCAGTGTTGTTTAAAAATGCTCGTAAATGGTTGGCACTTTTCCTAACTTAATAGTCAAAAATTATAAGGACAAGATATTTGCGATTTTGTTAATATCCCGCATCAGCTGGCTGAAAAAGTGTTTGAAAATTGTACTTCCTGATTACTCGTATGATTTATTCAAGTCTTATGCCCGAAATCAATAGATTTCAATAAATTTCAGGTTATAAATTATTCAATATAGTTTTGATTTTTATTTAATATATACTTTTCCTAATTTTTCTTTTTTTATTAATTTATTTTCTATCACTAAAATAGTTTATTTCTCATATTTCCAGCACTAAAGGGTTAATAGCGATCAATCGTTTTGATCGGTTACTACAAACAAACACTTCGCCTTGGAAGTACACAAAAAAATGGTTGAAATTAAAAAAAAAAAAATAATAAATTTTATTTCAATTGAGACACAACAAGTAAAAAAATTAAAACTGATCGTGAAGTTTTGATAAATTTTAATGAAAAAAAAATTAAATTTATAACAAGTTAAAAAAAAAACAAAGAATTCAATTAAATTTTTCACTGGACATTGAACACTTTTGTTAGTTCAAAACACTTTAAAACAGATCTTTCAACACGATTTTTTTTTCCGAGAATATAAAAAATTTCTTGGAAGTAACAACATTATTATTTTATTATTTTTATTTCTTTTTTAAGAATGTATTTTTGCAGTGTTAATTCTAAAGGAAATATTTTAAAACTTTTGCAAACTTTCTTATTACGACAATTTTTAAGCGCTCTCATTTCACCGGCAATTTTCAAACTAAAACTCAAAATTTGATTATGCTGAAATGACAATTTTCCACCTCAACAATATTTTATAGTAAAACACAAAACGAAAATATCTCACATTTTGTTATGTGTGTTTCAACTGATATTTCCTATCAACAAAGTTATTTTTCCTATCGTTCCAGTAACGTAATGTTTAATAACAACATATCCGATATCTGATAGATAGTGGCACTAGATAAGTTAACGTATCATTTAAGAGATTTCGCCTACAACAAGCCCACATGTTCGTTATTGTTGTGTATTTTTGATATCAATATCATAGCACTACGGGCTTCCTTAACCTACTCCAAGGAAGATATCAAAATGTTAACCAAGTGTATGGTTCGTTGGTGGAATTTGAGTTGTTGGTATTGGTGCTGGTTGGTATCTTAAGAAGTTAAGCCATTTTATCTGAATTCCACGGCATGAATACAACTTTCTCTAAAGTTATACATAAGATAACCGACTTGCGAGTATATTTTCCAATATCTTACTCGAACATAATTTTTATTTTAAGGGTCACGATTCCAGCCTACCATTCACATTTAGCCTTCAGTATTTATTTAACGATGACGTTTCTTGTTGGTGTGATAAAATTGGTTGTTAACTTCTTATTCTTAGACTTTAAATAATCATTGAGGCACCATTTATTTGGAAAGATGAATAAAACGGCCTTTAATATGATAGATTTTACATTAAAGAAGACTACTAAAGACTTGAATTAATTTACAGGCTTAAATTCTGGTAGCCAGGAATCGTAACAGTCACACACAGAAAACAGATTCATTGTGGTTACCGAATTTACTGCCAACCGAATTGCGATGAAACTAGTACCCGAATTTCAATTTAATTACGAATAAAATTCTTTGGTTGTAACAGTTAATGTTTTATCACAATAGAAAATATGAAGCTCCTCTTAAATTTCTGTTGCTACAAATCGAAAATACGGTTATTAAAGTTTTGAACAATTCGATTGGAAAATTTATTTCCTGTGTGCATTTATATTAATTTTTGTTTTTAATTTTTTCGAGCAAATATAAAAATCAAATATAGGCAAAAATAGTGAGAAATAACGTTGGAATTTTAAATTCGCATTATATTAAATACTAATCTAATCAATTTTTCAAGTTCAATTTTTTTTTTCATGCATTTATTTATTGGATCTTCATATGTGAACTAACAATAATTATTGAAATCTTAGAACTAATACTTAACTTATTAAATCTGGCCAGTGCCAGAAAAAATTTTCTGTTTCCACATAAATTCGAAATAAATATTTATTGGCCTAGATAACCTCAAGCATATATTATGAAATCTGCGATTGTTGGGAAGGTCACGTGCTAAGAGATTCGGGTGAGTTTTTAGTTTTTTCAAGTAGCTTGAACAGTTTTTCATATTTCGACTTTAACTAGGGGTGCGTTTAATTCTCTATGCAATTATGAGTTTCTCACATACCATGGGACGCGGTTAATCAAATTTAAGATCTTATTTCGGCATCTTTGTATTTTCTCTATATTAAAAGCTGAAGCGGTTCCCCATAACTGTATACCGTAGCACCAAATGGGTTTCATGATTGAATATATATGTATATCAATAACTTGCAATCAAGACTTAGCTTCGAGTTTCTGACAATTAGCCACGTAAGTTGAACTAATTTTAATTTTATTTATGTTAATTTTGCTTCTATGTGTTTGTTACAAGTAAGGCGGCGGTCAAGATGAAGTTGCAAATATTTTACATCAGCGGTATTTGCTGATTGTTTATTCGGATTTGGGGCATGTACCTCTTTTGAGCGTAAAAGTAAGGTGGATACATTTTTGTTCATTTATTTTTATTTCCCACCTGTGTAACAAGTACTCCAATTGTAAAATATGTCGTTGTAAAAGTGTAGATGCTGTTGAGGGGTCCTCATGAATACTCAACATTGCCGTGTCATTTGCAAAGGTTGAAGTAATCGTGTTTTCATTAGTTGGCATGTCCGCTGTATAAATAATATATAGGAGCGGACCCCAGAACACAGCCCTGTGGAACACCAGCTTTTACATCGTGAGGGGGGCTTGTAAAGTTGCTCTCCTTTATTGAGAATTTCCTCTCATTTCCTCCTTTCCATCAGTTTATGAACATTTGGGTGCAGCGACGTTTTATTTTTATAGACTAGACCCTCGTGCCAAACCTTATCCAAGGCTTGCGAAATGCCAATAAAGAGAGCATAGCAGTACTTTTTTTCTTCAAAGGCTTTTCTTATAGTGCTTACTAACCTGAAGATTTTCTCAATGATCCTGTGTCTACGCCTATATCCGAATTGATGTCCTGGGATGACGTTATTTTGATCTACAGCTAAAGTAAGCTTATTTACTAGTACTTTCTCGAACAATTTTGACAGATTTGACAGTAAACTATTTGGCCTGTACGAATCGATCTTTGTGTGATCTTTACCTGGCTTGGGTACCATGGTAACGAGCCAAACTTTCCATTCTGAGAGACAATATTCAAGGCGTAACATAGTATTATATAAAAAGAATTATTCTCAATGCTATTCGGGGTAACTCCAAAAGCATTTTATTACTGATCGCGTCGATCCCCGATGCTTTAAGATCAGAAATGGCTTTTTCAACCTCTCTAATCTCAAATCGAAGTGACACTGCACTGTGCTGGTTTATTACTCATTTATTGAACTAGTAGTTATATTCGGAGTAAAAACTTTTTTCAAATGTTGTACAAATAGATCGCCTTTTTCTATATTATTTCTAGCCCAACCTGCATTTCGACATATATCGAACAAATTCTATACTGCCTTCTGTGTCGGGGGGGTTTCGCAGCAAGTTGAGAAGATCTTTTGAGGTTTTGTTCAAAGTTAACAATAGCCAGGTCAATATCATCTGGTATTCTTAGTGGTAACCTATCCGTACAATGGGTACTGGGAAACTTTCTATTCTTTAACCAATCTATAATACTTGTTGGCGCTAAATTGCACCATTCGGGGGCAAAACTTCTGTGTGATCTGATGAGAGTTCCAATGAGGATTCAGCATTTATAAGTTCTCTCGCAATGTTCTTCGTTACTCCAAAATCGATTAAATCGGGAATCTTTTGTCAATCTGTCGGCCAGTATGTTGGTTCTCCCCTTTACATAACATATTACAAATTCTGCCAAACAAAACATGGCCTTTTGGGGAGATTAAACGTGACCCAAAATGTATGCTTGGCATTGTAATCGCCAGCAGCAATTTAAATTTTTATTGGTAGTGGCTGATTTTTATATTTGTCGAAAAAATTAAAATCAAAAAATAACTTTTATTTCTGATAGAAAAAATAAAAGCAAAGATTATAAAAAGCAAAGAATTTAATGAAAGAAAAGTTCAAAATTGTAAACTTAAATCAGTTCTCCGACATTTTCTTTTTACGCGTCCATAGAATACCCAAAATTGAACTGAATTTTGTGCGAAATGGTGTCAAAGAACCAACTCAGTATGAGACGGTTCATTATCGTGAGGCTAAAACCAGGAATTGTCTGCCCATAATTCTGACCCCTCTTTGCAAATAGCTTCAGGGAAACAACGCTCGCATGTAAACAATATTCCATTAATCGCCAAAGAAATAGAAGAGGAGTTTTTAGAAGCATTAATTTTTATTGTTTTGTTTTTTTACACACAAATAACAGATTCGTTGTGGCTACCAAATTCATTGCCAACCGAAATTCGATGAAATTTGAGTTTAACAGAAAATATTTTATCACAGTAGAAAATGGGTAGTTGCAATAAAATATCTGTTGATAAAGGGTTTTTCAATATGAGCGCTACAAAAGTTTTTTTTAAATAAAGCAAAAACGGTTTCGGACATCAATGAAATTCTTTATTCCTGTGAAAGCACGTTCGATGCCATTATGTATGGAAATCGATCTCTTTTGCATGGCTACCACGGGCACGCTTGCAGAAGTCCAGACGCAAGCATAAATCGGCCGATACTGCTGCAATTTCACGTTCGATATTCGTACGAAGTTCATCAATCGTCGCTGGCTTGTTGGCATGGACTATAGACTTGACGTAGCCCCACAGGAAATAGTCCAACGGCGTCAAATCGCCCGACCGAGGCGGCCAATCGACTGGACCATTTCTTGATATAACACGTTTTCCAAACTTGGTTTCCAATAAATTGATTCGCTGTGTGGCTTGTGGCGCCGTCCTGTTAGAACCACATGTCCTCCAAATCCATATCATCCAATTGGGGCCAAAAATATTCGGTTATCATTGAAAGGTAGCGATTCCCATTCACAGTAACGTGCCGGTCTTGATCATCACGGAAGAAGTATGGCCCAATGAGGCCGCCGGCCCATAAACCGCACCAAACTGTAATTTTTTCGGGATGCAAAGATGACTCATGGAGTACGGGTGGATTGCTGTCTGACCAATAATGCATATTTTGTTTATTGACGAAGCCATTCAGCAAGAAATGAGCCTCAACGCTGAAGATGATTTTTCGATGAAAATCCGAATCATTTTCAAGTTGTTGCTCAGCCCAATTCACGAACATACGACGCTTCTGGTGGTCAAGCGGTTTCAGTTCTTGCATCAATTTGATCTTGTAAGGATGTAGGCCAAGATCTTTTCGCAAAATTCGCCACAATGACGTCACAGAGATGCCCAACGCTTGAGAACGACGTGTGAGAGACACATTTGGGCTTTCTTCAACTGAAGCCTCAGCGGCAGCAATATTCTCGACACTACGGGCACTTCTTTGTCTCACTGGCACGGGAACATTTTGTACTGTGCCTGTGGATTCAAATTTTTCCACTAGACGCTCAATTGTTTATCTGCTATGACGATTATGACGACCATAAATTGGACGTAGCGCTCTTAACGTTGAGGCCACTGACTCCGAATTTCGGTAGTAAATTTTAATAATTTCGACTCGTTGTTGGCTCGTATATCTTTCCGTCATGAAATGGCAAATCTTACTGAAGAGAAATGTCAAAAGAGCGGCAAGAAATATGGCGTCATTTGCTGTCCCTGTCCTTCTACTTTTGTAGCGGTTGAAAAACCCTTTACAACCAAAAATTGAATTTCTAAACTTTACATAAATTCGGTTGTACACCCTACACACCATGTGCAATCCGTTTGTAAAAATTAGAAAAAAAATTTGGACGCCATAAAATATATGTGTATTTTTGACCGTATAACAAACGGGGTTGGTCACGATCACGCTCTGAATAACTCAGCTCATTTTTGGTTAATCATCGAAACTGGTTGAATAAGTTCCGAAATTTCAATTGAAATGTAAAAAAAACTGTTGAAAAACTATGTGAAGAACTGTGAAGATAAATAATAATGAACAAATATTAAAATTATAGTCGGTCTAGACCTATTTGTTAGGTCCAACTAATTGAATATACGAAATAAGTATAAACCAAATTTGTGTGGGACTGTTATTAATTTGGTTGCCTTCGGATATGGAAAACTTCATATTGGATGATATATTTATATGGGGACTAGGTCGGAAAATGGATCGATCCACACCATATTTGGTAACGTAAGATAGTTTAAGCGAAAACATATATAAACCAAATTTGAGAAAAAAATCTGTGCAACATTTTTGTTTTTTGAAAAACTTAAGTGGGGGCTATAACTAAGAATTGTTCTGTAGGCTCTATTTTTGGATTACTGATTACTTGATGTAATAAACAAAGGCATAATCAATTTGGCCGAGATGATAAATTGGATATTATGGCAATTTAAATCGCTCTAATAGGCGTCGTTTTTATGGGGACCAGGTCGGAACATGCATCGATTTTCATCAATTTCAATATCGTTCATTCGATTGAAGCCTACATACCAAATTTCATCAAAATATATTCATATTTGTGACCTGTAGATTGATTACAAGGTTTTGATGGACACACAGATAGACAGACGGACTAACGGACATCGCTAAATCGATTCAGAAAGTGATTCTGAGTCGATAGATAGTTCAAATATTTTTGGTAGTTACAAATATCAGCACAAAGTCATTACTCCCCGACCGCATAGTGGTATAGAGTATAAAAAGTAAAAACATATAATTAGTATAATGAAGTATGTTGAAAACTTTTACTGGAAATTTTAATTCGATAAATAATATCAAATAAATTACCCCAAAATAAGTACAACGATCTGACTCAACATACAGTAACACTATACTAAAAGGCTTTCTAAATTATCTTCATTTGCCCGAATACGAGTATTTCATTGTAAAATTTTGGATATAAAAATTTTATTATTAGTTTCAACTGAGTAACGATTGTAATTAGTATTTGAATAAAAACCCAACGATGTAAAACTTAAATCTTTATGATCTGAAATTTCATTAAATGTAAATAAATAGATTTTCAGTTCACCAATCTCACAGTTACAAATTCAAGTTTAAGAACTAATGCCAAAAACATCACCATATGGTAAATTCATATAATTTTTCATACTAAATATGGTGCTAGTTCTAGACGTTGTCTTAATAAGTAAGTAGATATTTCATTGTTCAAAATTAATGGCACCCTACTGCCATCTTTGCATTATGTAAAAGTATTATTCCCTATCGTATTTATATGCTTTGGGGCAACCCACTGACCCAGCTAGATAAAAATATCTAATCTTCGTTTTTTAGCAATATTTATAAGATAATGAAGATTTGCTATCAATTTGTTTTCATTTTTACCATTTCCATTTCGTTTTCGTAGGATATCAGCTGTACAATTAGTACGTTGTTGCTGTATCTCTCTGTAACGTGTTGTATCAGTTTGTTTGAACTGATAATGGTTCACTCCAAGATAATAAGCGATAATAATTTGAATTTAAATTTTTCAGTTCTTAACTTTGGTTTGGGTATCTAATCACAGAAAACAGTTTGTATTTGTAATTGGAGTTTTAAACATTAAAATAAGCCCACACATAAGGAATATCGGCATATTGTTGTTCAAATTGAATAAAAGAATTCTAAAATTTTTCTCCAAAAAAGGAAAAAGAAAAATTAAAATAAAGTAATAAAAATCAAAATATAGAAGCAAATTTACACTGAAGTATTTTCTTTATAGTGCTACTCAAAGATAAAAGTGGAAAAGTAAAACACCATAATATTTCCGACACTGATATATGGTACTGAATTCTAGAAAATCTGCCTTGAATGAACTGAAAAAATTTACTTTTTTCAATTCTTGATAATTCCTTGGGAAATACGTTTAGAGTTTAACTTGACCTTTAACTTAAATTTAATGAAAATATATTTCTTATCTGAAGTGAAACATAAGTTAATACATTGAAATGATAAATTATATTTAGCAATTTCAAGCGTTCTTATTATGAACTGAGCATCAACAAATTTCGGATACTATAGTATATATCTTGAACCTTATTATCTATAATATTAATAGGCTAGGCGATTTCTTGTGACCGATGTTTTGAAAGGTATTTCTCTTTATCCGATTTGCAGATTTACAGATTTTTAAATTTTTCCCTTTATTTGGAGTAAATTGCATTTAAAGTTGCTACTAACACATACATGAATGCTGTGTGTGTGTTTATTAAATTTGTTAATGTGTTTGCAATAAAAATGAGTTTGTTTTTTTGTGTTGATTTGTGAATTGGCGATAATTGATTAGCATACCTTTAGGGTCTTTATATAATGAAAAAATAAATTTCCTAGAATTTGCACTCTAATTTCGAGGACTGGAATCTGCTAGTTTTTTTTTAATAGTCAATACTACAGCCATAATTGCAGATTGTCCAAATTCAATAAGTTTTTTTTAGCTTATAAATCTCTGCTCACTGTTTATAACTACACACATAAAATACATTCATTGTGGCTACCGAATTTATTGCGAACCGAACTTCGATGAAGTTAATGAACGAATTCGGATTAATTACAATAACAATTCTGCTGTCTTAACAGTAAAACTATGATCACAATATAAAAGGGTAAGCTGCTACTTCATTTCTGTTAATACAACCGAAATTACAGCCGTTAAACTTTACAACAATTCGGTTGGTGATATTTTTTTTTGTACGTACGATATCAAGCCATTGCAACATATGACTATTTTTGCACCTCTTCGGCAGAGCCCTTTAAAAGTTAGAGAAACAGCTAAATGTTCTTTTGTTCCATTTGAAATGAAGTATTTCCCAAAGCTGCACTAATTAGTCGGATTTTACATCTTAATAAAATTATCAAAATTTTTATTCTCACCAAAATTGTATGGAATATATAATATTATACTTAGATTGAGCATATTGGTTTTGCCTTGAGGCCACAGAATATTTCGTTAATTTGAAGAACATTCTTTTGTCCTCTAAGAAATTATATCCAAATTCAAAATAATCAAAAGTTTATCAAACAAGATTTAGTACTTATTATTTCTTTCATCTGGTAAGATTTTTCGATTTTTCGATATACAGTTGCGAGCAAAAATATTGCCACGCTGGATTATATGATCGTTAAGTGTGGCTCTTTGATAATAATGGAACACAATTCACCGTTTTTCTGTTTTTTTATTACTCCAGCTTAAGTTAATATATCTAAATAAGTTTTGTGAATAAATTCTTGCTGGTTATTTAATAAAATAACTAATAATTCTGTGCGAGCAAATAATGCAATTGCTTGTAACGCTTGTTATACCCAAGGTTCAGAAAATTCACACATCAAACACACAATATTCTGTTCTAAAGCAACCAACAGATATTTTTAATTTCATATCAATTATGTGTGTTTTTAAATTTTGTACGTTGCCGAACATGTTCTTGAACGCGTACACCTAAATTTTAAAACAACCAACCAATATTTCAACCAAGTTTATTTAAAAAATCTAAAATAATTCATTAGGAGTTATAAAAAAATAAAAATAAAAAGATAATAATAAAAAAAATAATAAAAATAAGAAGACAGTAATAAACAAGTAAGAAAATTATAGTCGGTCTAGACCGACTATACGATACCCTATACCATGCGTTTAGAAACCCTATGTCTTAGGCCCAACTAACTGGACATTGTAAATAAGCAAAAACCAAATTTGAGTGGGATTTTTATTAATTTTTTTGGCTGCAGATATGAAAAAGTTCATATCGGATGCTATATCTATAAAAGGACTAGGTCCAAAAATGGACCGATCCTGATCATGTTTGGTAAAGTCTCTTGTATTTTGCAAAAATATGTACAAACAAAATTTGAGAAGAATCAGTGCAATATTTTTGCTTTTTAATAGTTTTAAGTGAAGATCGGGAAACAGCTCTATATGGGGTCAAAGGGATCATTTTTGGACTACTCATTAGTGGATGTAATGAACGCATACAAACCCAATTTGAGTAAGATCTATATGACAATTTGGATCTTATGGCAATTTATGTCGATTTCATATGGGTAATTTGTATGGGGGCTAGGTCTGAACATGGACCGATTCTCACCAATTTCAATAGCGTTCATCCTATGGCCGATAGAAATCTATATACCAAATTTCATCGGAATATATTCATATTTGCGACCTGTAGTTCGATTAAAAGGTTTACATGGGCACACAGACGGACGGACGGACGGACGGACGGACATTGTTAAATCAACTCAGAAAGTGATTCTGATTCGATCGGTATAATTAAAGATGGGTCTAGGTCAAATATTTTTGATTGTTACAAACAGCAGCACAAAGTCATTATACCCAAACCACATAGTGGTATAGGGTATAAAAACAGAGAAATTTTATATGTTGTTTATGAATAAGTTTTTTTTTATTATTTTTTTTCATTTTTATTATTATCTTTATTATTATTTTATTTTTTTATAACTGCTAATAAATTATTTTAAATATTAGATTTATATTAGATTTTTCCGATCGCGAGTAGATAATGTTTTTCTTTAGTATGTACGCGTTTAAGAACATGTTCTGTTTTTTAGCAGTACACGTGCAGATCGGCTTAAATTACCATGATATCCAAGTTACCATATAGATCTCGGTCAAATTGGGTTTGTGTATGTTTATTATATCCACTTATCAGTAGTTCCAAAATAAATCCTTAGTCATGGCCCCTTATAAAGTTGATTCCCGATCTTCACTTAAATCTATCATAAACCAAAAATATATAGTTCTGGACCGACTATATTTTCTTACTTGTTTTTGAGAGTTAAAGAACTTTAAATTAAAATAAATTAAATGATTTGGGCCATGAGTCGATATGGCTGGCGCGAATATGGCGCAATCTGTAACTCCAATTATCAAACACTTTTTACAGCATATGCGGCCGTATTTCGAATGAGTTCCAGGTGTTCAATTGTCTCTTTTTATCGGCATAGACTAGTGACTTTTCAAAACCCCAAAGAAAATGATACAATGGGGTTTCATCACACGATCTTTGTGGCTAATTACGTGAAATTATTCATTCATGAAAAGTTTCGTTGAGTTAGTTAATATAAGCAGGCGTTATGCGGCATGTGGCTGATCCTATAGGAACCACATGTCAGCACTACTAATGCCAGCTAATTGAGGTATGAAAAAACTTTTAGTAATTTCTCTATACCGTTCAACGTTGAAAGTAACATCTTACCCATCATCCTTTTTGAAGACATATGGGCCAATGACTCCGCCAGCCCATAAAGTGCACCAAACAAGAATTCTTTGTGGATGTAAAAGTTTTTGGACAAGTCCGAAAATTTTGCATACTTACGCTTCATCGCTGAGCAAAATTTTGTATAGAAAATTAGTATCAATATCAATTTGTGCTTCAGCCCATTGGCCGAATTGGCAGCGCATAAGATGGTCGTTTAGCTTAAATTCTCATCCTAAAAGCTGGTAAACCAAGATCCTTAAAATCGTTCATAAAGAGAATGGACACATCCTTATTTTCCGAGAACGGTGCCGAATTGATCGATGTGGCTCTTCTTTATTGCTTTGCTGTACAGCGAACAGCGACAGCTTGTTCGGTGTGCATCTTATGGGATACACATTGTCATTACAAATAAACGTGGTGCGAAAATGATCCGAAGTTATTATGACTGTCATAAAATGGACGAAGGGCACGATAAGTTTGACGAACAGATCCATTATTTTATATCTGCAAGCGTTGCTCTCATGTAAGTCTATCCATGATGAAATGGAAAACCAAATTAAACAAAAAGCAACTATCGAGTGCAATTTCTAGGCAGCTTTATTTTTCAACTTAGCCAGTTCACAAACCAACACTTTTATGGTTTATTATTATTGTGAATGAAGATAACAAACTCATTAACAAACACATAAACAAATTTAATAAAACACACATAGCATATGTATAATTTTATGTATGTGTTAGTAGCAACTTTAAATGCAATTTACTCAAAATAAAGGAAAAAAATTTAAAATCTGTAAATCTGCAAAATGGCTAAAAAGAAACACCTTTCATATAATATACGTTTGGTTAGAATCGGGATAAAACGGTAGAACAACACATCGGTAAAAAGAAATCGGCTAATACTATATATATATAATATAGACAGATTAAATTGTAATCATATATATAAAATGAAGTTTTGTATGTTTGTACGTTTCTACGTTTGTTTGTAGTTTAAAGGAGACTACACCACTGGACCGATGGTCTTGAAATTTTTACAGTAGGTAACTGCCTATCCTATAAAGTGAATTTTTAACGTCTAATTCTAACATATACCATCTGGAGTACTACGACAGCAAGAGCTCTGAAACTATGTAAATGGGCGAAAAATGGGCCGGGTCGGACCAAAGGGCGTGGACCCATCATACAAAGTATATAACTAATGTCATATATCTAGATTACGGTAGCAGATAATGTCTTTGGACTTAGTGTGAGTTCATGAGTTTCTAATGAAGGTAGTCCGTTCAAAAATCGGCGGGATCAGACCAGTGGGCGTGGCATCCCCATACAAAGCAAGTATTTAATATCATACAACTGGAGTACTATAATAGATAAAGTCTTAGGACTGGGTGTGAGTTCAAAAATTATCAACGTTACTACCCGGAACAAAATGGGCTGGATCAAATAAGTGGGCGTGGTACTCCCTATTAAAATTGAATATTAAATGTCATATATCTGGAGTATTGTAATAGTAAATGACTTGGAACTTTGTCTGATTTCATGAGTTATTAATGTTGGTAGTCGGACAAAAAATGAGCGGGACTGGATCAATGGGCGTAGCACCCCCATTCAAAGTAAATATTAAATCTCATACATTTGGAGTATTGGAATTTTGTCTGAGCTCATAAGTTATTAATGTCTTCATAAGTTCATAAGTTATTAATGACCAGTGGGCGTGACACCTCTTTTACAAAAAAATTAAGGACTATGAAAGTGACAGTCTTGAAATTTTGACAAGTATTTTAATTACCAATGTGAGTAAAGGCGGAAAATATGGGTTGAATCGCCAAAAAAAAAAACCGAAAATCGCTAATAACAAAAATAGCCAAAATCAAAAATCGCATAAAGCAAATATCGACAAAATCAAAAATCACAAAAAAATAAAAAACAAAAATTGCCAAAGCTAAAACTCGCCAAAACCGAAAATCGCGAATAACAAAAGTTGCCAAATACAAAAATCGCGAAAAAAAAAATGCCACAACCCAAAATTGCGAATGACAGAAATTGCCAAAAATCAAAAATCGCCAAAATCGAAAAAACAAAATCGCTAAGGCCAAAAAACGCCAAAATCAAAAACCGCTAAAAATGAAAAATTGTTAATTGAAAAATCGGGATTTTAGTTGTTCCCGATTTTTCAATTAAATCAAAAATCACAAAAAAATAGAAAACAAAAATCGACAAAACCGAAGATAGCGAAATAACAAAAATTACCAAAATCAAAAATCGCAAAACACAAAAATTACCTAATTCAAAAATCGCAAATACATTAATCGCCAAAGTCAAAAATCGCCATAACCAAAAATCGCCAAAATATAAAATCGCAAAAAAAATCGGCAAAATCAAAAACGGCAATAATCAAAACACGCAAAAAAGTCGCCAAAATCAAATATCGCAAAAAACAATAATCGCCAAAGTCAAAAATCGATAAAATCAAAAATCGCCAAAATATAAAATCGCTAAAACAAAAATCAGTTATTTATAGTTCGGTTCGAGATCATGTATACATTTTCTAATACTAGAAAAGATAATACTTTTATGCAATGTAAGAGAAATTTGGAAAAAAATTGAAGACAGCGCTAGATGGAGTAGCTACTTTCGAACAAAGCGACTTGTTCATCTTCAGCATCCTTCTGTCTATTGCTTCAACTCATGCTTAGTCAACTATTTAACTCAACATTAGAAAGAAAAGAACATGAGAAATGTGTTATCTTTTGTAGTATTAGAAAATGTATTCATGATCTCGAACCGAACTATAAATAACTAATTATTATTACAACACTAGATCGACAATACATAAAAAACTAACATAATAAAACAAAAATCGATAAAATCAAAAATCACCAAAATAAATAAAACGCTTTTCTACAAAATGAATTCCAAGATATTTATTTCGTTACGATAGGTGCAGCGAAGCGCATCGGGTTGCAGCTAGTTTCCTATAAAACTGTACTTAACACTAATATTTTGTAGCGTAGCCATTATTTATTATTAGCACTTGTAATCTGGAAGCTATAGAATTAACTAATGATGTGATGGTGCTATAAGATATTTTATTCCGTTCTGATTTCAAAACTCACTCCAATTGTTTGAGATTAGAGGGATTGTTCTTTTTAACTTCCTGAAGAAGCATTTGACTACAAAGAAGGTGGCCCGTAAACAAAGAAGTCAAATTACAAAAGTTCGAGAATATGCTAAAAAAAAAAGTCAGCGAGTCGAAAAAATCGCGTAGATCAGGCAATGAGATTCGGATTGCAGTCTTTGGTGAAAATGTAACAAAATTGTCTGTAGACTTGCAGAGCCCAGACCGCGATATTCGAGTGCAAATTCTAGGAAATTTTATTTGTTCATTTAATTAATAATTTTATGAGAGCCTAAAGCTATGCTAATCAATTTTAGCCAATTCAAAATTCAAAACAGGGCTTTTGATATTTATAATAAACCCACACACAGTATGTGTTTTATGTGTATATTAGTAGCAACTTTAAATGAGCATTACACAAAAAAAAAAAAATAAATAAATGGTCCATACGGTGTAAATCTGTAAATATGGTAGACAGCTAAAAAGAAATACCTTTCAAATGGGGTGTTTTAGGTCAAAATCGGTTGATGAGTAAAATTTTTATATTGGTGGCAAGAAATCGCCTTTCCTATTAATGTGCAAACAAATATGTTCGCAGTCCAAAGCCAAAAGAATTTATTCCAAAATACACTCGGGTCACATGGAAGCATGAAGAAGTTGCCATCATACATCCCCATCCAACAAACACCAATTATTTATCTTACCCATCAATAACTCTGTATAAACAAGAAACTATAGGCCATGTAGTGAAAAGTTTTCTATTTCCTGCTCTTGTTAAAGTAATTTAAGCTCTAAGCTCAAATTTTTTGTTAACTCGTATATATACCTATTCCCGCTATATGACCAAAATATGTGCATATACTAAAGAAGAGAGACTCCCGGCTGTTTAACTTATGTGGGCAGAAACATGCACAAACAAAAGTGGGCGATATAAGTTGACATACCAAAAATCATCAACATAGAATCGATCGGTGTAATAAAAGTTGGGTCTAGGTCAGATACATTTGGTAGTTACAAACATCAGCACAAACTCATTTTACCATCTCCGCATAGTGGCATAGGGTAAAAATTTATGTTGAAGGCTAATGTATACCATTCTACATGTGCCCTATTTTATTAGTTTAATGGCAATTTCCAATTTAAATGGAAATTTTCTATTTTAAATTGTGATTTTTCTATTTCGAATTGAGAATCTTCCTCATTTTAAATTGAAAATCTCAATTTCACATGGAAAGTTCCTAATTTCAATTGAAAATATTCAATTAATTAATTAATCCTCAGTATGAGAATATAAATATATGTTATACTACTAAATACATTTTGGGAAGTACCTTCGTACTCGTATCATAGTCCTAATATTAAGGTGCTTACCGATATTTGTCTTATGTCATCTGCGAATAGAAATACAAATGACATACTTAGATTTCACTCGAGTTTAAATTAAAAATATGTAACCTTACAAAATTTGGTCATGGCCGGATCATTTATAAATCTAGACACACATAATATTTAAATCCATTATTCACTTAAACATATCTGAAAGCAACAAATACATTCCAAGGCAATCTCACTCAAATTTAATTGATAATTATTTTCTAATGTTCAATAGTGACCACACCCTTACTGTTTAGAGCTGCGTAGAGTTGAAACGGCCCAACGATTCCAAACTTTGCTTACAACCCTGTTATGTATTGTACTAAGTATTCTATGTAGCAATAATTTTTACACACACATTCATCAGTGTTTCATAAATAAATAAAAGAAAGACATGTCAAGATGTTGCAACACTCGCTTATTACAAAAAGCTGAAACAAATAGAAAACGTTTTCATCACTAAGGGTAAATGACGTGTAGAATACATATTTTTGATTGCTTGTTTAACAAAGAAATACATGTATGAGAAGTACAAAATGTACAAACGTCAGGAATTTTACAATTCCAACATTCTTATCATTTATTGTTTCATTTATAGTCGTGAAACTTAAACAACACAACAGCAACAATAACAAAAAAAAAGTAATGAAGATAAGTACAACAATAAAGTGAGGACATTTCAAGTCAGAAACGCATGAACATAAAATAACAAAATACTTGAAAAAAAAATAATAGACGGTTGGATGGATGGTGGGACGGAGATAAATGAAAAAAAAAATAATTTTATGACTTTCAAAATGTTAACTAAACATTTAATTAAGAGTTATTATAAATTATATTTTTGAATAGTTTTTATACACGTGTATATCTTTTAACGTAGATCCGAAATATCTTTCAGCACTTGTTGCTTAGTTTACAAACTAAAAACAGAAAGAAAGTATTCTATACTACGCAATTCGTTTGTTACAACAGAGACTCATTTGATAAAAAATTACATTATAGATGTCATTTAAAATTATCAAGTCTAGAATTAAAAACCTGAAGCACAGTTGCTGATCGGCATTGAGAATTTTGATACATGATATGAGTTTGCACTGATGGTTGTAACTATCGAAAATACTTGACACAGACCCACATTATCCCTTTCAGACCTAGCTCTACCGGTTGTGAGATCTGGTTTAAGGTGCTTAAAATATAAACAAATAAATTTTTTCAGATTTTTTTGCGGTTGTGAGTTCTCTTGCGTGCTCTTTACACAAAAGAGAATTAAAAAAAGGAAAGTTGACTTTGCTTAAAAGAATCTTTATATTGATGGTTTTGCAATGACTACAATCATTTTACTAAACCGTCTGAAAAGGTTATACCGATAAACTCAGAATTACTTTCGATTTATGAATGTCCGCCAGTCGGGCTTTATCTGTACTCTTTTCATCGCAGAAATTAGGGGGAAACTCTTAAAAATTTTACTAAAAGCATGGCAACTCGCTTTCGAAATAAGCTTGGAGGCGAAAGTTCTTCTTTAACGTTGGATCTGAAAAACATTTGTTTATTTTGGACTTTTCTTTCTAAAAACTATTCTTAACATTTTTACTTTTATTTATTGGAAAAGAATTTTCTTAGGTATTTTTCAAGTTCACAGTATTTAATTATGATCTATTTATACACATATGACTTTGTTGTTCACAACCGATAAGCCAATGGTTTGAATTTATTTATATAATATTCAATTATGTGTTGCGAACATAATTCTTTTTAAACTCTTTGTTTTAACTCATACTCTCTGTCTGTCTGTCTGTCTGTCTGTCTGTCTGTCGTGGTTTAACCCTATTGCCCCTCATCCAATTGATCTGAAACTTGGCGCATAGTCTTGTTGTAACTACAGATTAATTTTGGGGTAGTCATGCACAGTCACACATAGTCACGCACATTCACGAAGTGATTTAAGTTCCATTTCCCCTCATCCAATCAATCTGAAACTTGGTTCATAGACTTGTTGTGACCAAAGCTTAATTTTAAAATAGTCACGCAAAGTCACGTACAGTCACGTAGAGATTCAAAACTCAAATGCATAAGGAAAGAAAGAGTTTTAATAAAAACTTTGTTATTATGGGTTAGGTTATTTATTAAACTCTTTCTTTTAACTCATACTCTCTGTCTGTATGTCGTGGGGCAACCCCATTCCCCCTTATCCAATTGATCTGAAACTTGGCCCCTAGTCTTGCCGTGTCTACTGATTAATTTTGGGGTAGTCACGCACATTCATGCATAGTCACGCACAGTCACGGAGAGATTTAAACGGATTTCCCCTCATCCACTCAATCTGAAACTTGGTCGATATACTTGCTGTAAAGAAAGATGAACTTCGACATAGTCATGCATAGTCACGCATAATCACACACAGTCACGGAGAGATTAAAACCTCACTTCCCCTTATCTGATCGATCTGAAACTTGGTCGATGAAAAAAGATTATCTTTGGCATAGTCACGCATTCATGGAGAGATTAAAACCCCACTTCCCCTCATTCGATCGCTCTGTCCATAGACTTGTTGTGGCCGGAGATTATGTTTAAAATAGTCACGCACAGTCACGGAGCGATTCAAAAGAAAGAGTTTTAATAAAATTTTGTTTTTATGGGTTAGATCCGTAACTTTGAAAGACCTAAAATATAAAAAATTCCAAAATAATTCATAATAGAAATACGAACGAAACCAACTCGGACATTAGCTTCCCAATGAGAAATAAGTCTGATAAATAGATGGTCATAAACCCCTAAATCTTATGGTGTTATTTTCTCAATTTCATTTTGAAATTTCTCAATTTCGAATGGAAACATCTTAACTTCATTCGAAAAGTTATCAATTTCAACTGGAAATGGTGTATAGCTATGTACCGGACAGTATCGATCTGATGGAAATAAGTCGGATGGATAGATAGTCGTAAGACCCTAAATTTTATGGTATTATTTCGAGCTTCATCTAGTGGTTATGTCGGCAAATATTGCATTTATAATCCCCGCACCGGAAACGGGAAAAATACCTGTTTATTTTTCGTAAAATTGGGGCCATATTGGGAAAGTGACGTAGTTATAATATGTTAAGTGGGACAAGTTTTGTATGCATAAGTTTTCTCCATTTTTTTTTTTTCTTTAATGGATAACTAATAAAAAAAAAGTTGGCCATCGGCCTCCACACATTTTGCCCATCATTCAGGTAATTTATGAATACGATGCCAAAAAGCTTTTTATCATTTCCGGCAAATCATTCGTCGAGACATTTTCCAACTTCCTCGAAATGGCTGAAGTGCTGATCTGCGAGCGTTATCGCAAAAAGGTGTTAGTCTGGTGGCGCCAGGTTTGGTGAGTACGGCGGGGGCAGAAGAAAGTCGCGGCCAAGCGATTTCAAGGTGTCTCTAACTGGTTTGCTGTGTAACGAAATTACTTTGCCATGTATTCTGGCCCATAGTGGTCGTTTTTGACTGTTTCACCGGGCTGCAAGAGTTCATAGTACACAATACTTGCTCTGGTCCCACAAGACACAGAGCAATAGTCTCCTCGCCACGATTTTTTCCACTTAGGGGGCTTTCAAAATAAATTCATTTCTCGTCATGCGTCACAATTTGATAAAAAATTTTACAACTAACTTTGCGATTATCTTTTTTAAGTTCATTCAAATCATAGGGGACCCATTTACAGAGTTTATTAATCTTCCCCATTGCTCGTAAACATCTGCTGATTGTCTCTTGAGGCACATGTAATGTTGTTGCCAATTGCCATTGGGTTTGAGTTGGGTCATCATTCAACCATTGTTCCTTTTTATATTTTGTTGGTCTATCAGAGCGCTCACTGATTTCCACATTGAATGACCACTTTTAAATAGTCGACACTATACCTCACATTTTCTAATCGCCCTATAGTCAAAATGTGGCAACGGTATGAGAGTTGTATAAATTGTTAAATTTGTTTCTTATCAAATTTTGAAATGAAATTCATTATTAATTACAAACCGATCTGCACATATTGAAAACAGAGCCGTTGTGGCTGTCGAAATTATTGCGACTCGAATTGCGTAGAAGTTACTGACAGAACTTCGATCTGATTATGATTAATATACTGTTGTCTGTTGTTACTATCGAAAATACAGTTAAAAAACTTTAGAACAATTGGGTTGGAACAATGCTTTTCTGTATGCAGAAAAAGAACTAATTCAACTCAATTTAGTTAAGGCTAAACAACGTTTATCGGGTTATCAAGTTTATAGTTTATCTTCAGTACTAATTTACTTTTTGACTTTTCCATCCTGGATGGCACTGATCATTAAAAAAGCAGAATACCACATACTTGTGTTTCGCGAAAGAGTCTTAGATCCAACGAAAATTTGAGCGGTATTGTTATTAATATTTGGGCCGCAGATAATAAAAAGTTCATATCTGATGCTATTTTTATATAGAAACTAGGTCAAGAAATGGAACGAAACATATATAAACAAAATTAAGAGATATAAATGAAGATAGGGAAGCAGCTTTATATGGGGAGTATGGCTAAAGATGACTGTTAATTTATTGGCGTACTGAGGACAACATAAACCAAATTTGGCCGATATAGATATGATAATTTGGATCTTAGAATAATTTAAGTCAATCTCAACAGCTATCGTTCTATGTCTGACAAAAGCTTACCTACCAAATTTCATCAAAATCTGTATCTAACCCATAAGAACAAATTTTTTATTAAAACTCTTTCTTTCCCTATGCATATAAGTTTTGAATCTCTCCGTGACTGTGCGTGACTTTGCGTGACTATTTTAAAATAAATCTTTGGTCACAACAAGTCTATGGACCAAGTTTAAGATTGATTGGATGAGGGGAAATGGGCTTTAAATCACTCCGTGGCTGTGCGTAACTAAGCGTGTCTGAGTGTGTAAAATTAATCTTTGGCCTAAACAAGTCTATAAACAAAGCTTCAGATCGATTGGATGAGGGGAAGTGAGGTTTTAATCTCTCCGTGACTATGCATGACTATACGTGACTGTGTGTGACTGTGCATGACTATGCGTGACTACCCTAAAATTAATAGTATATTATAGTAATTATAGTCACAACAAGACTATGGGCCAAGTTTCAGATCAATCGGATGAGGGGGGAATGGGGTTTAAATCACTCCGTGGCTGTGCGTGGCTATGCGTGACTGTGTGTGACTATCTGAAAATTAATATTTGGCCACAATAAGTCTATGGACAAAGCTTTAGATCGATTGGATGATGGAAAGTGGGGTTTAAATCTCTCCGTGACTGTGTGTGACTATGCGTGGTTGTGGGTCACTGTGCGTGACTATGCGTGACTACCCTTAAATTAATCTATAGTCACAATAAGACTATGTGCCAAGTTTCAGATCAATCGGATGAGGGGGAATGGGGTTGCCTCACGGCAGACAGACAGACAGACAGAGAGTATGAGTTAATTGAAAGAGTTTAAAAATGGATGTATGTATGTATGTTCAAAATGGTCTCCAAAATGGCTGGACCGAATTTTCTAAATAGTTTGGGGGATGAAACATTGAAGTCTCATTTTTTATTTTTGATCTGTGCGCAGAGGGGCGTGGCAAAATCAAATTTAAATTTTGTACCACTGATTGCATCTATATATATATAACAAGTAAGAAAATTATAGTCGATCCAGACCGACTATACGATACCCTATACCATGCCTTTAGAGATCCTATCTCTAAGGTTCATCTAATTAGATATATAAAATAAGCATAAACCAAATTTGAGTGGCATTGTTATTATTTTTTTTTGCCCTCGGATATGAAGAAGTTCATAAATGATGCTATATTTATATGGGGACTAGGTCGAAAAATAGACCGATCCTGACTATATTTAGTTAAGTCACTTATTTTTTACAGAAACATATACCAACCAAACTTGAGAAAAATCTGTGCAACATTTTAGTTTTTTGTTAGATTTAAGTGAAGATCGGGAATCGGGAATTATGCTATAGGGTTTATTTTTGGACTACTGAAAAATGGTTGTAACAAACATACACAAACCTAATTTGCCCGAAATCTACATGATAATTTGGATATTAAGGCAATTTAAGCCGATCTCATGGGGTCATTTGTATGGCGACTAGGTTTGAACATGAATCCATTTTCACCAATTTCAATAGCGTTATGGCCGATAGAAGGAAACTCAGAAAGTGATTCTGAGTCGATCGTTATAACAAAAGATCAGCACAAAGTCATTATACCCTGACCACATAGTGGTATAGGGTATAAAAATGGATGGACCGATCTCAATGAAATTTTCAGGGAGATTGGAATAGTCTGGCGAGTGACACTGTGGAGTCTGATTTTTGATTTTTAGTCCGTAAAGTCTAATATTTGATTTTTGTCTGTTGGCGGAGATCTGTGGCAAACTTAAATTTTAATATAGTATCACTAATGGCATCTATCGATATATATAAAAACAGATGGACCGATTTTAATTAAATTTTCAGGTAATCTTCTGAATAGCCTGGCAGGTGATACTGTGAAGTCTGATATTTGGTCCTTGGTCTGTGGGCGGAGGGGCGCAGAATAATCAGATTCTAATATTGTACCTAGATATCTGATATTTGTCCGGCGCTGTGTATTAAAATTTAAATGCAATATAATATCCAGATATTTTCTTAGGGCAAACAACGTGGATGGGGTCCAGCTAGTATATTTATATTTGCGAACTGTGGTTTGATTAAAAAGTTTAAGTGGAGACATAGACAGAAAGACAGACGGACGCACTGTGGCTCAAATTTTGATTTCATTGGCCAAAAGTCAAATTTTTTTTTGTCATCGATTTTTAAAATTTTTACTCCTTTTTGTAGCTTATATATCCAGATTAAGGTAGCCAAAAAATTAGGTTAAACTATTGATAATTGTGGGCGTGGCATGCTGTCAAACTCAACTGTTTTTTTTAATTCAGCAAAAGGTGTTTTTTTTTTTGTTTTTTATCAAAAATAAATGGTTACTACTCGCAAGCTATCATCGATATTGGCCTGCGGTCTTTTTTATAATGTTAGTAGGATTATAGTCTTTAGTTTTTGTAAGTAGTCACAGTTCTAACGTTTGATATTAGGGGCGTTATGAAATATTTATGAAACCACTATATTTTTCTCAAATTTAAACTTTAGTGGAATAGAACTTCTAAAGGAAGTAAGGGAACAAGAAACGTATACCACCCGGAGAAAGGCGAATGTATCCTGTTTAACCCTATATATACTTTTGCACCCCCCACGAGCCCCCGGTAGAACACTTTTTTCATTTTAATGAAATTACTCTAAAAAAATTACTCTAAAAAAAATTTTGTTTTTTTACTTTAGACTACGTAAAAGTAAAATAATTAAATAAAATACCTGCGAAAGGGTTTATTGGCTTTGTTTTGATCAGCAAAAAAATAAGTCATAAAATGATCACAATAGGTTCTACAGTAAACAAATGATCTCTTTCTTAATTTACCTGTTGTCAAATTTAAGGGTCAACCAAAGTCATAAACAATTTTATAAGTTTGTCAATAATCGCGGCACTAAACCACTAAAGATAAAAAACCACCCCATATTGGCGAGAAACTAATTAGTTTTACCTGATATTGAAGTCTGGATAACAAGTGCAGTTTTGTTCAATTTAAGTACTACCTGCTATGAAATTAAAGATCAATGTGTGAATAACATGTACCTAAAAGTGTATAAAATGACGGATTCTATAAGGGATTACTCAATAATAAGTTAATACTTCAAGTGTACGGACGTATATTCGCAAGTGATAAAAAGTGATAAAAAAGTGATAACAGACGCAAATAAAAATATTGAGAAAAATATGGAGAACTTTAGTTATAAAGAACTGGCCGAAGAGTATTTTCGAAACAAAAACCAGGAAGATGTTCTTAGTTACGTTAAAATAAAATTAAACTTAAATTCGTCTAGTACCGAAATACAAGAGCAATTATCTAATTTCGTCAAAGTACTAAAAAAACGATTGAAAGAAGTTAACTACTGTAAACAAAAGTTTTAAATAAAAGTGCAAACTGGTTAGAAGGTCAACTTAATGTTGGTGGAGAAACAGCAAAGCTAGATAAGGCTGGAAGACCACGCAAATCATTGGACAACTGCAGCGATAGATCTAAGAGGCGGAAACTTAAAAATTTTAACGAGGAAATTGGTTCTACAAATATAAAAGAATCTTTTCTACATCAATTACGAGCACAAAACCAATTAACAAAAGTGGATATCATTGAAAAAACTTGTAATGCTAGTCCAGTGAGAACAAAGCGAATTCTTAAAAGTATACCAACTCCGAGCGATGCAAAACAGTTCACAAATGAGGAGGCATTAGCATTATTTCTGGATTTGAAATTAACAAAACACCAATATATTCAGCTCAGATTGCGTGCGATTGAAAAAGGCTCAAATATGTATCCAGCATATCATCACATAACAGCTGCTAAAATAGACTGTTTGCCATCAAAGGACACTATTACAATCACACCAATTTCGGCAGAAGTACAACTACAATCTTTACTTGATCACACAGCCAAACGCTTGCTACAATCAATAACAGGAACTGAGTTAAAGAAATATGGAAACACAAAGTTAATTCTATTTTGTAAATGGGGATGTGATGGTTCTTCGGGACAAAAACAATACAAACAAGTTGTATGTGAAAATATTTCGGACTCAGATATGTTCATGGTATCATTTGTACCATTGCGATTGAAAAAGATTTTGGAAGATTCGGAGCCTTCGAGTAGTACAACGCAAACAATGGATATTTGGAAAAATGAGACACCATCTTCTACGAAATACTGCAGGCCAATCAAATATGAATTCAAAAAAGAAAGTCATGATGCCATTAACAAAGAAGTTAGTGATATCAAGGCCCAAATAGCAACACTACAGCCATTACAATTACAGTTAGATGGGCAGCAAATTGAAGTAAGCTACCAATTAGTGCTGACAATGATAGATGGAAAAGTAGGTCAGGCTTTGACTAACACGAAGGCTGCATCCAGCTGCATTATATGCCAAGCAACATCAAGCCAATTAAACCAAGTCCCGACAAAATCATTCGATAATACCGATGCCTTCGAATTTGGATTATCACCACTACATGCAAGAATACGACTTATGGAACACATACTAAAAATCAGTTATGATTTGGATTTCGGGCCTTCAGGATCAATAAGAAACAACGAAACCAACAAAGAGTTAAGAAGTTCAAAAAAGAAACATGTTCAAGATGAATATCGCAAATTTGGATTGATTATAGATCAGCCAAAACAAGGGTCAGGCAATACAAATGATGGCAATACCGCAAGAAGATTCTTTTCAGATCCAGAAACAGCATCTGAAATAACAGGAGTGGATTTAAACCTTATTTTCAGATTTAAAATAATCCTAGAAGTACTTGCGTGCAATGAAGAAATTGACTCTAGAAAATTTGGAGATTATGCTAAGGAAACTGCAAAAATATATACAACCAACTACCCATGGAGAAATATGTCTGCAACAGTCCACAAAATCCTTTATCATGGAGAAGATGTCATTAAATATCATTTGGTGCCACTTGGAGATCTATCAGAGGAGGCTCAGGAAAAAAGGAACAAGGATTACAGATTTTATAGACAGCACAATACTAGAAAAATGTCACGAAATTCCACAAATGATCTATTTAATATATTATTGGCAACGTCAGATCCGTTCATCTCCAGTATTCGAAATCAATGGAAAGTGGAACATCGGGATTTAGATGAAGAAGCCAAAAAACTACTAAAGAACAGAAATAGCACAGAACAAAATATGGAATATTTGCAATCAATATTTGAGTCTAATGAATAATAATTATAATTGCCTTTCATTGTTATTTAAGTACGAAAAACATAGTATTAGTAAAAAATAATAATAAACAGAACCTACCATTGTTACAAATGCTATTTAAATCTATTGCAGTTTTTATTCTTAAAAGGTTTCCCACATATGAATGCAATGTTTTAATAGATAAGAAAGATTCAAAAAATAAGAACCCATATTTTCATATCAAAATTAAAAAAAAAATTAGAATCATTGCGCTAATGTTTAGCAGATTTATTTAGCTAGTGTAACAAATTAGGCAGCAAACACTAATAAATTTTTCTGTAGTAATAATAATATTCCTTGAGTGTAAGCAAATTGCAAATTTGATAGCAAACATTTTTAATTTTTTAGTAATACTAGTTAAATTTCTAGTGAATTTTACTATTTTGTTGCGTGTAAAAATTTTTTTGAGTGTAAAAATTTTTTTGAGTGTAAGCATTAAAAAAATTTCATTATTACAAAAAATGTTTATAATAATTATTTAACTCCAAATATGACACTTTCTAATAAATAAAAATAAATAAAAAAAAACATATATCACGCTAAAAGTTAAAAAAAATCAAAAGTTAAACTTTGACCTAGAATTCCTTAAAAAGTACTCAATCAATTTAAATGAAATTCACACTGAGTCAAGATCAACTATCTATCTATCTATTAAAAAAAACAGTACTAAAATATTTTGATCGGATCAAAAGTTACAGAATTTTGGCCAATGAAAAATGATTTTCAGCCACTGTGGGACGGTCAGACGGACGGACATTGCTAAATGAATTTAGAAAGTGACTCTGGGTCGATTAATAGGTCGGATATTTTTGGCAGTTACAAACATTAGTACAAACTAATTATACCTTAATTTATAATAATTATACACTCACAGAGAAAACTAATTTTGGTGTGACATCCGAATTTGTATTCAGTTTCTTATCTAATAGATTCGATTAGCAAAAAAAATTTGTTACCACAAAAAATCTGTTTTCACTATTCGTAAGTGTCACTGGGTCACATTTGATTCTTTCCTGCAGGAAATGTTTAGTATCGAAAAGTATCGATCTGCAATGCGTATAAATAACACTTCTGACAACCAATTTGTAGTACAAGACCAACGCATAAAATATGTTAAATCCTTCTGTTATCTAGGATGCATGATGTCGATAGATGGAGGAGTGGGAGAAGACGCGTCACACAGGCTCAATAAGCTAAGGTCAGCTTTTGGTCGGTTAAATAAAACCTGGAGATCCCCCAAATCTCGAAAAACACAAAGATCAGTATTTTCAATGCCTGTGTTAAGTCAACACTGCTGTATGGAAGCGAAACATGGCTTATGATGAATATTATTATGGAATGGAATCCCCAAGGTAGCCGACGCCCAGGCCGCCCTAAGAACTCCTGGCCTAGAACAGTCCTACAAGAACTCAATATCCAAAACAAATCGTTTGACGAATTAAAAGTTGTATGTAATGACAGAATACGTTGGAATTTTCATGTAAAAGCCCTATGTTCCGAAGTGGAATGAATAAAGGAAAGAATTTTTCTGCAAAATTATGAAAATAATTTCTTACATATATTAAGGACTGTTATTTACACATAAGTATGACAAATAAGAAAAGTATGTTCTGTCTCGACCGCTTATACGATGCACTATACCATGAGGTTAAGGAAAGGCTCTTATGTCCAATTAACTGAATATAGAAAATGATCATAAACTAAATTTGCATGGCGTTATTATTATTTTTTGCCCGCAGATGAAAAAGTTCATATTGGATGCTAATTTTACAGGGGGACTAGGTCAAAAAATTGACCACTCATGACCAAATTTGGTATAAACGCTTATTTTTCGAGAAAAAAAAAACAACATATACAAACTAAATTCGACAAAAGCTATATTTCTTTCATAGTTATAAGTGCATATTGGGAAGAAGCTTTATATTTGACTTTCTCCGAGAAAAGGGACCTAGTGTGTCAAAAAACGAGTTGTGTCAAAAACGGTGGATTCTGGTACCTAAAAGGGTGTAGAAACTTTAAATGCGTTTTTTTTCTCAAAACTTAATTTTCACACACTAGGTCCCCTTTCTCGATGAAGGTCACATACATATGTGGAATAAAACAAAGCATGGTCCTTCATGGCATAAGTTTGGAGTACTTATTAATGTGTGTAATAAAAACACAGAAATCGGATTTAACCGAGATCTTATGATAATTTGTAGCTGAAGGCAATTTAAGTCAATCTCATAGGGGTTATTTTTTTGGGGACTAGGTTTGAATATGCACCGAATTTCAATACCGATTGTCCAAATATATTCATTATTTGCAAACTGTAGTTTTATTACAAAGATAGATAGATGGATGGACAGATGGACGGACATCGCTTAATCGACCCAGAAATTATATTAAAAGATGGGTCTACGTCCAATTATTTTGTTAGTTATAAACATCGGTACAAACTCATTAACTCAGGGACTACAGAGTAGTAGAAAGTATACAAATATGGCGCTTAATATTGTGTGGTGTCATAGCGTCAAACCCCATACTAACGGCATTATGTCCACTCAGGTGGAGGTATTATAAACTAAATTCTTGTCCACACTTGTGCCATATAAATATGGGTAATACAAATTTTGATTAATTTAAAAATCTGGATATTGATAAATTATTTGATATCTGTGGCAGACAACAGCTGCCATACTTTATAAATTTAGTTGATTTTTAATATAAATTTAAAATTCCTTATAGGATTATTTATGGAATATATAGTTTTAAAAACTTTGTGCTTCTCTTCACCTTTGATTGGTTTAAATGTGGTAAACCTTCTTGAATTTTGTTTGCCTTCTTCAATGTAGTTTGTTTTTTTTTTTTTTCCAAATAGTAGTTGTTGGAAGATTGTTTAATGATGTTGCCATAATTGCTTCACATCATCAGCCATCAGCCAACATTGTTAAGTCATGATCAAACAAACAACAGCACAATAGCAAAAATGATTTTTTCCACCAGAAAATAATAATAAAAAAACATCCATAAAACTTAACAAAACTGTACTCGTTATTTATTGTACATGTTATAATTTTGTGTACATGTACAAGTACAATGTATAATTATACGTGAGTACATAAATGACTAAGTATTTTTGTATTCTTTTTTTTTTCTTTTTGTTAGTTTGTAAGGAACATGAAAAATTTATTATGGTTCAGGTGTTTTTAGAGCTCATGTTTTTATTGTTACTTTCAAAACTGCCATATTTTTGTTTTGGTTATTTTATTATTAAGCCATTTTGTTATAAACAATGGCGTATTTCTTTTATAATTGTTGTTGCAATAAATTCTGTATTTTTTCTAAGAAACTTGTTGTTTTTGGGGAAATTTATTTATAAAAATTATTGAATGTACTTATATCGATGGACTGACACTATGTAAACATATTTTTTTTTTTTATTTATGATAAGTACTTCAAATGACTCTATATAAAAAAATGTCACCTAATAATTTATTTGTATTCTTTTTTGTCAGCTTAATATTAACTGCTGTAAAATATTTAGTAAAAGACGTGAAGGTCATAAGTAGAAAATTATATTATTATTCTAAATACAGAATATTATATCTCCGTACAGAGAAAACTTTTTTCTCTGTTAATTAATTAATATTTTTTCAACCTAACTAATGTTTTATTTTTATAATTCGATTTCATTTTGTCTATGTATATAACAACGAACAAACTTATTTTAAGATCACCATCAAAGGTATTTCAAAATCGTTCAAGGTTAGGTTAGGTTGGTAGCCCGCTTGAAATGCAGTGCCCTTGGAGGACATATCTGTATGAAGACCTTTCTCCAGGATTTAAAATAGAAAATAATCACAGGAGTCTAAATTTTACGAATGAGGAAGCAATTCGTACAACAATTCTTGATATTTTTCCATGGAAATTACACAAACGTGATTCCGTGCATTCAATTGATGATATAAGGATTTCTTGTTCGAGAAATGGGAATATTATTCGCCTTTAGTTTCTTTGGTGCTGATTTTCCACTAAAAGTCCACTGCTCTTTGTCACTGTTCTTTGCTTCTGTTGTTAAAAAACTATGTTTTGTCCAGTTATTATTATTATTAAGTTTTAATATTTCTAAGCAGTTCTCAATGAAATTGGCACAAAAGTTTGCTTATAGTCAATTCACAGCAATAGCGGCACCATCCTGATACCAGCTCTCTCATAGGCTAGAATAGGTTAAAAGTGGGCAATAGCAAAGGAAATGTTCTATACTCTCCACATCCATACAGCTACGAGATCTCCCCACGGGGGACTGATAGTGCGCTTTCGATTCAAAGCCTTGTCTCATGATCGTACACGTTAAACCATTAACCCATCCGTTATTCATTATGCCATTGGTGCGAAGTAGAAGTTCGTGCTTGCACGATGTCAGGGGTGTACCAACAAATTTTTAATCCGCTGGAACCTGTAAGGTAGTACCCTCTCTTGCCAGCTCATAAGCTTTGCAGAATATCAAACTGCTTCGGCATATCATTTAAGGACATGCGGCAGTTAAGGCAGTTTTCGTTCTCAGGATCATTGAACCCATGGATTTTACCGCCGCTTGACTGTCGTTCTGATTTAGTTTGAAGGGGTGACCAAAACGAGGTTTTAACCAAATTGAATTGGTGGATTTGTAGATTTGATGGACTGCACTGAGTTGTGGCTTCGGCCTATAATCCGCGTTTATTACGAAAAGATTTACCGATATTTCAAAGCTTTAAGATAATATTTCTCACATCAACACCGATTTCTTTGGTTGACACCATTTGTATCAATGGTGAAAAGTTTGTTATTATTAAAAATTTTTTATTTTTATATTATTACAATTTTTGATAATATATTTATCTTCAAGTATATGGGTACTTTTTCTAGCAAGTCTGTATATGACAATATAGAACACATATATTAGAAATTTAAAGAAGTCACTCGGACATATACTCGAATTCAAATTCGAAATCAAGTGCCGTAGAGAAAATGGTTGAAATACAGCCCCTCTTTAAAAGGCGTCATTTGAATTGAGCTCTATATATAGGGTTGCCAGATCGTAATATGTAATGTTTTGTGAATTATTTTATATGAAAAGACATGAATTTCCTGTATAATAAGTTATACTGTTTTCCAAATTAAATTTATTTTCAAACTTTTCTTAAGATTACATGTCATTTCCCAAAAATTATATTAAAGATTATTAATTTTTGTTATGTTAGTTTTTTTATGTATTGTCGATCTTTTTGTTGCGATAATTAGTCCTTTATTGTTCGGTTCGAGACCATGAATATATTTTCTAATAATAGAAAAGATAATACTTTCGGCAATGTAAGAGAAATATGGAAAAAAAAAATTAAGACAGCGATAGATGGAGTAGCTACTTTCGAACAAAGCGACTTGTTCATCTTCAGCATCTTTCTTCCTATTACTTCAACTCACGCTTAATCAACCATTTAAGTCAACATTTGAAAGAAAAGAACATGCAGAGTGTTTTTTTTTCTATACGAGAGTTAGTACAAACAAACTGAGTTTCTTTCTCCTTTTTCAAATTACGAGACTTGTAATTGTAGAGAAAGCTTAAAATTGGAAAAAAAAAACTCAGTTTTTAATCTGACAACGTCACTAATACTAATTAGTAATACAACAATATAACTGTATATTAAAAATTAATAAACTTTTTCTTCATATTTTAACGGTCGCTTGAGGCGTATTACAGCTAATAAGTTTTATCATAAAAGGGAATGGTTAGCTGCTATCAAATTTCTGTTAATAAATCGAAAATATAGTTTTTCATCTTTAAGACAATTTGGTTGGTGAATATTTTTTTTATATGTCTATAAATCTCTTTGAGACTATTAGATCAGCTTTCTCTGCGTTCCTACATTGAGATACTTGTACCAATTGCTCATTGCATCTATAACATTGCACATCTCTCAAAAATCAGTCAAAACCGGTTGAATATTTAGCTGTCCCCTATATGGGCATGGATTTAGGTGAAGATCAGGATTCAGCGTCATATGGGGGCTTTGACTAAGAATTGTCCTATAGAGTTTATTTTTGGGCTACTGATAAATGACAAACCCAATTTGACCGAGATCTTTATGATAATTTGGATATTATGGCAATTTAAGTCGACCTCATAGGAGTCAGTTGTATGGGGACTAGGTCTGAAGATGAACCGATATTCATCAATTTCAATACCTTTTATCCTCTTGCCGATAAAAGCTTATTTAATAAATTTGAACAATGGATCTCCAACCCATTACTCTACACACAGGACCTTTACTAATATAGACTTAAAAATTATATCCACAGCTTTAGCCATCCAAGCACACTGGAAAATCGAAAACGATTTGTCGGGTAGTGACCACTTCCCTATTATCACCTCACTTTTCCTAAATAACGAAAATATAGTTAGCCCAAATCTAAGACCACGGTTTAATCTAAATAATGCAAAATGGACAAGTTATAAAATACTGTCTGAAAGATTAGCATATCACGACCATTTATTTAGCCATAATATAAACAAAGAGGCTGCGAATATTCAAAAAATAATTTTACAAAGTACCAATGACAGCATAACACAACACAAATCAATAAGATATAATCAATCAGTTCCATGGTGGTGCAAAACATTAGAGAAACTAAAGGTTCAGAAAAATAATTTATGGTTTAAAACCAAAGATCCCAATTCATTCCATTCAGGATATTAACAACGCTCAAAATAAAATTACAGACCCAAGTGAAGTTGCAAATACCTTCTGCGAATATTGGTCTAGAGAATCCAATGACAAAAAATCTTCTCCCACCTTTCAGCAACTAAAGCAATCCGCAATACAGAATACCAAACACCTCACTCCAGGAAAAAACGCTTCCATTATAGAAGAAAAGATTAATATGATGGAACTTTTCATTGCTCTTAACAAATTGAGAGGTAAAACACCCGGTCATGATCGTATTTCATACCCAATGATAAAAAATCTATCATACATGTTACATAAAAGATTAGTTCTACTATACAACAATATTCTTGACAACTATATTCCACAATTATATAAAACCAGCTTAATTATTCCTATACTGAAACCCAAAGAAAATAAAACTATCGTATCATCTTATCGCCCAATCTCGCTAAATCCATGCTGTTCTAAAGTCTTGGACAAAATCATAGCCAACAGACTATGGTAGCTTGTCACTACAAACAAGCTAATCAATAGCCATCAATATGGCTTCATAAAAGGAAAATCGATTTCTGACCCCCTACTCTATCTGGATTTTAAAATTAGTCAAGCACTTCAAAACAAAAATCATTTATCAATCATTTCACTTGATTTTGCTAAAGCTTTTGATAAAATAGGCATACATTCTATACTAACCCAACTCGAAGAATGGAAAATAGGTCCAAAAATCCATAACTATATTAAAAACTACTCAACTAATAGAAAAATCATTGTTAAAAACAATTCCTATTATTCAAAAATGCTTTCACTATATAACGGTATTCCCCAAGGTTCGCCACTTTCAGTTATTTTATTCCTAATTGCATACAACAAACTTTCACATGTAATATCCCTCCACATCTTGATTTTGTCGCTTACGCAGACGACTATGTCATAATAAAAAAAAACTCAATAAAACCAAAAACCAAAATATAGATATTAACGTTTTTATTTCAGACATTCTTAATTGGGGTGAGTCTTCAGGCGCACAATTATCTCTTAACAAATGTAAACACCTACATATATGTAGAAAGCACAATTGCTCTCCCATCCTGCACAGTAATAATTCAGCAATAGAAGCGGTTACTAGCCTTAAGATACTCGGAATAGTTTTTAATAACCATTACAGATGGAACTCACATATTGAATATCTTAATTCTTCTCTATTAAATAGGCTTAACATTATCAAATGTCTTTCAGACAAAAAATTCAATTGTAATACATCCTCCCTTATCCATATCCTCAAATCGATATTAATATCTAAAATCAACTATGGTGTCTACCTGTATGGATATGCACCCAAGAGCACTTTGAACAAAATAAAAACAATATTTATTTCAGCCTTACGCCTCTGCCTAGGAGCTTTTAGAAGATAAAAAACTTAATTTTTGAAGCGGACACAATGTCACTTGAATTTGCTACTGCAAAACTATTTAAATCCATCATGTTTAATGACCGCTACTTACTCTCAAATATTTTAAAAAAGTCAATTCATCATAAAAAATTCAAAAAAATTCCATCAGCACTAACACATATCGTCCAATTTTGCAAAAACCACAATTTACCCTTCAAAATGCCTCAGCCATCTCTTATAAACAATCCCATTTGGACAATCGACCTTTCTACAATTGACACATCCCTCAATGAAAACAAAAAATCATCAACTAATAACGAAATGTATAAACGGAAATTCAATGAAATTCAACATAAATTAAATGACCATCATTTCATATATACAGATGGTTCCAGATCTGAAAATAGAATTAGTTATTGCGGTGTCGATAAAAACAAAGCCTTGGTAAATTCAATTTTACCCGAATATAGCATCAATTATTCGGCTGAAATTGTAGCTATTTACGAGACAATTAAACTCATAAAGACCTTAAAAGAAAAATACGTAATTTGCATAGACTCTCTTTCGGCATTAGATGCCGTTAAAAATTTAAACAATGAACAATTATATCCAAGCATGATTCGACAAATTCTTATTGTGAGACAGCTTGATATTAAACTGATTTGGGTACCTGGCCACTCAGGAATTAAAGGAAACGAGACTGCTGATAACTGTGCTAAGAATGCACTTTCCGCACCTCTAATAACTACACCAAATCTTTCTTCAGATGATATAAAAAATTTCTTAAGTTCCAAATTTAGAGAAGTCAAGTATCACAATTGGACACAAACCACTGATTGGTACAAGAAAATTAATCAAAAAACAATCAATGCCAACAATATTTTTAAAAATATCAATAATAATATCATGCCAAGAAAAGATCAAATTATAATAATACGTTTGAGACTTGGTCACACCCAAATCTCCCACTCACATATTATGAATAAAAACTTAACAAAATTATGTTCCTTTTGTGGATTCTACCCAATTAAAATCGATCACCTATTTTTTAATTGCCCACATACGAAAAAATTTAAAAACCCAATATTAAAGAATAAAGACTTTTTCCAACTAATCGATATTCCAATTACCAACGACAATATTAAAAAAATAATCAATTACCTAAAACAATGTAACCTTTACAATTTCATTTAAATTTTTCATAATACATTGAGCTTAAGACCAATGTTGTCATAGCTCCTTCCTAAATTTATTGTACTAATAATTTAGTTATAAGTATAATATGTAAATAAATAAATAAATAAATATTGATATTTACGCCTTTAGTTTATTACAAGTTTTACATGGACACACAGACGGACGGACATCGCTAAATCGGGGTATACTATTTTTGGCAGTCACAAACATCAGCACAAAGTCATTATACCCTAACCACATAGTGTTATAGGGTATAAAAAGTGTGTACAGTGTTAATAGTGACACCACACATTCTGAAAGTTTAAAAGAAAGTCACGATATGGTTTTGATATATCGTAGGTTGGAAGTTTCGCGCTGTAATTTTGATTTTAAATGATTCCTTGAATTTCAGAAGCGGTTCGCGAGATGGTTTCCAAGCTCATATTTGATCATGAACATAATCGTGTGACAATTTTAAAGAAGTGCGCCGAAGAAGGCCAAGGTGGACTTCAGCCAACAAGGTCATGGCAATAATTCTTTTTTTTTTTTAGGTAAAGGACGCTTAACATCAACCTGTTTTAATACATACCTTTTCGTGTTATTCATTAGTTTCATAATTTATTATAAACAATCCGTTCGCTCATTTACTTTCACACGCTTGCAATCTAAATATGTTATATTTACATAAGAACTTTTTGTATTAAAAACTAATTTTTTTTATCACTTTGTTTACAATCTTATCGTTTGCTATCTACTGATCATCTACAATATAAAATAACAATATTTAAAGTGAATTTTAATTTATTTTTAAATGACAACATTAGGAACCCTCAGATATCTGAGGAATTTCTGTTGTTGCAGTTAATTCAGATATGGGTCGATATCAGTTGGTTGGTATGTTAGATTTCTAATCGGTCGTTGCACAGATTTTTTGTTCATTTTCGCTATCAATGTTTTGAATAAGATAGTATTGCAAACTGATATTAAGAAAACCATATACGAATATATGTATATAGAAAAACATTAAACGATAAGATAGAACTACTGTGCAAAATTGTATCGTATCTGGCAGTGGCCAAAATGATAACTTTTATCTCCATAGAAAAGCAATTCATTAAGAAAGGGAAAGTTTGATGGCTGGTATTATGGGTATTGGGCAAGATTGCAAGATACAAAACAATAATTTGCAAAAGAAAGAGCGATGTTTAAATATGAAATATTGTCTATTGGAAATTGTTTAAAGACTTAGCAGTCTTAGTTGATACAAATAAGTTTTTTAAATATATTTTAATAACAAAGTTATACTCTCAACTTAGCGCCATCCACGAAATTTTATGCATTGGTGAAGAGCCATTTAGCGCCTTTTATAAAAAAGAACTAGTTTCAGTTTCTTGGTCTAGACCGACTATACAACATGTTTTTCTCTTCTTGGATCTTACGATGTTGATGTTGTATGATGTCACCTTCATTGTTCTCAGTGTTAGCATGCTTCGAGATCGGATGATAGGAGTAGTAGCCGATGATATTTGGTTTCTTTCTTCTCATTTTATAAAAAATAACAATCAGTTCCTCAGTCAATTTTTCAAAGCTATAGCACACGGTTTTGCAACAGAGATGTTGAACACAGCTTTTATCCTGGTATTTTATGTGTTCATTAAAGTACCGTGTGATCCAAGTAGAGATACTTCTTTCAATAGTCTTTTTTTGACAGATCGTGTGTGAGTCGTGTCATGCTGTCATGTTATTTTTGTTTAGTATTGTTTGGCATTTCATCATGGAAAGACTTACGCCTGAACAACGTTTACAATTCGTTCAACTTTATTACGAAAATTCACGTTCTGTGAAGAATGTGTTTCGTGCACTTCGCTCAACTTATGGTAAACATAATCGGCCTACTGAGCGTACTATTCGCAACACCATCACCCATCTTGAGACCCAGCATTCAATATTGGATAATATTCGACCGAATAGACCACGTCCAGCACGCAGTGAAGAAAATATAGCGGCCGTAGCTGAGAGATACACGAAAACCGTGGAGAGTCGATTCGGCGCCGTTCGCAGCAACTCGGACTGATGTATGATGCCTGAAATTAAAGCTCGTGATCTCGGCAACATTTGGTTTCAACAAAACGACGCCACTTCCCTCACAACGCATCAATCAATGGATTTATTGAGAGAACACTTCGGTGAGCAGATAATTGCACGTTTTGGGCCGGTCGATTGGCCACCAAGATCGTGTGATATCACACCGTTAGACTTTTTCCTGTGGGGATATGTAAAGTCTAAAGTTTATGCGGACAATCCCGCTTAGATTCAGGCCTTGGAGCAAAACATCACGCGTGTCATTCGCTAGTTACCAGTCGAAATGCTCGAACGAGTCATCGAAAATTGGACTCAACGGATGGACCATCTGAGGCGTAGCCGCGGTCAATACTTGATAGACATAATCTTCAAGAAATAAATGCCAAAGAATGTTCTTTCAAATGATAATAAACATTCCCCATTAAATTTTAACTTTCTGTGTTTTTTTCTTTAAAAAATTAGGGAACCTCGAAATGGATCACCCTATGTATTTTCAGTATAAGTGATATACACCAATTTTCGTGAAATATTATCGAATATGTCAAATTTTTAGCCGAATTAGCGTCATCTGCAGGGAATTTCGAATTTCGTCTTCAATTTGAGAAAATCTGCAGCTGAGGTGCATCGATTGCTTCTATAAGCAAATGGTCGAGGTGCCTAAAGTGAGAGAAGTTATCGAGAATAGTTTTAAAAGTTTAAGAATAGTGAATTTGACATCGAAGATAGATAACGTAGCAGAAGGACGAAAGTTTACGAAGTCGCAGAAATGGTGGCTTTATTGGATCAAGATTCATGCCTAACGCATGAAGAACTTATACTTATATTAGATGGGACTCATAATGCAATTTCATATCACTAAAAATCATTGTGTACGTTTCAAAAACTAGCAAATTGGGTTCATATGAATTAACACCGAGAAATGTTGAACACCATGAAATGCTGCCTGCCAGGCATACACGAAAGAGCTTTATGCAACGGTGATGAAAAATGGTTCTACTATGATAGCCCAAAAAGGCAAAAATCATGGGGGCCACCTGGCCCAAGCTATGCCAAATATTCATGGAAAATAATTATTATTGTGTATTTGGTAGAATCAACTTGCGGATCAGTATTATCAGTTGCTCAAACTGAGCAAAATCATTACTGAAGCTGTCCACCGAACCCTCAAAGAAAAGCGTGCTTAATACTATTCCAGACATGATAAAGTTATTCTCCTCGTCCATATATTTCGGGCCGATAAAAAATTACTAGAAAACCTAGTTGGTAAATTTTACCGCACCAACAATATTCACCAGACATTGCTCATTGCGATTTCCACACTTCACATCATATGAAGACACATAAAGTTGGTTCGATTCGAGGAGAACTTCGCAAGTTGAAGCATTCTTCCAACGCAGTATCCGTATGCTGAGCCAGAATGATGGGAGAAAGTAATGGCAAGTATTGGACAATACTTCGAACAAAATATACTTAATCTTTCTGTAGCAATAAATGCCAACATCTTTTTGTACAGCTGGTAAATTTTTCATTTTTTGTGCCGCCAGAGATCAAAAATTTTAAATATCACAAAGAGAGTAGAAACAAAAATGCTTATTTTTTTCGTTGATTATTATTTAAACAACACATAAGAGTCAGAAATAAGACTAATGAAAGGACACAAATTCTCGACTAAATGGTATAAATCATCAGAAAATTCCTCTTTCCAAATATAAAAAACAGCTGTTTGTGTTCTAAAAAAGTCAAGAAAGGTGATATTAAAGTCAAAAGTGTCAATAGTATTGGTCCACATAACACTGCATATAAATTGCTAATTTGAGAGTTACGAAGGTGGTCCCAGAACGACTCGACCTAAAAGAACACTTTTTAGCTCGATACACTTTTCACAGTGATATTCAATAGTTTCTTTACCCTGTTTATTGTAAGAACTGGCTAGCTCTTTAAAATGGCCATCAAACGCAGACTCCACCTCTTCATTTATGGCAAATCTTTTACCGCCGGGAACCATTTTTCAAGTTTGGAAATAGAAAATAATCCGAGGGATGTAAATCTGGGGACTAAGGTGCGTGATGAAGCAATTCGAACTTAAATTCGTGGATTTTGACCATCGCAATAGTGGATGTGTGAACTGGGGCATTGTCTTGATGTAATGACTCTATGTATTTTGCCAAATGCAGCCTTTTTTCCCTTAATTTAATCACTTAACCGCTGAAATAAGTTCGCATAATACTCGCCGTTGATTGCTTTTCTTTTTAACAGACGCCATAAACTTGCCAGCATATGGAACTGTCTTCGCCTTCTTTGGGCACGATTCTCCGTTTTCAGTCCACTTTTTTGACTATTGCTTTATCTCAGATGAGAAGTAGTGGTCCAATGTCTCATCTTTGCTTACGAATCGGTGCAAAAACTTGGTTTTATTGCACTAAAACATCGCCAAACGCTCTTGCAATATTTTCACGACGCTGTGTTTGTTCCATTGTGAGCAAACGCCGCACATATCTTCTTATTGATATTGGTTGTGCCGTTGTCAAAATAACTGGTAGTTCAAAATGAGTCCGCAGAGACTTCTTACATATATATATACCCTTTGTTGTCAGGGTATACAAATATATATGACGTAAACCAATTATTTATTATACCGATCGACTCTGAATCACTTTCAGAATCGATTTATCGATATCCGTCCGTCCGTCTGTGTGTCCCTGTAAAACTTGAAATCAAACTCAGGTCGCAAATATAAATATATTTTGATGAGATTTGACATATAAGCTTTTTTCGGCCGTAGAACGATGTGTATGGAAACTGTTAAAAATAGGTGCATGTCCAGACTTAGTCACCATACAAATGACCTCTATGAGATCGACTTATATTGTCGTAAGCCCCTAATTATCATATTGCTCTCGCTCAAATTTAGTTTGTGTGTGTTTATAACACCCATTAATCAGTAGTCCAAAAGTAAACTCTGTCGGATAATTCTTAGTCATAACGCTCATATAAAGCTGATTCCCGATCTTCACTTAAATCTATTAAAAAACAAAAATATTGCACAGATTTTACTCAAAATTGGTTTCTGTATGTTTTTGCCAAAAATAAGTGACTACCAAATATGGTCAGGATCGGTACATTGTCATATCTGCTGGCAAAGAAATTAATAATAATGACCCTTAAATTTGGTTTATGCTTATTTTCTATATTCAATTAGTGGGATCTGAAATCCTTTCTCTGAACGCATGGTATAGGGCAGGGGTCGGCAACCTTTTGAGTCGGAAGAGTCAAAAATTACAATTAACAAAATTTCAAAGTTTTTAAAGAGACACAAAATTTTTTATTGCCAATAATAAAGAGTACTCCCATAAACAAAGTTTTTTGATAAAAAAAAACTAATCTATTTATTCATAGACCGATCATGATCATGTGGTAAGGTCACTTATTTTTTGCAAAAACATATACAAACCAAATTTGTGGGAAATTTGTGCAATGTTTTTGTTTTTTGATAGATTTAAGTGAAGATCGGGAAGCAGCTCTATATGGGGCCTCTGACTAAGAATTGTGCTATAGGGATTATTTTTGGACTACTGATTAATGGATATAATAAAAATATACAAACCCAATTTGACTGAGATCTATATGATAATTTGGATCTTATGGCAATTTATGTCGATTTCATAGGGGTTACTTGTATGGGGACTAGGTCTGAACATGGACCGAATTTCACTAATTTCAATAGTGTTCATTCTATGGTCGATAAAAGCTTACATACCAAATTTCATCAAAATATATTTATATTTGCGACCTGTAGTTTGATTAAAAGGTTTACATGGACACACAGACGGACGGACAGACAGACGGACGGACATCGCTAAATCGATTCAGACAGTGATTCTGAGTCGATCGGTATAATAAAAGATGGGTCTAGGTCAAATATTTTTGGCAGCACAAAGTCATTATAGGGTATAAATATCTTTTTATTCATATATAAGTAGCAAACGAATTCAATGGCAGCGTTGGCTTTGCATGGTTTTAAAAGTTTGGATAAATTTGTTGCTTTGAGTTTCAAACACGACTCTAAATTTGCATTTGTTAATTTGCTTTTTACTTTAGTCTTAATTATATTCATGCTCGCACGAATATGTCGATCCGAAGATAGTCAGCACTCCAAATGCCAACTCCTTCACTTCACAGTAGCAATCCATAAGACTATTCCATTCGTCTTATAAAGCTTGTCCACGTTTGTTGCGTTACGTACATACATTTCTGGACCTCCAACTCTTCCAACTTGCGTTTCAACTCTGTAAATTTTCCACTCCACACAACTGTATTTTTTAAATCGATCAATTGCATTTCCAAATAGCTCCATGTGGATTTCTTTACTATTTGTGTTGAGAGTATTTACTATGAATGGTTTTATCTGTCAGCAAGTTCATCTTTAATTATTTTTATAACTGTGCTGAAGTAATTCGTGTCATCAGTTGCACTGATTTTATCGCGATATTGCTTCAGAAATTGAAAATGAAGTAATTTACCGCTTTGAATATCTTCTGCAAATATAATTAATATTTTTCCAAAACAAAGCAATGCTTCTACCAAAACATAGGCTGGTTTCCCTTTCCTTGCAGTTTTAGATTCAGCTCATTTAATTTCGCTGTGATATCCACCATAAAGTAAAATTTTTGCAACCATTTGTCATTTTCTAACTCAAGGTGATTAACGTATTTTTAATTTTGGAATTTATTTATTGAATTCAACCGCAAAGCAAAAAATTTCAACACCTTACCTTTGGAAAGCCACCGCACTTCATTGTGAAGAAATCTTTAAAACAGCAAGAAAACTTTGGTATAATATTTAATAACTAGCAGATTCCAGCACTCGAAATTCGAGTGCATTTTCTAGGAAATTTTATTTTTTTCATTTACTAAGGACCCTAAAGGTATGCTTCACAATTCAACTCATTTTAAATGAAGAAAACAAACAACACATTAAGAAAAACACATTAACAAAATTAAAAATTTGTATAATTTTATAATTTTATGTATAATTTTTATATGTGTTCATCATTGTATAATTTAATGTATGTGTTAGTATCAACTTTAAACGATCATAACTGCAAAAAAACATTCCAGACGATGAAAATCTGTAAATCTGGGTAACAGCTAAAAAGAAATACCTTTCAAATAATAAATTTTTTGTAAAAATCGGGGTAAAACTGTGAAACTTACATCGGTCACAAGAAATTGCCTTGCCTATTAATATTATAGATACTCTTACCTGGTCAGACTATATAAATGCTACTGCTGGAAAAGTCTACTCTATGCTGTGAACCTTATGGAAAACTCAATAGTTCACGCCACTTAAAATTCCTTTACGTATTTAATGCCCATTCTTTCATATGGATGCGAAATTTTTGCAAAATCCGATACTATAAGCTATGGTAAGCTAAATGTTGCCTACAATGCTGTTGTAAAATATGTTTATGGTATGGAGAAATACGACCGTGTCTCATCAGTTGCGGAAAACTTGTATGGTGTTATGTTTGCTGACTTGTTACATATACGAACATTAATTCTACTCCACATAATTGTATATACTCATGAACCTTCGGATACCGTCTTCTCTATCACATAGGAATAATGAATTGACTTCAATTATACATCGAACTACAAAATCTGAGTGGCATTTTTATAACCACTCTATACGTCTTTGGAACTCTCTACCTCCGAACATATAATTTATAAGCAATGCCATGCATTTTAAAAGGTCCCTTTTTGATTATAGTCTTTATAAACATGTTATGTTAAAATTAAAGTTTTAAATAATTTTTTATTTAATTAAATTTATTTCTTTCTATTTTTAATTGTTGTATAACTATGATTCAATTTTAATGATTTTTATGATTTTATTTTAACTTATTTTATCTGTTTTTATATATTACTAGCTGAGTCCGGTCCGCGTTGCTGGCCCGAAGAAAACATCTGGATTTTATATTGCATCTAAATTTTAATACCGAGTGTCGGGCAAAAGTAAAGCACGAACTCCCTCGAAAATCCTTAAATACATTGCATTTAATAATATTATGAATATGACTGAAAAAAAATATACGTTTTCTTGAATATTTTAACACCAGCGCCACCTACAGGTGAAAAACTTTGTCAGCAACTTTAGTTTTATGTACATAATATATGTTGCGAATTTGAGCTAATTGGACCGTAAATAAATTTTTTGGGAAAATCTCGACCCCAGCACCACCTATCGGGTACAAAAAAAAGTTATGCAAATCGGAGAACCAAAGGAACATATGATATGAATATGAAGTCGCTAGCATTAGTGGTTCAACAGTTATTAGAGTACCAACATACGCACCAACGTTTTTATATATTAAGATTTAGAATTTTAGACTTTACTTGTAAATGTTCTAACATCATGGCCCATTACTATTACTCTTCCTTTACTCTAATCATAAGATTACAAGTCTTGTCGCATAGGAATTCAAAGCAAGTAACTTAAATTAAAATTAAATTAAAAATGCAATCACGATTACCAAATTCATGACCTCAACTATTTCGGCCGAAGCGCTTCTTGGTGTACTATGCAGTGAAACGTACGAATTTCGTGGTTTATTTTGCTCTGAAGAATCGTTGTTGGCCTTTTATTTTATCCTGATATACTTCTGGCTCCATCAGTTGCTATTGAAACGCTTTTATTTGAATGGATCTTATTGTCTTCATTTGTCAAAGCATTTTTGCACGGCATTCGCTATATCTTCCCCTCTAGTTTGTCCCGAAAGCGGTAGCAATCCCAGAAGTTCTGCTTTTGGATCTTTAAGATGACATAAACATCTGATGCCAGCGCCATTCGAGAGCTTCCGACGGACTGGCGACAGTAACGACGCTTGTCACGGGGGAGGGGTGCGGTGAAAAGCGAGTACAAGTAGCCGAGAGACGGAATCGGTGCCTAATCCTCCTTTTTTTTAACCAATACTCAGGGGATGCCCCCTACAAATGCTGTGCATTGTGTTGATTTCAGGAAAATAGGTTATGGGAAGAAGGAGAGAGGGAGTAGTGTTTGTGGGTATTTCACTTAAATTTTATTAGATTATAACTGTCAGGAAAAACCTCTGCCGGGAGTTTATTTCACATACGGCTAGTTCGACTGATAAACGAATTCTCTTTGTAATGCGTTGTGGGGTCAACTGAACAATAGACTACAAACGGATGTGATCTACTAGAGAAGCGGGTAGAGCGAACCGAAACTCGGGCACTTGGAATAAGTTCGCTAATCTCAGAAGAACATTTCCCATTCCACATTCCGACGATGTTCCAATGAATCAATAGAGTTGGATACCCTACTGTCATTTAAGAGCACCATCGCCCTCCTCTGTACACGGTCCAGTAGCTCCAAAATAAACTTTGAAGCTCCTGCCCATATATGGGAGTTGTATTCAATTTTCGGTCGGAAGTGATATAGATATTAAGGAGATCAGAAGGAGTGAAGTAATTTTTACACCATTTTAGAAAACCAAGACACTTGAAAAAATTGCTCGTTCCAACGAACATCACATTGAATTCTCATGCCTAGAACACCAAGAGTATCCATATATACATATACAGATGACACTGCTGATTCCATGGCCCTATGCGTCAACATACACATTAAGTCTTCAGCGCATTAAAATCAACCCTACTCGCTTTACGCCACTCGGAGATTGTTAACAGGTCTTGATTGAGTGTGTCATTCATTGTCTGCCTTTTGCAGCCAACCTCCAAGAGGCTTGGCCTATAATTAAAGGAAAATGAATGACAAATGCTGTTGTCATCTGCGAAAGAGTATATAGAATTAAAAGTTTGACCCAGAGGGTCGTTCAGAAAGATAAGGAAAAGAGAAGGAGAAAGAACGGAACCTTGGGGTACCCCTGAATTAAACTGAAACTGATTAAATGAGACCCCATCAATAACAACACGTGTTTTTCGGTCTTTGAGAAAACTCGATATAAATCGAGAGAAGTCACTACCGACCCCAAATGCAATAAGCTTTGATATCAATGCACCGTGCCATATGCGATCGAATGCCTTGGAAATATCTAGAGCAACCACTTTACTTTCGCCAAAATTGCGAATGGATCGACTCCAGCGTTCAGAAAATAGAGCTAACAGGTCTCCCGTGGAACGATTTCTACGGAAGCCATACTGTCTATCATTAAGAAGTGAGTTGGCCTCTAGGTAGTTCACAAGATGGAAATTGATCATGCTCTCCATCACCTTTGAGAGCGCTGAGCAGATTGAAATTGGATGGTAATTTTCAGGATTATTAGCCGCACCCTTTTTAGGGATTGATTGGACATTAGCAACCTTCCAGCAAGAGGGAAAGACTCCCGCACGGTACGAAAGGCTGAAAAGGTTGGCCAATGGACTGGCTAGTGTCGAAGAGCACTGTTTCAGCACCAGTACTGGTATACCATCCTGTCCCGGAGACTTATTAATGTTGAGATCTGAAAGAACCTTTTTAACTGCACGTGCTCGGAAGGATATTTTAGGCATAGTGCAAGATACTCTTTCGAGTTCGTGCAGTGGTTGATCGCTATCCGGCAAAAATGAATTTTTTGGAAAAACTTCAGCTAAAAGGTTAGCCTTATCAACCGGGTCAGTGAATATTTGGTCATTCATTATAAAAGTTGGGATAGCAGAATTATTCTTTATTCTTTATTCTTTTAACAAATGACCTTAGTCGATTCAGAATGATTTTTAAATATTTTTTTTAGATTGACATATTACAAGCTAATTCAGATAATTCAAATAAAGATTTTTATTGTCAATATCTGGACTTTTACTTTTGCTACATATCAATTAAATTTTTTTATTGTCAGTATCTAGACTTTTTACACACATGCTTTCGAGAAAAATAACTTTTATATAAATGTAATGGGGCTTCTTGTGACCACAGATATAAAGCAAAACTAAAATTGACAAGATTTTTAATCAAGGCCAATTTGAAACTTTGTTTTGAAATATCGCATTATTTGTAAGCTCTCAAAGGATTTGTCCATCACATGATACTCAAACGCCTTTTCTTTAAAAATAATATTTCTCTTTGGTCTCTTATGAAGGGATCTTAATAGTTTTTCTAATCTAAAAATAGAAAAAGCGTAATATCTCAGATAACTCTTTCTATAAAAAAAAAACAATAGATAAGAAATTATAATAAATACTGGTCAAAACGGAAAAACAATTAATTATAAAATTAAATGGTATTAGAACTTAAAGTTTAAGAATCAAATATTTTAAAATGCTAACCGTACACAAGACTGTTTATAATTTTGAGTTAAAGATACAGCTGGGGTGTGTCATAGATTTGGCACAACCGTTTAATCTAACCGAAAATGAACGAAAACGAAGAAAAACACTCTTACTTTTTCCATGTATTTTACGGATGCCCAATTCTGCAAATATATGAGATCCCGAAATACAGTATTCTATTTTCTGATAAATTAAATGCTGAAATCTACTGTTTTGCAGCTGAAGGCTAGCTAATTTTTAGGAAATCTTGCGCATAAGAAGTTTAAAAAATATATCGATTTTCTTACACGTTGGTATATTTCCAGTACCTATTTTTTATGGTGAACTTTTAATATAAGATCGCAAAATATTTATTATGACAATAGAATATCAACATTTTAAATGGGGATTTTTTTTTATTTTCATATTTATGTTTGTAAATTTGTTCAATGTGAGTAGAAATGTATGTAAGTAATATGGAACGTTTATAAAGTGAATTCTTATCTTATCTTTTCCTGAATGTTTCGTAAATATGTTTGTATGTATGTGTGGATGATGTTTAATAAAAATTAATAATATTGTTTTCATATTCATATTGTACTATACATCCACTCGTATATTACTCGTACGTACACGGGTGTGATATATGAGAGTACATTTACTTATACTCCATTATTTAGTATACATATGGAATTCTATATTTTCAAAATTTATATTGTATATATTTTTATTTAATTATAATAAAAATAAAATAGACAATAAATTAATGAAATAATAAAAAAAAAAATAATATAAGCTTGGGCTTGCTATAAACGTTATTTTTTAGTCAACCAGCGATTTTTAATAATAATAAATAATAAAAAATATAAAAGTTACTATGTGGTTAGGGTATAATGGCTTTGTGTTGATGTTCGTAACTACCAAAAATATCTGACATAGACCCATATTTTATAATACCGTCCGTCTGTGTGTCCATGTAAACTTTGTAATCAAACTACAGGTTGCAAATATGAATATATTTTATTGAAATTTGGTATATAAGTTTCTATCGGTCATGGCACGACCGCTGTTGAATTTTGTGAAAATCAGTGCACCTAGACCCTATAAAAGTTACCAATATGAGGTCGATTTAAATTGCTATAAGATCTAAATTATCATATGGATATCGTTCGTGGTCGTGTTTATTACATCCATTAATCATTAGTTTAAAATGAATCCTATAGGACAATTCTTTGTCATCCCTCCCAATCTTCCCTTAAACCTATCAAATACAAATAATAATGCACAGATTTTTCTCAAATTTTGTTTGTATATGTTTTTGCAAAAAAGAACTGATTTTAGCAAATATGGTCAGGATCGGTCCGCTTTTCGTCCTAGCCCCCATATAAATATAGCATCCGATATGAACTTTTTCAAATATGCAGGCAAACGAATTAAAAAAATTCCACTAAGTTTTGGATTATGTTTATTTTTTATACCCAATTAGTTGGACGTAAGATCTATTCTCTAAACATATGGTATAGGGTATTGCATAGTCGGTCTAGAGCGACTATATTTTTCTGACTTGTTTTAAATATACTTAATCGAAAAAATTAGATTAAGAAAATTTAAAATTTTCTTTATGAAGGGAGAGTTTTTAAGACCGATAAAACTTTAAATTCTAAAAAATGACACAAAAATAAAATTTTAATCGAATGATCAATATATGGCATTTTTAACTATTTGAAAATGATTTCGGGCATATAGCCACCGTGGCCGTATATCACTAATGACACAAACAATGTTGGCCTCCAAGGCATCAATTATTGCTGTTTATCAGCATAAACCAGTGACCTCACATAGCATCGGCTTCAGGTAAGGTCCGATGATGCCACACCACATGCAGCCATTTTGCTTATTAACAAACCCGTTAAGCCAAAAATGAGCCTCATCGCTGAACATAATTTTGCGATAAAACATCGGGTCAGTTTCCAACTGCTCTAGAGCCCAATCGGCGAAAACGAGCTGGGTCTTATACGGAAAATTTTGGACGGATAGGGCCCCAATTCTTCTACAACATTTTCATTTATAGCGGCGATATTCTCTTCAGTACGCACGTCATTCGACGTGTTGCTGTTATTGCATCATTTAGAAAGTAGTTGGTATGAAATCTATCCACAGTTCGACGGATGAATTGCTCAGATGAACGATTATGTGCGCCATAAAAGTCACGAAGTCATCTATAATTTGCGCTAATCGATGACTGATTTTCAAAGCAAATTTGGTAGCGTTGGCAAAATAATTCGTACTTTTTCTCACGCTGCTCAATCAGATAAATGTGGTATATACGTTAGTTGTGAGTCGAGTTTTGTTCGAAATGGTATCGAGGAACCAATTTAGTTTAGTTTTTGTATTACCGTGATTAAGAAACCAAGAGTTTTCTACACATAAGCCTGGCTTCATTTTACTCCCTTTATTTTAACTCGTAGTATCTGCTTGGTAAGGTTTTAAAATCGAAAAAAGGCGTATTTTCATAAATTTTTATACCCTATACCACTATGTGGTTTGGGTATAATGACTTTGTGCTGCTGTTTGTAACAACCAAAAATATTTGACCTACACCCATCTTTAATTATACCGATCGAATCAGAATCACTATCTGATTTGATTTAACGATGTCCGTCCGTCCGTCCGTCTGTGTGTACATGTAAAGCTTGTAATCAAACTGCAGGTCGCAAATATGAATATGTTTTGATGAAATTTGGTATTTGATCTTTTATCGGCCATGGGATGAACGCTGTTGAAATTGGTGAGAATCGGTCCATGTTCAGACCTAGCCCCCATACAAACGACCCCTATGAAATCAACATATATTGCCATAAGATCCAAACTATCAAACAAATCTTAGTCAAATTGGGTTTGTATGTATATATTACAGAGATTAATCAGTAGTCCAAAAATGATCTCAATTGGACAACTCTTAGTCATAGGCCCCATATAGAGCTGCTTCCCCATCTTCACTTAAATCTATCAAAAAACAAAAATATTGCACTGATTCTTCTCAAATTTTGTTTGTACATATTTTTGCAAAATACAAGAGACTCTACCAAACATGGTCAGGATCGATCCATTTTTGGGCCTAGTCCCCATATAGATATAGCATCCGATATGAACTTTTTCATATCTGCAGCCGAAAAAATTAATAAAAATCCCACTCAAATTTGGTTTATGCTTATTTTCTATATCCAGTTAGTTGGGCCTGAGAGATAGGTCTCTAAACGCATGGTATAGGGTATCGTATAGTCGGTCTAGACCGACTATAATTATACCCTATACCACTATGTGGTTTGGGTATAATGACTTTGTGCTGCTGTTTGTAACAATCAAAAATATTCCTCCTAGACCCATCTTTAATTATACCGATCGACTCAGAATCACTTTTTGAGTCGAAATAGCTATGTCCGTCCGTGTGTGTGTCCATGTAAACATTGTAATCAAACTACAGGTCGCAAATATGAATATATTTTGATGAAATGTGGTATATAAGCTTTCATCGGCCATGGGATGAACGCTGTTGAAAATGGTGAGAAGCGGTCCATGTTCAGACCTAGTCCCCATACAAATGACCCCTATGAAATCGACATAAATTTTCTTAAGTTCCAAATTATCATATAGATCTCATTCAAATTGGGTTTGTATGTGTTTATTAAGGTCTTCAAACGCATGATTATAATTTTCTTACTTGTTTTTTTTTTAATATCTTCATGCAAACGTCACATAACACTCGAATAATATTCCTTGTTAACAGCCCAGCAAAACCTTGGTAATGATAAGTTATTACCGTTTGCATTACATGGTAATGTTACCCCTATACATTTTGAATTATTTCTAGATAAATGTAAGGACTTCCTGATAATGATCTACGTAAATACTTACGGGTAATGACCACTGTTTGTATTATTAAAAACTATAAATAATGAGTTATATTTCATCTTTGGACAAAAAACGCAGCAAAAACTGTTAGATTTCCCATTATATTATTTGTGCGATGCAAATGTGTTGTTTTTACAGAAATTTACTTTACTCCCTATATTTTGCAAATTTCTCAAAACCCTTCTTGTTAACTATAAATTAACTAGTTATTTGTTACAGCACCTAGTAAGGTGCCGGTAAGGCCTTTCCTCCAATGACACCTCCATGTTAAAATAATGGGCTTCGTAATGGAAAAGTAACTACTGAACACTTTTGGTTTCTTATTCTATTTATTACATGGACACACAGACGGACGGACAGACGCACAGACGGACGGACGGACGGACATCGCTAATTCGACTCAGAAAGTAATTCCGCGTCGATCGGTATCATAAAAGATGTGTCTAGGTCAAATATTTTTGGTAGTTACAAAATGTAGCACAAAGTCATTATACTCAAACCACATAGTGGTAAAGTGTTTAAAAAATATATTTTTGTTCGATAAACCTTGAAATGGCTAATATATATTTTTTTAGTTTTGTTTTCTACCATTTCTTTTCCATTTCTGGCGTGACCACCTCAAATGGTCGCTCACTACAGTGTTCGCTGTTCGTCTTGGCAGCTCGTACGGCCTCACTTAAACTCTGCCACATAATATTTTATAGTTGTAAACGAAGGAGAAGACTCTTCCAGAGTAGAATATGGCTTGCTTTAATATTCATTCTCATACCAAAATTTCAAATATATGTCAGTTATGAATTAATTATACACTATACCACTATGTGGTTTGGGTATAATGACTTCGTGCTGCTGTTTGTAACTACCAAAAATATTTGACCTCGACCCATCTTTTATTATACCGATCGAATCAGAATCACTATCTGATTCGATTTAACGATGTCCGTCCGTCCGTCCATCTGTGTGTACATGTAAAGTTTGTAATCAAACTGCAGGTCGCAAATATGAATATATTTTGATAAAATTTGGCATGTAAGCTTTTGTCGGCCATAGGCCATGAACGCTGTTGAAATTGGTGAGAATCGGTCCATGTTCAGACCTAGCCCCCATACAAATGATCCCTATGAAATCAACATAAATTGCCATAAGATCCAAATTATCAAATAAATCATGGTCAAATTGGGTTTGTATGTATTTATTACATCCATTAATCAGTAGTCCAAAAATGATCCCTATGGGACAACTCTTAGTCATAGGCCCCATATAGAGCTGCTTCCCGATCTTCACCTAAATCTATCAAAAAACAAAAATATTGCACTGATTCTTCTCAAATTTTGTTTGTACATATTTTTGCAAAATACAAGACACTTTACTAAACATGGTCAGGATCGGTCCATTTTTGGGCCCAGTCCCCATATAGATATATCATCCGATATGAACTTTTTCATATCTGCAGCCAAAAAAATTAATAAAAATTCCACTCAAATTTGATTTATGCTTATATTCTATATCCAGTTAGTTGGGCCTGAGAGATAGGGTCTCTAAACGCATGGTATATGGTATCGTATAGTTATTCTAGACCGACTATAATTTTCATACTTTTTTTTTTTAATTTTGTTAAAAATTAAATTTATTAAATTTTTAGAATTTATGAAATAGTTGCTGAAGAAATTCCCTCCTGATCGAATTATTTCCGAATTCATTCAAGTTTGTGAAAGTCTTAACTTTTCAACTTAAAACTTGACTTTTGGTTAAAGCCTTTAGTTTTTTCTAAAGTTTATGATTAAGTCAGAAAAATAAAAAAGGGAGTGAAAATTAAAGTTATTTCGTTTAAATTTTGTAAAATCCTAATTTTTGACCAAAAGGTCATCCACCTGCCGATAAATCGCCAAATCTGGTCAAAAAGCCAAAATAAATTTCTGAGCTTAATATTGACAATAAAATAAAGTTTTTCTCTTCAAAATATATATTATAAGGACGAAGGCCTCTGCAGAAAGTTTTCTAATTTCTTTGAATTTTATTAATTTGTAAATTTATTTACTATTAATAAATTAAAATAAATAAATAATAATACATAATACTGGCGGAAAAATGTTTCAATAAACTGTGGAGTGTATATTGTTTCCATAAACGTTGGAGTACTGCAGCTGGATACACCTTATTCATACCCTCCTTGCAACTTACAACTGAGATGCTATTGTTACCCAGTTGATGTCTCAACAAAGTGCTGTTGATATCCAATTGGGAATCTTTAAAAATATATTTTAAATATTTGTTTGTTGGCTGTGATTTTTGTTACATTGTTATTGTTAGCTGCGGTATAAATCTATATCAGCTGCTTATTTTCAATAAGGTAAAAAGTGCTACCAAGAGCCACTGCATTCAATAACTCGCCTTAAATGCGATATTAATACCTTCGAAAGGACATCTCAATTGAACCTTCTGTTAACGGTAATTGTTCGAATGTTGAGCTGAGCCACTATTATGAGTTATTTCTTTTACGAGTTCACTTTGGTGCTACCTTATTTCATGATTTATAAATTTTTGCATATTCCTTAGTTGAGAGAGAGAGAAGACAATAATAAATTTGAACCAATTTACATTTATTCTGACCAAACGTTTATTACCAAACGTTTTTTTTTTTTTTTTTTCATACAAAAATTACAATAAAATTTTTTGTATAATAAAAAAAACTAAGAAAAAGTATCTTTCGTTCGTTCGTTACATTACAACAAACATTTCGTTAATTTTTTTATTTTTATTAAATAAAAAAATATTTCAACCACCTTCTACCAAAAAAATGCAAAAATTAATTTCTGCGTCAAAAGCTGCGTTTTTTCTATACATCTTATAACCTTAAGAAACATTTAAGACTTAAAAATAGTTTTTAAATTGAGGAGGAATTTTGGAAGAAAAAAAAAAAACACAGCATATTTCAACCACCTTCTACTGTATGTTTTCTTCGACATAAACCTTCACTGCCTCACCTTGTTTTCACGCTACACTACAGACTGTTCACCTGGTGGTTGTTAGTGCTATAATATTTCTATGTTTGTAGAAAAGTGTTGCCTATCTTATGGGTTAGGATTGAATTATTTTATTTCTCAGATTAGCCTTTTTTCTTCAGACAAATTTTTTTCATAAAAACGGTTCGTTTTATTTATAAATTATTTCAATTTATTCAATTTATAAATAAACCTTCTGACGTCATATATAAACGAAAAATTAAAAAAACGGTAAAAAAAATATGTTTAAAGTACATAAAAAAAGTATCAGTTGCATAAACAATAGCTTGCTTTTTATAACGTAGAACACAACAGCGGCACTTCAAAATACATCTGATTTTGGTTTAGTGATTAGTTTTTATACCCTATACCACTACGTGGTTTGGGTATAATGACTTTTTGCTGATGTTTGTAACTACCAAAAATATTTGACCTAGACCAATCTTTTATTATACCGATTGAATCAGAATCACTAACTGATTGATTTAAAGATGTCCGTCCGTCCGTCCGTCCGTCTGTGTGTCAATGCAAACCTTGTAATCAAACTGCATGTCGGAAATATGAATATATTTTGATGAAATGGTACATAAGTTTTTATCGGCCATAGGATGAACGCTATTGAAATTGGTGAGAATCGGTCCATGTTCAGACCAAGCCCACATACAAATTACCCCTATGAAATCGACATAAATTGCCATAAGATCCAAATTGTCATATAGATCTTACTCAAATTGGGTTTGTATGCGTTTATTACATCCATTAATAAGTAGTTCAAAAATGATCCCTATGTAACAACTCTTAGTCAAAGGCCCCATATAGAGCAGCTTCCCGATGTTTACTTAAATCTATCAAAAAACAAAAATTATTGCACTGATTCTTCTCAAATTTTGTTTGTATATATTTTTGCAAAATACAAGAGACTTTACCAAACATAGTCAGGATCGGTCAATTTTTGGGCCTAGTCCCCATATAGATATATCATCCGATATGAACTTTTTCATATCTGCAGCCAAAAAAATTAATAAAAATCCCACTCAAATTTGGCTTATTTTCTATGTCCAGTTAGTTGGGTCTATGAGATAGGGTCTCTAAACGCATGGTATAGGATATCTTACAGTCGGTCTAGACCGACTATAATTTTCTTACTTGTTATTGTTCGGTTTGAGATCATGATCTAAGAATAGAAAAGATAATGATATTATTAGAATGTTCATAAGTTTGAAAAGCCCTTAAAAAAGAATTATTTTCGAATCAAATCAATTAGCGCTCTGCAAGTGAAACCTTTAATTCCAGCGGCTGCCGCTAATGGCAACTTTCCTCAGCTATATTATTAAAATTAAAAATAATCTCAATTCATATAAAGCATTTCAAACATTTATACACAAAAAATTTAAATTAGAAGTTTTGAACCATTTCTGACATATTTTTTGTTGCAGGATGGCGTTGATAATAAACATTAATTTAGGCTACAGTCATGGATACCAGATTTGACGATTTATCGGCAAGGTGGATGACCGTTTGGTTAAGACAGCCAAAAAGTAGGATATTTAGAAAATTTAAACGTAATAACTTTAATTTTCACTTCATTACCTTTTTTATTTTTCTTAAACGACTTAAACATAAACTTTAGGAAAAACTAAGGGCAATGGGGCTTTAAACAAAAGTCAAGTTTTAAGTAGAAAAGTTAAATCAACTTGAATGAATTCGGAAATAATCCGATAGGTAAATAATTTATTAAGCAACTTTTTTTAAATTCTAAAAGTTTAATAAATTTCTTATTGAAAGTTTTAAATTCAATCGATTAATCCACAACTGCGAGAAGAGGCTGCAAGAGATATTTTTAATATTTAATTCTCCAAAACATTTTTCTGACGTACATATATATATATGAAATGTTAGTATGAGGATGAGTGAATATATCCCTAGTTTTCAAATAATTAATAGAAAAATGGTTTGGTTGGAGTTTTGTTATAACTAAAAAATATGTTAAAGTAATACAAATTTTTATTGTAATTCTCTAATATTTAAAAACGCAATAGATAATATCGTATAAATACAATTGTTTTAAAGAAAAAAAAAAATAAAGTAAAAGCATTAGCACATTTGTTTCAAAAATTGAAAACAAACTATCTACTGCTTTTGGTTACTGATGAGGGTTGGTGACTCTTCCCGAAACAGCTGTATAACCTGTCATGCAGAATATACATAGATCAATTTTTGAAACAAATGTGCTAATGCTTTTACTTTATTTAAAGTAAAAACATTTGATCTTGAGCCTGAACAATTTCAAACTCAATCATTAAATTGATAAAGATCGAAAATAAGATTTTTTATTTTTATAAAAAATAATAAAATTAAAATGAAAAAAAAAATATCTATAACAACAAAATTAGTACCGTTTACCAATCAAAATCTTTATACAATTTACTAAAAATTACTAATTACTAATTTAATTGAGGCAACCTAATAAAACCAATAATAACATGCTTCAATCCTAAATATTGGCGACTGCCACTATTAATTCTATTAGCAACATATTCTAAATCGAAAATGTTTTAACACATTAATGAAAACCTTTCCCGGAGGCCAAGTACTTTTTAGAAATGTGTGTTTAAGTGATATATAATGATTTCTGAGGTATCCCGTTTGTATTCGGCTGCTGTAGAAACGAAAGCTAAATGAAATTGTAATATTAGAGACTTTGAGTGAGAGTGACGATAATGTTAATTAGCTGAGGTTTGGAAATCTGACTCTGACCTGATATAGATGCAGTGTAAATTGAAAACTGGCCATTGAACATTTACTTGGTATTTCGATCGTAACGCATATATTATGTATAAGTCAGCTACCAAAACGAACATCAATATCCGCACATTCCGTGAACGTGTTGCTAATGGCCTTTTGGAGTTTTCATATTCACAACCTTTAAGACCCGACAAACATATTATAAGAGACGGGCAAAGGAAATATAGACCAGAGTTTGTGGGCACTCCCCCGAGTAGATGGGCCATTATGAGACTGGTAAATATGTTTGCCGAATCTGGAAGCATTGCACGAAGACCGTACCATTGAGATCCCCATGTTCGGGTTCAAGACACCATCTCGGCTGAAGCATCGTCAATTCAGTGAAATCCAAGCGTTTCGACGCGAAACTTATCGGTGCAAATTGAAAGTAGCAGACGATCAATATAACAGATAATTTTCATGATGACTTAAGCTCTAGATTTGTCTATTCGTCAGAAATTTTGCATAACAAAAAAGATTTAAATAGCCGAAGAAGGCAACAGCTGGATAAATTGCTTGTTTATATCTGATGTGGCCCATTTTGATCTAAACGGCAATGGAAGCAAACAAAATTGCCGTATATGGAGTTAATCTAATCCAAAAAATAGTCCATGAGACGGAACTGCACCCAGAATGAGTCACTGTATTGTGCGCAGTTTCATCAAGGTACATTGTGGGGCCATACTTCTTTGAAGAAAACGGTGTAACAGTGAATATCAATGAGGACCGTTATTTAAAGACGTTGAAGGAGTTTTTTTTTACCCGGAATGGCGCCAAAGACGTATCCGTTTTAATAGCATTTGGTTCCAGCAAGATGATGTAACTACACACAGGGCCAGACTGTTTATGGCGCAGCTCCAACGAAAATTCTGAAAGAAATTAATATCCAGAAACTCCACTTTCCGCTGATCCCAAGGTCACCTAACCTGACTGCACCAGACTTTTTCTATGGGGTTGTATCAAGCAAAAAGCGAACAAAATGCAACCAAGGAATTTGACTAAATTCAAGCCGTCCATCAAAACAATAATCTTGGAATAAAATAATTATTACTATTATCTACTAATATACGAGGGCGGAACAATAATTAATCAATCGATGGACTCTGCACCATCGATTTCAATGGTAAAAAAGTGGTTTACTGACTTTCGTTGTGGTCGCAAAAATATAATGACGCAAAATGCTGATGCCATAGGCATTTCATATGGCAGTATGGTTTCGATATTAAATGATCAGTTTGGTTTAAGAAAGCTGTCTGCAAGATGGGTGCCGCGTTTGCTCTCAATTGACCATAAACGTAATCGTGTCTCAATGGCAAAATTCCATGAATTAGGCCACGAATTGGTACCCCATCCGCCATATTCTCCGGATTTAGCCTCCAGAGACTATTGCAAACCTAAAGAAATGGCTCGGTGGAAAAAGATGTAGCTCAACCATGAAATTATTGATCAAAAATGCCTATTTTATGGACCTCGAAAAATCCTATTTTTTGGAAAGGATACAAAAATTGGAGAAACGTTGGACTAAGTGTATTGAGCTAAAAGGAGATTGTTTTGAAAAATAAATTTTTTATAGATCCGCCCTCGTATGTTCATTGTTTCTTTAATTACTGACTAACATTCAGATATGTCCCTTACAGATGCAACGCATTGTGTTGATCTCAGGAAAATAGTTTATGGGAAGAAGGAAAGAGGAGAAGTGGAATATTTGACTTAAATTTGATTAGCTTGATAAACGAATTTTCTCTGTAATGCGTTGTGTGGCCAATTGGACCATAGACTACAAACGGGGCACTTGGAATGAGTTAGCTAATATCAGAAGAACATTTCCCATGGTAGTATCTATAAAACAACACACATTCCGACGATATTCCAACGATGTTTATTAATTAGCATTAGCGCCCTCCTTTGCACACGGTCTAGTAGCTTCAAAACAGACTTTGCAGCTCCTGCCCACATATGGGAGTTGTATTCAATTTTCGGTCGGATGTAAGTGATATAAAGGGTCCGCCAAATAACTTTTTTTTTTTTTGAAAATGCTATAAAAAAAAACTACTGAATATTATCTCAAATTTGTATTTTTATTTGAAAGTACAATCCTTTCGGTTAATAATGGAAAATAATTTCATTCAAATGGCTGCCTCGGCTGGCCATGCAGTAGCCTACACGATCGGTCCAATTTTTAAGCACATTATCGATTGTGTGCAGCTGTATTTCACCAATGGCTTCACGAATATTGTCCTTTAAAGCGTCAATTGTCTCTGGCTTGTTGGCGTAACACTTATCTTTGAGGGCACCCCACAGATAATAGTCCAACGGTGTCAAATCGCAGCTCCGAGGTGGCCAAACGACATCAGCTCTGCGGCTGATAATGCGATCTTCAAAAACAGGGCGCACAACATTGAGTGTAGCTTCGGCTGTGTGGCACGTAGCGCCGTCCTGTTGAAACCAAATGTTGCCAATATCCTCCTCTTCAATTTTTGTGAACAAAAATTCGTTCAACATGGCCCGATAACGATCGCCCATTGACTGTAACGGCCACTCCTTGCTCATTTTCGAAGAAAAATGGCCCAATTGTGCCTCTGGACCAAAATCCGCACCAAACAGTGACTCGTTTTGGGTGTATCGGTGTATTTTCAATGTATGCGTGCGGGTTTTCTGTGCCCCAAATGGGACAATTTTGCTTGTTTACATACCCGCCAAGATCAAAATGAGCTTCATCTGAAAAGATGATTTTTTTGGCAAAATCGGCATCTTCTGTAAGTCGATCGCAGGCCCACTTAGCGAAGCGAAATGGCATTGGATGGTTATTTGGCTTCAACTCCTGAACCAATTGGACTTTGTATGGTGTCATACCAAGGTCTTTATGCAAAAATCGTCTCAATGATGCCTCCGAAATGTTCAATTCTTGAGTACGACGCTGAATTGATGTTGATGGAGCTTCACGCACACTTTCTGCCACAGCAGCAATATTCTCGGGTGTACGCACTGTTTTTGGCTTTTCACGCTTTGGTTTATCGATGAGGATGCCAGTTTCTTTCACTTTTTTCACAAGATAACGAACATACGGAGCTGACGGTGCTTCTCTTCTTCCAAAATCCGTACGCAATTTTCGCACACATTCTGCAACATTACCATGATTTTGAAAGTAATGTCGCAATATTTCCCAGCATTGTTCAAGCATATACACAACCATATTCGTTCAGCGGAAGGATAAAACTAATTATCTGTCAAATCAGACATGAGCTAAGTGTTAGCACTAGTTGAAAAAAAAACGTTAGATGGCGGACCCTTTAGATATTAAGGAGATCAGAAGGAGTGCAGTAATTTTGGCTCTATGGGTCAACAAACAACGCTGAGTCTTCTGCGCTTTAAATCAATCCTATTTGCTTTACCGCACTTGGAGATTGTTAACACGTCTGGCTTTCGCCCCCAACCTCCAAAAGGCTTAAACTAAAATTGAAGGAAAATGAATGACAAATGTCATCTGCAAACAAGTATATATAATTGAAAGTTCGACCAAACAAGTCGATTAGGAAGTTACGGAAAAGAGAAAGAGAAAGAACAGAACCTTGGGGTATCCCTGAATTAAGCTGAAACTCATTAGACCCCACTCCATCTCTGAGAAAACTCGATATAAATCGCGAGAAATCAGTACAGATCCCAAATGGAATAATCTTTGATATCAATGCACCGTGCCACACGCGATCGAATGCCTTGGAAATATCTAGAGCAACCACTTTACTTTCGCCAAAATTTTGAATGGATTAATTCCATCGCTCAGAAAGGAGAGCTAACAGGTCTCCCGTAGAACAATTTCTACGGAAGCCATACTGTCGATCATTAAGAAGTGAGTTGGCCTCCAAGTAGTTGACAAGATGGACAGTAGTTGACAAGTTGACAGAATGCAATTGGACGGAAATTTATAATGTTATTAGCCTCACCCTTTTTAGGGATTGGTTGGACATTGGCAACCTTCCAGCAAGAGGGAAAGGCTTTCGCGCAGTACGAGAGGCTGAAAAGGTTGGCCAATGGAATAGCGAGCGTCGAAGAGCACTGTTTCAGCACCAGTGTTGGTATACCATCCGGCCGCGGAGTCTTATTTACGTTGAGATACGAAAGAACCTTTCGAACTGCACGTGCTCAGATGAATATTTTAGGCATAGCACAAGATACCCTTTCCAGCTTGGGTCGCTATCCGGCAGAAACCAAATTTTTGCAAAAAGTTCAGCTAAAGGTAAGCCTTATCAGTGAATATTTGGTCATTCATTATAAGAGTTGGGAGAACAGAACGAGCACTATTATCTTTTAACAAATGACCAAAAGCTCGTAAAGAAATTTTGAATGCTTCCTGTCTGGATCTGACTGCATCTCTGCAAGTCTAGTTAAACCAAGATTTTTGATTAGGTTTAGCCGAAATATGTTTTGATGAAATAAATAATCGCATACCAAGTACAATTATTTTTTCCACTTTTTCGCAGCAGCATCAACATTTTTATCAAGGAAACAAAGTTCCAAGTTGAAATGCTTGAAGAAGTTGTTGGGCTCAACCTAACGGGCCTTTCGTAAATAAAAACTGAGCGCTTCATAGCTGGTGCTGGATCACTTTGATGTACAGAGTACGAAAAGCATGCGGAAATTGTGCAGTGATCCTAATTATCGAGAGTGCAAATATTTTCACTTCATACTTGTCAGGATGTGAAGTAAGTATAAGGTCGAGAGTACTTTTTCGTTGCCCTTCAATGCTCGAAGTGAAATTAATAATTTCTTAAATTTAAAACTTTTTTGAATACCAATGATTTATTCTGAATTACAATAACTATCTTAATACATTTTTCATGTTTTAATTTGATTCTCTTTGTCTGTTCGTTTGTTTGAGGCGGAATCTTGTATATAAATTTTTACCAACTTCCCGAAGAGCTAGAGTTTCGAAATTTTCAACATTTACCTAAAGAGAATAACAATATATTACCTAATAATATTTTACGCGATTTCATTATTATTTTTCGAGTTTGACTTTAAATCGGTTTTTGAATTATGTCTTCTTCAGTTCAATAATATCTATAACAATAGGCTTCTTGATCGTGTTTTTTTTCAAATAACAATATTTCACATGATCGATCCCTTCCTTTTGTTTTTCCAGAGGATAAGTATCATCCGACTCTTTATATTTGTCTTGAAGACAGAATTTCAGACTCAGTTGCTATACAAGAAATTAGAAAAATTTATTAATATCAGTTTTTTTTTTCGACCTTTTTTATATTTTTTTTCGTACGAATTTTCACATAGTAAAAACCAGACTATCTACTTCGATATGGCCGGCTTACTATGGTGATCTTGACGATTTGACATCGATTTTCTACAGCATTATAAAATCTTATTTTCTAATATCGATTCCTTTAGTAGTCAGAAAAGATTCAGACTTAGGTTGACTAAGGAGTTAAGGAAGCTTAGAAATTAAAAGAATAAGTTCTTTAAAAAATAAGAGAAAAGAGGTAGTTCAATTAGCTACGTATGTTATTCAATCGTTAGACATAAATATAGCGTTAAGAATTGTAAGTAAAGGTAAAGGCTTCAATGATAAACACATCCATAAGCACGATAGAAGTTATCGAGAATGAAATATTTAAGTTCACAAATTCATTGCAACAAGCAGCATGGCTAAAGAGTGTTTCCTCTCTCATATCCAGAACACATTAAAAGCTTGGTAAAAAAGAAGCGTAAACTTCGTAGTAAATGGCAACAATCTCGTTCTCCAACTGATAAAAACGCATTTAATAAGGGAGCTCAAATCAGTGCGAAATACATAAAATTAAACAAGTCAATATTAATAATTATCTAACCAATTTATCATATGATAATACAACAAATTACGCGCTTTGAAAAGCCACAAAAAAACTTAGGAGAACAAAAATGGTACTTGGCCAAAAAGTTCATTAGTTTTGCAGCACATCTAAATACAATATTCGGGAACAAAGGCAGGATTTCTAGTAACACTGAAGAAAATAACCAGGATTTTAACAACAACATTAGCGAATTTAGTACAAGCTGTTAAGATGACAGCATTGATGAAGTTATGATAAAGGAAGTAATTAATGAAATAAAGGTCCTTAAAGTTAAAAAATCTCCTGGCTATGATCTTGGTATACTAAAGGTATAGTAAAGTTGACAACTTTATTTAATGCTGCATTAAAAATTAAATATGTGCCCACTTACTGCAAGGTAGCAGAAGTAATAATGATACCAAAACCTGCAAAGGATTTGTAATTGTTGTAATTGTTTCTGAGGATAAATCTACTGTTTTTTCATTGGATGAATACTTCCCTTCTCCGTGGGAGACTGAATAAGGTATGCCATAAATATTTATAAAAAATTTTGTTTTTTAAATGTTTGGTTTTTATTTCAGATCGTCGGACTATTGCTTTTTTCTATTTTAAAAATATAATGAATTCTGTTTTGTTGTTGTTCTATTTTTAAGTTATAATGAATTTTGTTTTGTTTAGTTGAATACAAAAATTGTTCAAAAAGTAATTTAAAAAGTGTTTTAACTTCTGTTACGTTATTTTTCTTGGGGGAGGGGTCTTCGGAATTTGTTACGATCTGTTACTATGGGGAGGGGAGGGGTTAGAAAACGGCAAAAACAGCGTTACCTAATTGGTGAACAGCCCCTGATGTTTGTTTTTTGTTTGTTTTTGTTATACTTGTTTTTAAACTTTATTGATAACAATGACGTTTATGTATGGAAGCATATTCAAGGTTTGTCTCTTCTACCACATGCCCAAGTTTGAACCCATATGGTAACTTGCCATGAAGAGTGAATTAAAAATCATAAAAAAAAAAAACAATTTTCTTTGTTACAAAATTTATTTTTTCTTCTTAAAATCTATGGAAGAATATCAATAGGAAGTAACAATAAAATGAAAACATATAAAAGTTTGCTTTAAAATGTAATAAAAAAAATAAAAATAAAAAAACAAAATAAACTTAGAAAGCAAATGAGATTTTCGGTCGTATTGAAAATATTCATAATAATATTTAGAAAAAAATTTACAAAATACGGAATAAAATATCTAATAATCTTACTAATTTTTTTTATAGTTTTTTGTTCTTAATTTACAAAATCAAAAGTAAAACCTTTAAGTTAATCTCTGGAAAAATTGGAAAAAAATATGTTTAAAATATTTTCGTTTAAATTAAAATATATTTATATGTAAACAAAAAATAAAGTATTAAATAAAAAATAAAAATTTTAAAAGCTTAATTTAGCAAAACCAATAGATTAAATAAAATTTATAGAATTTTAACTAATATTTTATTTATTAATTTTCTTTTATTTAAAAAATTATTTTAAAAATTTATTTACAAAATTGTATAAATGATTGAATTTTTTTTTGGAATATTTTGGTAAATTTGGAAGTTTTTCGTAAAGAATAAATATCCTTAGAGGATAAATTTCTTAAAAAAAAATTTATTTGTTAAAGTATATTTGATTGTCTTTTTGATTTGTTTTTAAACAAAATTTAGAAATTTATAAAAAATAAATTCTAAAGATTCTTTGGAAAACTTCAATAATATTTAAATGTAGTAAAAATTATTTAATTATTTTTTATATATTATTATTATTTTTTTTGTATTTTTTCTTTGGTTTTAGTTGTATGAAAACTTTTTGATTTAAGATATACATAAGTTAATAAAATTGATTTTATTAGTGGTTTTTCTTTTCTTTTGAAACCCATGATTTAGTGATTGAAATCGGAGTTCTTAGAATTATATAAAAGTTAAAATATAGAGAAAAAATTTAACTAGATCTGAGAAATTGTCTATGATCAAATTAAGCACCATTTCCAATTGAAATTGAGAAACAATATATTAGTATGAAGAAAATCCAAACATGTTTGGAACAACTAAAATTTATATTTTGTTAATTTAGAATTTCCGAAAAATTATTCCATTTTAACAACAGTTTCCCGTTCAAATTTTCTACCAAAATCATGCATATGTTGTGGGACAAATTGCAAAAACTGTTGTTGCTGCAAATCAAGTAAATGCTGTTGATGATGTTGTATTAGAAACTGAGAACGTTGGTGATATTCATACTCCTCATCCATGGAGGGACTACGACTCATATTGTTTAATTGTGCTTGCACAAGTTGTTGTTGCTGCTGATGCAGTTGTTGATGATCGTGTTGATGTTGATGTAAGTGTTCAAGTTTAATGCTGGTCGTTTCTGTTGTGGCTGGACCATAACTTTCGTAGGCCGGCGAGGTGGATGGTGAGTTTTGATTTGGTTCATGATGGAATGTATTCAAGGGACTATGATTGTTGTTGATCTGCTGGCTGGCTGATAAATGCAGAGTTTGTTGGTGATGTTGATTGTTGGCTGACAATTGTTGTTGCTGTTGCTGCTGATGTATTTGTTGTTGCTGTTGTAGATATTGTTGGGTTTGAGAATTGGGTGTTAAACATTTTGTTGTTGGTGTCGTTGGCGATGTGTTGTTGTTGTTGTTGGGTGAACTCGGATTCATCAGGGAATTTGCGGTATGTTGTTGCTGCTGTTGTTGTACGGCATTCATAAGTTGTTCCTGTTGTTGCTGTTGTTGTATATATTTTTGCATAAATTTCAAATTTTCATTATCGTTATGATTAAACGTTGCTGTGTGATTGTTATTGTTATTATTATTGTTATTATTCAAATGATTTGTTGGTGATGATGAGGCTGATGTATGTTGTTGTTGCTGCTGCTGCTGAAACATATTGGGTGATATTTGTTGTGATTGTTGATGCTGCTGCTGCTGCTGTTGATATTGCTGTGGTGACAAATTGTCCACATTGTGTTGCTGCTCTTGTTGCAGTAACGGTGATGTTGGTGACATATTCATGCTATGATTATTACAAGGCGATGATATACTATTCGTGGGTGATGTAGCCGCCGATTGTGTTAATGATGACGTTGATGTATTTAATAATTGTTGTGTTAAAGGTTTAACATCTAATAAATTCCCACACAAAAAATATCAATATGAAAAGAAACGAGAGAATAACAAAACAAAGTTAATAAGCATGCTCTTTGATTTAGAGCCACAAATTCGATGTGAATCACTCTTACCATTGTCGCCATTTAACAAACTTAAATTGCCATTTGCACTTTCCACACTGCAATTTAAATTATTATTTATGGAATTATTGACTGAGTTTATGGTATGTTCAACCGATGAGGCAGCTGCATTTGCTGCGGCTTGTTTCTTTGATAACTTTTCGGATTTACATCCCTTGGGTTTACGTTTACGAGTCTAAAAAAAAAATAAATATTATAAAAAATAATTTACTTCAATTAAACATAAAACAAACAAAACTAATTGAAGGAAATCAAAGAAAATAACAATTATAAATATAAGCTTTCGAGATATAATGATCAGTTCATGTAGACAAAAATGTCTGCACTTTACATAAATGCTGGAAGTGTGGGAGCTCTAGCTAGCCGGGAAGTTTGTGAAAATTCAACTAATTAAAAGCATGCAACAACAAGTAAGAGAAGCAAGTAGCCCAACAAATCGATATCCAATACCATGAGTTTGGACAAAAAGAGTCTTAGATTGCAAAACAAATTATGTATACATACATGAACTCAAATCGAACAATAAACAAGTAAGAAATTATAGTCGGTCTAGACCGACTATACGATACGCTATACCACGGCTTAGAGACCCTATCTCTTCGGTCCAACTAATCCGATAGAAAATAAGCATAAACCAAATTTGAGTGGCATTGTTATTGATTTTTTTGGCTGCAGATATGTAAAAGTTCATAGCGGATGCTATATTCAGGTCGAAATATGGACTGATCTCGACCATATTCGGTAAAGTCACTTATAGTTTTAAAAAATATATACAAACCAAATTTGAGAAAAATCTGTGCAATATCTATGTTTTTTGATAGATTTAAGTGAAGATCGGGAAGCAGCTCTATATGGGGCCTATGACTAAGAATTTTCCTATAGGGATTATTTTTGCACTACTAATTAATGGATATAATAAACACATACAAACCCAATTTGACTGAGATCCATATAATAATTTGGATCTTATGGCAATTTTTGTCGATTTCATAGGGGTCATTTGTATGGGGACTATGTCTGAATATGGAGCGAATTTCACCAATTTCAACAGCGTTCATCCTATGGCCGGTAAAAGCTAATATACCAAATTTCATCAAAATATATTCATATTTGCGACAAGGTTTACATGGACACACAGATGGACGGACGGACGGACATCGCTAAATCGATTCAGAAAGTGAAAGATGTGTCTAGGTCAAATATTTTTGGTAGTTACAAACAGCAGCACGGACGGACGGATGGACAGACGGACGGACGGACATCGCTAAATCGACTCAGAAAAAGATTCTGAAAGAAAGTGATTCTGAGTCAATCGGTATAATAAAAGATGGGTCTATGTTAAATATCTTTGGTAGTTACAAACAGCAGCACGAAGTCATTACACCCAAACCACATGGTGGTATAGGGTATAAAAATAACTAATTATTCCAACACAGATCAACAATACATAACACTAATATACAACACATAAGGTACAATGCATTTGGGATTAATTTGTTAGGATTTCACATGTATTACAGTTCCATCTAGAGGACAATAGCAAAAACAAAGAGCTGTTCACATTACAAGATTTGTAATTGATCTGGCTATGTTAATGTAGAGAAAACTAAAAATTGAAAAAAAAAAAAATGAAGTATATAAAAAGAAAAAACATTCCTCATGTTCTTTTCTTTCAAATGTTGAGTTAAATAGTTGATTAAGCATGAGTTCAAGTAGTAGGCATAAGAATGCTGAAGATGAACAAGTCGCTATATTTAAAAGTAGCTACTCTATCTAGCGCTGTCTTAATTTTTTTCCAATATTTCTCTTACATTACAAAAATTATTATCTTTTCTGTCATTAGAAAATGAATGCATGATCTCAAACCGAACAATAAATAACTAATTTTTGTGAGATGGTCATTTAATTGTTGTCTGTAGTACACTCATCTTATATGGGGACTAGGTCCAAAAATGATCCAACCAGATCTTGAGATATCATATATCAAATGACTTTGGAAAAAACCTACGTTTGTAAGAATGGTCTTCTACAGCTTATTTTTGGACTGATGATTTATGGGTATAATTAAGAAACAGATAGCAATATTTTTTATTTATATATTTTTAAGACAACATTTGTATGGGGGGTTACGATTGAACACACACCGATTTTCTTCAAATTCAATACCGATCATCATAGCTCACATAACGATTTTCTTCCAAATTTGTTCATAATTGCGACATGTAGTTTGCGGACAAGGTATACCTGGATCCACAGAAACACAGGCAAACAGACGGAGGGATGGGCTAACGGACATTGTCAAATCGACTCAAAAAGTGATGCTGAATTGATCAGTATAATCAAAGTTGGGTCTCGATACAATATTTATGGCAATTTTAAACATTAGCAAAAACTCACCCTGACCATAGAAAACGAAAGCAGGCAAATTAAGAGCGAATATTATATACCATAGTTTAGAGAAATGGTCGTAGGTCGAACTAATTGGATATACAAAATAAGCGTAAACCAAATTTGATTGACATTGTTAAACATTTGTTGCCCAACGATATAAAAAAGTTCATATGCGGAGTAGGTCAAAAAAGTCGACCCATCATAACCATATTTTTTAAAATAACTTATTTTATACAAAAACATATTTAAACCAAATTTGAAAAGGAACTGTGCAATATTTTTTTATATATATTTACATTTACATTTACATTTTACTACACCAACTGATTTGATAAAAAATGAAATTGAAAAAAAGGTCACAAAGTTAGGAATGTTATGAACGTAAAAAGCATGATTTCAAAAGATCCTATGTCAATGTTCTTTGTTGATCTTGAGCCAAACAAAAATAACATGGAAGTATATAATATTAAATATTTATATAATGCAATGGTAAAAATTGAAGCTCCATTAAAAAAAGACGACATTGTGCAATGCTTTAGATGTCAACAATTTGGTCATACCAAGGCATATTGTAGAAATCTTTACAAATGCGTTAGATGTGGTTTAAATCATTCAACAACAGCCCATTGTTCCCAACCAACAAATGTACCCCCTCAATGTACAAACTGTCTAGAGGCTCACACTGCAAGTTACAAAGGCTGCAAAGTCTACAAACAATTATTGCAAAGAAAAAATCTAATTAGAAGACAGCCAACATTTCATAACGAACCAACAGAATTTAATATGGACAATTCTCATTTTCCAAACATCAGTAGTAGCACCCCATATCGCAACAGTAAAAATAACAACGACCCAAATACTATTCAGTTTTCTTATGCAAAAGCTATAAAAAACAATAACAACAACAATCAACAAGGAGATACCAACACCCTTCATAGAATCGAAACGATCTTAAGTAATTTAGTTAATATGATGAATATTCTTATTACTAAGTTATGCAGCTAAATCTTCGACTAGCAATATGGAATGCCAATGGGCTTTCCAATCACACACGAGAAATATAATTATTTTTAAATATTAATTACATCGATATACTCTTAATATCAGAAACCCATTTCACAAGCAGATCTTATTTTAATATTAATAGGTATGACATAATAAGTACTAATCACCCGGATAACAAAGCGCATGCGGGCTCATGCATCTTAATAAAAAATACTTTAAAATAAAAAATTTTACCTCCAGTTCAAGAACCATATCTACAAGCGACAAATATAAAAATTTTGTCTAATGATGGTGACTGTGTCGTATCTTCTATATACTTTCCCCCGAGGCATAAAGTAGAACTTAAGCACTACGAGCAATTTTTAAATCTCTTGATAATAAATTTATTGTGGGGGGCGATTATAATGCGAAACATCCTTGGTGGGGCTCTAGGCTACCAAATCCAAAAGGAACTGAACTTTATAAGTGTGTAAGGTAAAACAACTATACAACGTTATCTACTGGTACACCAACGTATTGGCCAACTGACCCAAGAAGATTTCCTGATGTTTTAGACTTCGCTGTCTACTCTGGTATACCAACACATTGTTTAGAAATACATTATAGCAACGAATTGATTTCCGATCACACACCGCTTCTAATAAATTTTAAAACTACTACATACTTTAAAATACCTAATCAACATATACTAACAACACACTCCGATATAAAGAGTTTTCAATCCTGGCTCGACCTCAACATAAATTTAAATATACGATTGAAAAGTGAAAGTGAAGTTGATGAAGCTGTAGAAAATTTTACAAAACTTATACATGAGGCGGGCTTTTTGTCAACACCGAATTACAACAATATCAAAACCAGCCAATTAAAAATATCAACAGAAATAAGAGAGCTTATCAGACAAAAGAGAAGACTGAGAAAAAAGTGGCAACAAAATAGAAACCCAAATGACAAACGATTATTTAACAAGGCCTGTAAAGATCTTAAAATCGCTCTCAACGAACAAAAAAATCAATTAACAGCTGATTTCATAGATGAAATCAACAACTCCAAGTGCGACGAGCATCTTTTGTGGAAAGCCACTAAGTACTTAAAAAGGCCAACAAGGCGTAATGTTTACGTAAAAAATATAAACGGGTCTTGGTGTCGAACGGACGAAGACGTATCTAAAGCATTTGCTGCACATTTAGAAAATATATTCCAACCACTAAATCTTAATGCTATTGCTGATCAGGAAGAAATAAATAACTTTTTAGATTCACCGTTTGTTTCCTATAAAACAAATTTCACCCTCTGAAGTCACAAATGAAATTAAACAATTAAAAAAAAAAAAATCACCAGGTTATGATATGATAAGTGGATATGTAGTGAAAAATCTCACGAGGAAAAGCATGATGTTTTTAACACTTATATACAATTCCATATTAAGGCTCAACTATTTCCCGTTACAACGGAAGTGCGCCGAGATCATTAGGATCCCAAAACCAAATAAACCTGAAAATCTATTGTCATCATATAGACCAATAAGTCTACTGGCAGCTTTCTCTAAAATATTTGAGAAAATATTTCTAAAAAGTCTACAACCAGTTTTAAATAAACTAAATATCATTCCCGAGCATCAATTTGGCTTTAGGCACAAACATGGAACGCCAGAGCAGTGCCATCGTATCGTTAATATTATATCTGAATGTGTTGAGAAAAACAATATTGTTCAGCGGGTTTTCTGGACGTGCAACAGGCTTTTGATAGAGTATGGCACGAAGGCTTACTATGCAAAATCAAGAAAACACTACCTGCACCATATTTCTTATTTTTCAAAAATTACCTCATTGATCGATGTTTTTATGTCAAAAGCAAAGATGAAAATTCTAATATATTCCCAATCAACGCTGGTATTCCACAGGGTAGCGTACTTGGTCCAATTGTATATACAATATACACAGCTGATATGCCAACCACGCCAAATATTATATTACCCACTAACGCAGACGATACGGCTATTATTGCTACTAGCGACTCCGAAACGGAAGCATCCTCATTCGTTCAAAATGCACTCAATTTACTTGAACAATGGCTTTCAAAATGGAATATCAAAGTAAGTTCTCAAAAATCAAGACATATTACATTTACGTTAAGACGCAAAGACTGTCCTTCCGTTACTCAAGAAGAAATTCCTAAAAGTCAAACAGTCAAATATTTGGGAATGACAATGGAGGCGTCTCACGTGGAAACAACACATTAAAGCTAAGCATTACCATCTTAAAATTAAATGTAAAAAGCTTTATTGGCTTTTAGGACCAAAATCCCAACTCAGTTTGAATAATAAACTCCGCATATACAAATCTATGCTAAAACCAGTTTGGACCTACGGTATACAAATCTGGGGTACAGCAAGTAAATCAAATATAGACATCCTTGAAAGGTTCAAATCAAAAACGCTAAGGCTAATTATAAATGCGGGTTGGTTTATAACTAACAAACATTGATTTAAAGATGCCAACGGTAAAATAGGAGATTCAAACGCACAGTGAAAAATATTTACAGAGATTGAGTGATCATACAAATACTTTGGCTATTTCGCTTCTTGATGACAGCAATGAAACAAGACGATTAAAACGTGCCCACATTCTTGACTTGCCGTTCAGAAACTAATTTTAAACTTGTAAATATGGATTATCAAATTATTCATTATTGTAAATATATAAAACTTCACGCACTTCATTTTATTTCTTTTATTAATATATATGTATAATTTTAATATATATGTATTTTATATATTTTTGTATATATTTTTTAAATTAATATTCATATATTTTTAACAAATTTATAAAATAACTGGTAGTTTATTGTATATTGTTATATAGTTAATTGGAATTATATAATGCATGTTATATGATATGTTGTTAACTAATTTGCCTACTGTCCTAGGACAGATTGTAAACAAAGAATGTTACAAAAAAAAAAAAAAATAAAATATATTTAAGTGCACCAACATAGCCAGCCCAGCGCTCTAAGTTCGAGTGCGTATTCTAGGAAACTTTATTTTTTCCTTCAGCGTTTTTCTTTCAATGTTTTTTTAATCTACATATACAAAAAATTTATGAATATTCATTAAATTTCATTATTATTTATTATTTAGCAATTCACAATTCAACACAGGGCGTGTGATATACAATTATAATTGTGAACTGGCTAAAATTAACTAGCTCACCTTTAGGCTCTTTTAAAATTATTGATTATAAATATTTTGCTTTATTTAATTTAATATATTTTTAACATATATTATACAAAAATTCTATCATTCGCCACTTTTCCTAAATACGATCTATAACTATATAACTAAATTTCACACTTCTCCTTTGGCGTATTATGCTTAAAAACGGTAACAAAAATTTTCTTTCCAAAGTGGTCCTACAGTGTTTATTTTATGAATACTGATTAATGGGTCTAATAAACAAACACAAACACTATCTATATGATAATTTCGATTTGGGGCAATTAATGTGAATCCGATAGCGGAAATTTTTTTCGATTTTCATCCATTTCGCAATTTCGTCAAAATATATATATATATTTATATCTGTGATTAGTTTGATTACAATTACATGGATACACAGACGGATGTATGAACATCGAACGGATGGACGAACATCGGTAAATCGACTTACAAAGTGATTCTGAGGTGGGTCTAGATCAATTCTTTTTGGTAGTTACAAACATCACCACAAACTTATTATAACCGAAATACAAAGTGATATTTTTTAATTGGTGTGAAAATAAATTTTCTTGAGGTTTTCAGAAGATTATTAATCAGATTTTTCGGTCTTTAATATTCATTGAGCATATAAGATATCACCGGCATAAAATAATTGTTACACACAGAAAAAAAATTTACCAACAGAATTCTTCTACAGTTTAACAACTGACTTTTCGATTGTATTAATAAAAATTTTGTAGCAACATTTCATTTTCTATTGTGATAAAATATTTACTGTTCAGACGATTGAATTGCTATTGCCATAAACTCAAAATTCGGTTATTTCCAGAAAAGGATCATAAGTTCATAAATAATAAACTTTGAAAGTGATCTTTTTGGTACGGTATAATATAGGTTCAATTAAATAAAAAAAAATAAAAACTCTAGGGTCAATGGTTTATTTATTATTTCATTTAATGTATATTAAGATTACATGTCAGTCTTCATATTTTATTAAATAAAAGGACGGATCGGGTCCACTGACATTCTGAAATGTTATCGTTGCATTCCAGTTTTAGCATAATTATTATAGACACACAGAAAAGAAAATTGCCAACCAATTTTCTATGTAGTCAGTGATAGAATTTAGGTTTTATTACGACAAGCATTCTGTTGTCTCAACAGTAAATAATATGCCATAATAAAAAAACGGTTAGCGGTTATAAAATTTCTGTTACTACAATCGAAAAAATTATGTTAGACTTAAGGACAATTCGGTTGGTGAATTTTTATTTATTTTCTTTTTTTAGAAAAAGTGTTTAAAGGCAAATTATAAGATGCACAGTGGCGCCACTTGGGTTTTTTCGTTGCATAAATCATAACTTTTGAACCAATTGAGCTAATCAAATAAGTTAAAAGACATATGATAGATAATTCTCAAACATATTACGGTGCTACACCTTCTAGATGCTTACTTATGGGTTATTAAAGTTGGAATTTGTAAACCGCATGAAAAAATATTGTTTATGTTAACTAGAAAGCATAATTTTTGTAACAATTTTACATTTTTTATGTTTCTTTTTCAAGATTTTTATGTTTAAAAACTATTATCCATAAATAAAAAAAAATCATGTGAGTCCGATCACAGGGGATATATATAAACATCTGGTAATAAATAAAATGCAGAAAACAGCGACAAAAAGGTTATTACATATCATAATTTTTTCACCAAACAATCATGTCACACCGATTTTTCTTAATGCTCACATGTTACGCATAAGATCTTACGCTCACACATTACGCTGTTTTTGTGATTGTATTGTGAATTAGAAATTTACCCCCCTGCGCGTATAGATGTTTACACATCAAAAAGTATTTTCCATCAAAGTTGAAAAATCGTGAAAAAATGGACAATTGCTAATTAGCGATTTACATGAAGAAACACAAAGCAAACAGTAAATATTTTTTTCTGCTATATCTATATATTAATACGTAAAGGATAATTTTTTCTCCCCTTTCTAAGCAAATTGCGGGCACGGAGGAGTGTGAAAATTGTTATAGTTATAGCTCATATGGAGTGCAAGTGCCGAGTGAGAAAATTTATGAATAATATATGTGTCAAAAATATTTTAAATTCAAATAGATACAATATTTATAATAAATAAGTGTATATGAGCCTAAAGCTATGCTAATCAATTTTAGCCAATTCACAATTCATTGAATTTCATTATAATTGTATATCAAATACCCTGTTTTCAGTTGTGAACTGCTAAAATTTATTAGCATACCTTTAGGATGAATATTATTAAAATGTTATTGTTATGTATTGTTGTTCTGTATTGGAATAATTAGTCATTTATTGTTCGGTTTAAGATCATGTATATATTTTTCTAATGAAACAAAGATAATAATTTTTGTTATGTAAGAGAAATATTGGAAAAAAAAATTTGAAGACAGCGCTAGATGGAGTAGCTACTTTCGAACAAAGCGACTTGTTCATCTTCAGCATTCTTCTGCCTATTACTTCAACTCATGCTTAATCAACTATTTAACTCAACATTTGAAAGAAAAGAACATGAGAAATGTTTTTCTTTTTATATACGAGAGTTTTTAAAATATTCGTAAATTTTCTATATATATAGATTTAAAAAATATAGAAAGAAATAATTTATTGAAAAACATAGTTTAATGGAATTTGTACTCGAATTGGACTGGACTATCCTAGTACTCTTTAAATACATAAATTAATAGAAATTAAAAAAAAATACGATTATTTATCTACTTTTTTTATATTCTACCTGAAACTGGACCAAATTGCCAAAAAATTGTGTGTGTTTTGAAAACTGAAAATCGGTCAACTTTGAAGGGTTATATCTTCTAAACTTTTTCGTTTCGTGATCTGGTTTTCTAAAAATATATTTAAATACTTATACTCATCCTAGAGGACCGTCATTTAAACCAAAGAGGATAATCCTTTCAATTTTATTTTAAAAATCGCGACAATATAGTGTTCGCAATGTTGTTTCAAAACTTTGTCCTTTAAAATTACCAATAAATTATTTCGAAAAAAAATTTCTAAAAATGGTTGAAAGTAAAATTTTTCAATGGAATGCTCCATATTAATTGAACATATAATTTTGCTTGACATAGAAGAAACATATATAATTTTAACCAAATTTTTTATCAGCTGAAACATACATCAAATGGTACAGAATATCGGCCCGTTTTAATTTTTTAATATTTACTCCAAAGCAACTATAGCAAAATATGTGAATTTGCCACCAAATATATAACTTATTCTCATCTTATGTTATCTCATGTCTAGTGCTGTTAATTTGATGCCTGGCAGCAAATATGCATAACAAAATATGTGAGTCCATTAGTTTAAATTTTTCTCTCAAATATCGGAGATCGAAGAATGTAAAATTTAATTGAAACTAATTAAAAAAATAGATTATTTACCTGTATAGTGTCCTTCTTCATTGTAAGTGGTCGCTTAACACTATGCAATTTATAATAAAGACCACAAGCATTGCATACCGGTTCACCATTAGGATTACGACGCCACAGAGAAGTCTGTGTAGTCAAACAGTTGGAGCATGTTAGACCAGCACGTCTGGAGGCACTCTAAATTATTACAGAAAAAAAAAAGAAATTAATAAATTATTTTGGCAAAAAATTAAAGAAAAATCAATATAATTCACAATAAGAAACAAAATTTTTGAATTTGTAAAAAAAATTTTAAGGCAAAAAACACCTACCAATCGCCGCGAAGTTGCGCGACTAACAACATGTTCCTCTTTAATATTGGTAGTGCTGTTGTTGTTGCTGTTGCTGTTCCGATTTGTAACATTATACGGAAAGGTCTTATAGAAATCCCCGCCTGATTCAGCGGCCACTGTAATATAGTGATTGATTGTGATTGTTAAATTAAATTACTACAATTTAAAAGCCTTAATCATTCATTTAACAAAAGAACACAATATAATTATTATATTATAATAAATTCAATTAATTTTATTACATTTTTTAAGAAGCGAGAACGTTGGACAAAGGACAAAGGATTTCTATAAGATTTTTTATTTTTTAATTCAAAAATTTTGTTTTTTTAAGTTTCTTTATAAAAAAAGAGTTTTTTTATTAAACAATTACCAATCTTCTGGGTGGTTTTATTAAGGGACGATTCATTCCGTTCATTTTGTGATAAAGACCGCACGCATTGCATAAATAGTGACCGGTATTATCACGTCGCCACAATGGAGTTGAAATCGCACCACAATTGACACATTCTCGCCCCTCCGTAAATAAATCGGCATCAAAAAATGCTTCAAAATATAATAGATATAACAAATACAACAAATAATCACAATGATTGAAAATAATTTTTTTTTTCCAGAATTTCAAATAAATTTTAATAATTTTGTTTAAGGAAAAAAAAACTTGAATAGATCCCTAAAGGTTTTTCTTTTGTAACAAAAAAAAAATGTGTAATATCTTTCTGTGGTGTGATTGTGTAACAAAAAAATTAATTGAATTTATTATAAATAAATAGGTATGATTTTTTTTCTAATATAAAATATTTGTTTATAACTTATTTTTATTTAATAAAGTGTAGAATTGTGTTAGTAATTATGTTGTATTTTTTTTTAATATAATTTTTAATATAATGTTTTGTTTTAATATAAAGTAAACTAAACTTATATATACATTAACTTTAATATGTAGATAAATAATTAACATCTTCGTTACAGAAATATACATGCATGTCAAGGTTTCAAATATTCTTCAATTTCTCGAACATTTTTTGAAGCGAAATGTAGACCTGATGTTAATAAAATTTTCACTATTACTGATACTACTACCAAGTATGTACAAGTAAGAGTGTCAAATTCGGCTGTGCCGAACGTTTGATACACCCCCAAGGTTAAAATTAATAAGATATCAGATTTTGTAGGTATTTTCGTGTTTTTCTTTTGAAAGCAATTATTAAATGCAATCAGTCAGCATAAACGTAAAAACATAAAATTTTTGTTTCTTTAAAGAGAGAGCACGAGCATAGCCATCTTTTTATTCTCTTACTCTCACCTTACAAAAAAAATAAAAACAACAAGCTAACAAAAATTATATGCATCGCTAATCAATAACTACAAGTATATGCACATGTTCTGTTATTCTGAAATTTTATAGGAGTATATTTACATTTTTGTATGTCATTATTCGGCTATTGAGACAAGAGACTCCATATTACACCAACCTGTTTTAAATTATGTCGAACAATATTATCATAATTTTACCCAGGTAAATGTTTTTTTGTGATTGAGCGTGATTTTAACAGACAGACCAACCAATAGATGTAGTGTATATTGACTCGAATTGTTATACGGATCAAGTATACATAGGCTTTCTGAATGACAAACTGATACATGTCCTCTGCACAGTGATGTGAACGGTATAAAAAAGAAAAAATAGCCTGGTATACTCAAAAGTAACAGGCTTGAACTGACATGAAATTCAAAATGTTCTGCGATCTTCATATGTTCTGCGAAAAGTTAAAAAAAAATTTTTCTATATGTTGAGGTAAAATAAATTAGTTCATTAACTGAAGAGTAGTTCATATTTAAATTATTTAACCTCACATTCTTCATGGTAGTAATTATTTTCTTAGCTCTAGTTTACATTTTCTATATAATAAAATAATGTTCACAATTTACTAAAATTTCTTTAAGAGAGGAACTATATAAAAGTTGATTCACCAGCTATTTTTTTTTTACCTTTCTCGAACGTTCTTCGAAGGAATAAAGCTATTTCGATCTTTATCTTCATCTTATTTCGATCTTTATTTTACTTACGAGAGAAATATTGGTATATTGAGGTAAAATATATTAGTGAATTTAGTCAAGAATAGTTCATATCAAAATTACTAAACCTCAAATTTTTCATGGTAATAATTATTTCCTTAGTTCTGCAATAAATGTATGTATGAACTAGTTCAAAAGTATGACAGGGTTAACTATAATATAAGGAATTTTTAATAACGTTGATGAAACGTTTTTTTTTTTAAACAGGAATTACTTTGAAAATATCTGAACATTCAGTTTAGTAAATAGTTATTTTCATTTAACTAGATTAATTTGTATTAGCACATTCCAGCCCCTGAAATTCGAGTGCAAATTCTAGGAATTTTTTTTTATGTATAAACATCTATACGCGCAGGGGGGTAAATTTCTTTTTCACAATATAATCGCAAAAATAGCGTAACAGTGAGCCGTAAGACAAAATCGGTGTGACTTATGATTGTTGATTGAAAAAATTATGATATGTTTGATATGCTTGAAAATGAAAAACTAAAAATGAAAAATAAAAATTAAAAATTAAATATAAAAAATAAAAAATAAAAAATAAAAAATAAAAAATAAAAAATGAAAAATGAAAAATGAAAAATGAAAAATTAAAAATAAAAAATCAAAAATTAAAAATTAAAAATGAAAACGAAAAATTAAAAATTAAAAAAAAAATTAAAAATGAAAATATGAAAAATAAAAATTCAAAATGAAAAATAAAAAATGAGAAATGAAAAATAACAAATGAAAAATGAAAAATAAAAAATGAAAAATGAAAAAGAAAAAACGAAAAATTAAAAATTAAAAAAAAAAAATTAAAAATGAAATATGAAAAATTAAAAATAAAAATGAGAAATGAAAAATAAAAATTGAAAAAATTAAAAATGAAAAATGAAAAATTAAAAGTGAAAAAGAAAAATAAAAAATGAAACATGAAAAATAAAAAATTGAAAATGTGATATAAAAAATGAAAACAAAAAAAAAATATGAAAAATAAGACCGAAAAATAAAAAATGAAAAACGAAAAATTAAAAATGAGAAAATAAAAACGAAAAATGAGAAAAGAAAAATAAAAAACGAAAAATTAAAAATTAAAAATTAACCGGTTGAAATAATAAATAAAAATAAATATTTTTTATTAGCAGAGCTATAAGTGATACCTAGATGACGCTTTCTGTTTGATTTTAAAAAAGTGCCATAAAAAATCTTTAATTAGTAGATGTTTACACATCTCCCCTGTGATCAGTCTCACATGATTTTTTTTTTTTCGTTTAATACATTTATTACCCAAAATATATGCTAATCAATTTTAGACAATTCACAATTCAACAGTTTATTGTTGTGAATTATTGCGAATGAAGAAAACAACTCATTTTTTTTGCAAACACATTAACAAATTTAATAAACACACACATAGCATTGTATAGCAACTTTAAATGAGCATAACTCAAAAAAAAAATTAAAAATTTTAAAATCTTTAAGTCTGGTGGACAGCCAAAAAGAAATACCTTTCAAATAAGATACGTTTGGTCAAAATCGGAAGAAAACTGTTTAACAAATAATCGGTCACAAGAAATCGCCTCACCTATTAATATTATAGATATATCGCCTTAAAGAATTTTTACATAAGCCTATGATGAAGATAAATTTTGAAATCGTTCGGAATATAAATTGTCCCAATTCTTAGTTTATCCTTTTTATGTGAGAGTGTAGCAAAATTATCAATATAATTTAAATTTTCAAAATATAAGGTTTAGTACTTCATAATTCGGAGTCTTTAAATTTGATTTATAAAAAAAACTAACCCATAAAAACCAAGTCTCTATTACACTTCCTTTCTTTGTAATTCAAGTTTACTGTATCCTCTCAGTCTTATTCAACAATTGTAAATTATACAGTCAAAAAATTTTTTTTGCAATATTTTTTTTTTTCAATATTTTCTGCAATATTTTTTTCATCGTCGCCACGAGCCTGCCTGCCACGATCGATCCAAATTTTTATCGACAGACAAGCAGACACTACGAAGTAAAATAAAGGGTTAAAACAAAGGGAGTAAAAAACTAAACCATAAAAACCAAGTTTTTATTATACTCCCTTTCTTTGTAAATTAAGTTTACCATCATATAGTTTAATATTTGATTGACTGGAAATGGTACATGTATAGAAAAATATATATGCTAAAAACAAAAAATTTTTTGCAAAAAGCAAAAATGTGTCAGATCACTTTTATCGCCGCCTCGAGTCTGCCTGCGAAGTCTCAGCTCGATTGAATCACGAGGAGAGGGTTAAAAATCGATCCAAATTTTCATCGGCAGACAATCAGACACTACGAGTTAAAATAAAGGGAGTAAAAATTAATTGGATTATTTGTAAATTATATAATATTGTGTCTAAATGAAAAGTGACTTATCGTCTCCAAATATGAAATTGACTTGGGTTGGTAGTACTGACATCTGTGCGAAATTTAATGTCAATATCTTTATAGGCTTATTTTCGTTAACAACTTAAAGTGAATTTGACGATTTGACATTGAAAGTTGTGCTGCAGAAAAGTCAAGGATGGTACAAAAGGCCTCCCGTGACCAAGCTTTGTCGAAAAATAGTGTTTAGAAACGGTACTAACAGTCCCCTTGTTCGTTTTATGAACAACGCCTTAAGGCTGAAAACTCATCGATTGACAATAAGAGATCTTGCTGGTACTGTTGATATTTTAAAATAATCTGTCAGCGTTTTACCTTTGGACCTTAAATGTTTTAAATATCAATTGGTTCAAAAATATCAATTGGTTCTACAGCAATGCTTTCTTACTATCAGGGCAAAATGAAACGCATTATTACAGGTGAGAAGACTAGGATTTATATCTAGGATCCCGAAACAATCGACCAATCAAGTTAATATCGCGGAAAATGTGAAGCAAAGCCGAAAATATCATACCAAAATCGTTGAAAAATCAAGGTCAGTTTTTTGATTATTTTCTAATCGCATATCCAAATTGCTAACAAGGAATATTTTTCGAGTGTTAAGCGTTCTTTTCATGAAGCTATTAACAAAAAGAGCCCACCAGATTTATGGGCAGACAACTCTTGGTTTTTGCACCACGGTAATCCAGGGTCTCCTACTGCATTGATTTTTCGAGACCATTTCTTACAAAATTATAGTCATATTGTTCCACAAATACTGTCCGGTTAGCACCGTGTGACTTCCAGCTATATCAAAAATTCGGAATACTACTACGGGCACTCCTTTTGGAATGGATTGAGGAGATAAAAGCCGAATAGCTGTGGACTTTGAAGGCCATTTCGGAAACTGACTTTAACAATTGTTTCGAAGATTAAATGTTGGCACAGGGGAATTATTTGGACGGAAATTAAACTGATATGGAAGAATAAATAAAGACATTTAATTTTTTGAACACAGTAATACAGACATCAAAATATTTTAATAAATGTAAACGTTATGCCTCGTCTTCACCATATCAATTTTACGGCCACTTGTTGGCAATTAATGAGAACGGATAGAAATTGGTGACACTTGCAATATATGTCAACATTTGGCAGCTAAATTTAAACTAGTTGTCATTTGATGGTTGGATTTGTTTTTTAGTTTATAAGATGCAATGAAAATGTCATCAACAGAAATTTAATGAGATGTCAAATGACGCAATTTTTTTTTTGCCAGTAATTATTTAATAATGAAAGTCAGGCTTTACATTACAAATTTGAAAATAATTATTGTAATTTTCTTTCAGAAACTGGAATTGCACTCATTAAAATTTGTTAAAATTTTCTTTATTTCCCTTTCAAAAACAATTAATGTTAATGGAGTAACAAATGGTTACAAAATGATTTATTTATTTATCTATTGCATGACTCAATATTTAAAAAGGATCCAGACCACATTTACACAGGTTATGTAAATAAAAACATAAATTACGAGTACTTTAAGTGAGCAGCAATAAGAAATCTACCTAACTTCGAACAACAACAAAATTGTGAAAATTGAGAAACTGTGAAATTTAAGGAAAATAAGCAGAAAATTAATTTGTGGCCACACATGCGTGTTAAAAAAATAAAATAAAGAAAGAAAAAACAACAACGAGAAACATTTGAAAATAAGGAAATGAATACAATTTCGTGAAAATTCAAAAAATTGTATAGACAAATTAGTAAGAAAATACTTTTAACTAAATAGAAAACAAAATCACAAGCAAACATAATGTACTTATATAAAGAGCAGACACTTTAAAAGTGCTGAAAAGTAGCTAAACTAGAAGCGTAATTATTTATATTACGTAAAAATGTGTGTTTTTAATTCATTACTTATTTTTGAAAAACTTTTAGGCCAAACACTTTTTTTAAAAATGTGTGTTTAATTGATATATAACGATTTTTCAAGTATCGCTGATCTATTCTGCTGACAAGTTTTAATTTTAATTTTCGGATCATACGTTTGTGATGGGTCTGAAGTGAGACAATGCCTGACGTATCTAAACGTAAAACGCACTGTGGGATTTTGCTGGCATAAAGTCAGTTTTTCGAGTGTAAAATATCAATAATGTAGTGATGCAGTTTTGTAGAGAATTGTGTAATGAAGAGAAATGCATCATATTTTATTTTTCTAGAAATTCATTTTTCCAAAAATAACGCGGCAGTCGAAACTCTGCAGTAACTGCCTCAGATTTTCATGCATTTCAATGGTCGGGCTAGATAATTTCTTTTTGCCATATCTATTCGATGTAAGTATATTTGAAAAATATAGTATTTCAGCATTAATTTTGAAAAAAAATAATTAGATAACAATAATAGTTTAAAACATATTCAGGTTTTTATGATGGCACTCAAAAATTCTGTGTTTTTAGTTTTTCTTTCACAAAAAAAATGTGAGCTTTTTCGACCATTGTATTCTGGTTGCAAAAATATGAAATGTGGGAGTGTATTCTTTTGATTTAATTCGGATAATGTTGTTACTGTTGAACAAAGTAATTCAAAGAAACACGATACAAAATGGTGAATACTTTTAGGCCCATGTGTTGTAAGAAACTGAAGAAGCTCGAAAGAAAAACTATAAAAGGTATAGACTAATTTTCTTCAGAAAGTGTAACAGAGTCGCAAAAAATTCTGATGTTGTCCATGGCCTTCTTGTATCGTCAGATCCTTACGTTACTAGCATAAGACGTCAACCTCATAAACATTTTTTGGAACTAGATGATGTATTTAAAGAAAGAACAGAAGGTGAATAAAAGTCTATATTTGCATACACGTAAAAATATTTATCAGTCATTACAGCGGTTATCTTGTTTCAGCTAGTTTTGTTCATGGAAAAATATTGTCACTTAATCCGAACTACAAAACTTTTTCAGTTTGTTTCAAAAACAAAATTTTTAAATAAAATAATCCAACCCATTATTAAAACTCTTCTTTTCCTTATGCATATGAGTTTTGAATCTCTCCGTGATGTAAGTGACTTTGCGTGACCATTTAAAAATTAATCTTTGGGCACAATAAGTTATGCACAAAGTTTCAGATCGATCGGATAAGGGGAAATGTGTTTTAAATCACTTCGTGACTATACATGACTCTGCGTGACTATGTCGAAGCTGATCTTTCTATACAGCAAGTCTATCGACCAAGTTTCAGATCGATCGGATAAGGGGAAATGGGTTTTCAATCACTTCGTGACTATGCATGACTGTGCGTGACTATGTCGAAGCTGATCTTTCTTTACAGCAAGTATATCGACCAAGTTTCAGATCGCTCGGATGAGGTTAAATGCCATTTACATCACTCCGTGACTGTGCGTGACCATGCGTGACTGTGCGTAACTAACTCAAAGTTAATGTTTTTTCACAGCAAGTGTACGGACCAAGTTTCAAAGAGATCAGATGAGGGGAAATGACATTTAGATCACTCCGTGACTGTGCGTGACCACGCGTGACTGTGCGTGACTACCCCAAAATTAATCTGTAGTCACAACAACACCATGGGCCAAGTTTCAGATCAATTGGATAAAGGGGAATGGGGTTTACCCACGACAGACAGACAGACAGACAGACAGACAGAGAGTACGAGTTAAAAGAAAGAGTTTACAAACGTTTTTGGGTTATATGGACAAACATCTTTACTTCATAATACTGATAAATTGAGTCAAGTTACAAGACATTTAAAGAAGAAGCAAAAATGCGAGTCCAAATATTTATTTTCGGGTATATGGGCTGTGAGCGATGGGCGATGGGCGTGGTCGATTTCCATTAAACTCTCTAGAAATCTCAACTTCATAACGCTGATGAGTTGTGCCAAGACTTTTGACTAAGAAATAAAAATTTGCGTCGAAAAAATATTTTGGGGTTATATGGGCGGGGGTGATGGGCGTGGTCAATTTTGATGAAACTTAAAATTTTTCTTAATTGAATTGATAAAAGGCTCTGTGCCAAATTTCAATGTTTGCCAAGAAATGTATGAAGCGATCGGATCAGATTAGCGATGTCCATCTGTCTTTACATCTGTCTGTTTAACCATATAAAACTTATAATTAAAATATGGGTCGCAAATTCAAATATATTTTGATGAAATTCGGTATATAAGCTTCTATCGGCCAAACAAACGCTATTGAAAATGCAAATCGGCGCATGTTCAGAACTAGTACCCATACAAATGATCCCAAAAGGATCGATTGAATTGTCATAAGATAAGAGTTATCATATATGGTTTGTGTGTGTTTATTACATCCGTTAATCAGTAGTTCACAAATAAACCCATTAGGACAATTCTTAGTCATAGCCCCATATAAAGCTGATTCCCGATCTATCAAAAAATAAAAATGTTGCACACATATATTTTTTGAAAAAAATATAATTTTTAATTTTTTGAAAAAAATATGTGTCCTTACGAAATATGATCAGGATCGGGTAATATTTCAACTAGACCCCATATAAATGTTGCATCCGATATGAACTTTTTCATATCTATAGGCAAAAAAAACTTTTTATTTTTAGTTGGACCTAAGACCCTCTCTCTAAACACATGATATACGGTATCGTATTCCAGGCAAATATAATAATCAACCAGTGCCAAGAGAAAAATGTGAGAAACATTCAATTAAAATATTTTTTGTCATTTAATATTAACTAGCAGATTCCAGCGCTCGAAATTCGCGTGCAATTTCTAGGCAACTTTATATCTCAACTTAGCCAATTCACAAACCAACACTTTTTTTGGTTTATTATTATAGTGAATGAAGATAACAAACTCATTAACAAATTTAATAAACACACACATAGCATATAAATAATATTATGTATGTGTTAGTAGCAACTTTGAATGCAATTTACTCAAAATAAAGGAAAAAATTTAAAAATCTGTAAATCTGGTGAACAGCTAAAAAGAAATAACTTTCAAGTAATATACGTTTGGTCAAACTAGGGAACAAAACATCGGTTACAAGAAATTGCCTATCCTATTATATTATAGATGTCAATTAAAAATTCCAACTAAGCCAATTTTTTTTTTTTTTTGGAATTCCCACTTTTTTCTATGTCTGATTTTCATATTTTTTCAAAAAATTAAATATCAAAATCAACTCTTATTTCTGCTCGAAAATAAGAAAAATAAAAAATAACTCTTACGAAACTGAGAATAGTGGAAATAGATATAAATAAAAATATAAATGCATAAATATTTTAAATTCAAAAAGTGACGATATTTATTTCTGACAGTGTTGAGATTAATACGAAGTAAAAGCTGTGTGGCATACAACTGATTCTTAACCACACTGCTGGCAGTCTTGGCTCGAGGTGAATGTGTTGAAGCTTATGACCAAAAAGTGCCCTAAGTAGACAAATTTCATACAGAAACCATCTAATCAATTATAATATATCTACAATATTAATAGGCTAGGCGATTTCTTGTGACTGATGTTTTGTTCTACCATTTTATCCCGATTTTGACCAAATGTATATTTTTTGAAAGGTATTTCTTTTTAGCCGTTTTGCAGATTTGCAGAATTTTAAATTTTTTCCTTTATTAAATTGCATTTAAAGCTGCTACTACACATACCTAAAATTATACAATGCTATGTGTGTGTTTATTAAATTTGTTAATGTGTTTGTAATAAAAATGAGTTTGTTTTTTGTGTTGATTTGTGAATTGGCTATAATTGATTAGCATACATTTAGGGTCTTTATTTAATGAACAAATAAAATTTCCAAGAATTTGCGCTCGAACTTCGAGGGCTGGAATCTGCTAGTATAATATTATTAGCCAAGGCGGTTTCTTGTGACCGATGTAAGTTTGTCAGTTTTAATTCTATTTTGACCAAACATGCCTCATTTGAAAGGTATTTCTTTTTATCTATCCACCAGATTTGCAAATTTTTACATTTTTTTTTTTTTTTTTTTTTTTTGAGGATAACGCTTTTGTTGCTACTAATACATACATAAAATTATACAATGCTGTGTGTGTGTTTATTAAGCCCGTTTTTGAATTGAAAAATAATTTTGAATATAAACCAATAACGACAATAAAAAGTGTTGAATTGTAAATTGGCTAAAATTGATTAGCATACCTTTAAGGTCTTTTAAAGTACTCGTAATTTATTAAATGAAAATATAAAATTTCCTAAAATTTTCACTCGAATTTCGAGGGGATCTGCTACTAACAATTATTACATGGTTGAAACAATCACTGATGAAGGCTGATGTGCCTGAAGCCGGTCTGATTAAACATACAGACTAGTTATGAATTTTAGAAATATATTCATTCTTCTCCGTTATCACGTACCGTTAAAAACAAAATTAAAATTTGCATATTAATTATATTATTAAATGCAATTTGTCTGAAAAATAGATGTTCAATTTAATAAAATTACTTTTATTTTGTAATGTTTATGATAAAACTTATAACTGCTGCGATCCCTGATATTTAAGCCTTATAAAATGATATAATGTGTCCCCTGAAGAAGTCCTTTTGTTCTAAACGTTTCTTCAAGACTCTTAAAAAACTGGAAATTTTTTTTCTTAAAAGTAATTACAATTTTCTTGGAACGATTGCTTATAAAACAAGAGTATTAATTTTGAAATAATTTATACACACAGAAAAAATATTTGCCAACTGAATGATTCAAAATATTAACAACTACGATATTTTCGATTGTATCAACCGAAAATTAATAGCAGATAACAATTTTCTATTGTGATAAAATATTTACTGTTAAGACAGCAGAATTGTAATCATAATCAATGCGGAATTCCCAATTTGGTTGACAATTTACAATTTCTGACTCTAAAAAATAAAGTGTCTTCAAGGTGTCATACAATGTTGGACCAATAAATTAATTGGAAATAAATAGTGCGTGATATTGGAAATAATTTTCTATTAATTTATTATTTTTTTTTTTTTTTTTTTCTAATAGAAAAAAATAACATTTTCTGCTTTAATTTATTTCCCAATTAAAGAATCATGTGTATAAAGAAAAAAATCAAAAGATTTATGAAAAAAGGAATTTTTTCAATTTTGTTTGTTATACAATTCGAGGTCACAACCTATTCTTTTTGCAATACTTGTGTATATAAAGCTTATCAGTAAATTAATTAAATGAATATATATTTTTACCAAATATGTGTTTTGTTAATAACAACAATAAATATGTTAGTAATAAAAAATATTTATATTTATATTGAGCTGTACTTACTAGCTGAAAGTGAAGCTGAAGCTGACAAATGAGCCTCAGACGCTGCTGATGTAGAGCGACCATTAACGACCGCACGTATAACATTTGTATTGGCCGCATTCAAAGCATTATTCAAAGCTTGATTAGTTACCACCGATGAGGGAGCATAACTAATGGCCTCATACGGACTAGACCAAGCATCGTTCTGTTAATGAAGTAAAAGAAAATTAAAGTAACTGTGGACAACTCAATTGCTTTTCATATCCATCATGTTTAGACTTACATGTGTTCTATAATTACTTAACGATGTATAACGATCGACGCCTGTTGCATTTGTGCCATTCCCATAGACGGAGGCAATGCGTTGGAATGCTGGCAGGGCACCACCACTACTATGTGTACTTTTGGGTGAACCATAATCATCCGTGGCAGAGGAATGTGATTCATTATTATTGCTAGCACCATTCGTATTAGCTATTGTTGTTGCCGTTGGTGTATGCGCCCCATTAGCGCTAGCTTGACCACATGTCGCAGCCGCTGCAGAGTGCTGAGGAGGTGATGTTGTTGTTGTTGCCTGCATACCATACTGCAAGCCATTGGCTGCCGTTGCTAACAAGGGTGCTGCATAGACTGAACTGGAATTTTTTGTTGATTAAAAACAAATAATAATTATTAATAAAAATATATGATATACTCGTTCGTATATGTTTTGTTTTTACAAAAAATCACTTTCATACAATCAAAGATCTTTTATATGCTTTGCTTTAAATTAATTTTTTTTTTCTCCATAAATTTCTCGATATTTTGTTTTAATGTACATTTCATCAATTTCTTCTTTGTTTTCAAAGCAATTAAAATTGATGATGTCATTTTTTAAATATTTCATTTTAAGTTCCATGTTTATTTACCTATAGCAGTAGTTTTTCAAATACATATTATTGTAATTAGAAAAAAACATTGTTTCTCTGGTTTTACGTTCGTAGTTTTGTTGTAATAGCGTTATATGTTTCATTTGGGTTAGTCACATGTTTTACGACAGCTTGTTAAATGTTTTGGAACTCTGTTATATTTTTATTTTAAATTATAATATTTTGTATGTTTGTTTTTATTTTTAACCACAAAATTCGAAACTCAATTTTAATTTTGTTATAGATGTTCATTAAAATTTTTTTAATTGAAAGGAGCTACATTCAAGACTGCCTGTAAGAAACTATTGAATTGGTTGACTATACTGGAATGTTCCATTTTTTTTTAATAAGGATTTTATTTGTTGTTCTTCTAAGCTTTATCCATGATACTTTCCATCATTAACCTAATCAAATTTTGTATTTTTTAAAGTGAAATTTTCTTTTGGAAACATTTGTTATAAACATGTTGTTTAAGACTGCGTAGAAATGCTTTAACTTCTAGAATTTTTCTGCAAGAAAAACGTCAAAAAGGAATGCAATTTTGAAATTGAAATTTTTAAGTAAATTTAATTATTTATTTATTTATTATTTATTTATTTATTTACTTATTTATTTATTTATTTATTTTTTTATTCTGGTAATTACAAGATCGATATTATTTTAAATTCAATGCAAACCTGAAAAAGCGAAATAAAATTTACAATCAGACAAACATAGGCAGAATGAATAAAGGCATTCTGGGGGGGTGAGATAGTCCAAGTCAGGGTGAAAGTACTAGACAATTATAGTAAAACCTCCAAAGGGTTCGGAGTTTTCAGGTCAATTTCGTTTTGGCCTCTAACATTTTTCCTTATCTTGACTTTCTTTCACTTTTTCAGCCATAACTCAAGAACCATTAAAGATTTCTCATTTCAGCAAATTAAGTTGAACTAAATATATCAAATGAAATCTTCCAAAAAATTTTAACTTTTGCCCCTTTTTTTAATCAACAATTTTTTATAAACATAACATATGCGGGTCATATGATTATTATTTCTTTGTGGAGTAGAAGAGATGTATACGTATGAGTGATATTTTTAATATTAAATCATGACCAGAACCCGAACTGCTAAAAATGAAATCAAGCGACAGCAAAGTGCTCTAGATCGCTTGGTTAAAAAGAGTGCAAGACAAGACAAGCGCAATTGGCAGCTGATACCCACAGCTAGTGGCCTATACAGAGCTGTTAAGAAACTCTCCCACATCTATACTGCTACACTAAAACCACTGAAAAATGACAATGGTGATGCTTTTACTTCAAATGGTTTTCTAAGAAGAATTTTACTCTAATATGTTTGCATTGCGAACTGGTAGCGCCAAACTAATGCGCAATTGCATAACGCACAATGTAAACACCAACACTGCAATTTCATGCCCTGTTACATCTGAGCTTATTAGTGTAATAATATCACTCAAGAATAACAGTGCCCCAGTCTTATATGGCATTTCCACTAATATAGTGCACAGATCATCTTGGCCCTCGTCACAGACATTTAGGCAGCTGACTCACTACTCAGCGTGCTTAAAGAGGACGAACTAACAGATTGAAACAACTGGCGAGGAATAGCTCTTCTCAGCATGGTCAATAAAGGAATTGCTCACATAATCACAAAGCGAATTTCGGACGTAATAACATCAGTATTGAGAAATGGACAAGCAGGCTTTAGGCCTCATAAGTCCCGTATTGGCCATGACAAAAGCCTGAGGGTCATAATTAAGCAGTCGGCCGAATGGCGATCGTCACTATATCTCTGCTTTGTCGATTTTAAAAAAGCATTTGACACATTGGATCACAATATACAATGTCTTATGGAGTGCTTTAATATGCAAAGGTTTCCCGACAAAACTAATCTCCATGATTCAAAGTTTATATCATCAGGCAACCGGCCGAATCCTTTATGAAGGAAAATTAAGCAAGCAAATTTCAGTCGGTATTGGAGTACACCAGAGATGTGTTTTATCACCACTTCTTTCTAATATTGTCATCGATACTATTATGGCTAAGGCTAGGCAGGATGGCAGAGACATAAAGTGGGGTCTGCATGATAGCTTAAGTGACGTAGATTATGCAGATGATATCCGTATTATGACACACAACTTATATGATAGCCAAACTGCACCAGTTAGCCGATATCACAGAAAAAGCTGGACTGAAGATAAACATTGGCAAAACAAAACAAGTAAGAAAATTATAATCGGTCTAGACCGACTATACGATACCCTATACCATGCGTTTAGAGGCCCTATCTCTCAGGCCCAACGAACTGGATATAGAAGTAAGCATAAACCAAATCTGAATGGGTTTTTTATTAATTTTTTCGGCTGCAGATATGAAAAAGTTCATATCGGATGCTATATCTATATGGGGACTAGGCCCAAAAATGGACCGATCCTGACCATGTTTGGTAAAGTCTCTTGTATTTTGCAAAAATATATACAAACAAAATTTGAGAAGAATCAGTGAAATATTTTTGTTTTTTGATAGATTTAAGTGAAGATCGGGAAGCAGCTCTATATGGGGCCTATGACTAAGAGTTGTCCAATAGGGATCATTTTTGGACTACTGATTAATGGATGTAATATATACATAGAAACCCAATTTGACTAAGATTTGTATGATAATTTGGATCTTATGGCAATATATGTTGATTTCATAGGGGTCATTTGTATGGGGGCTAGGTCTGAACATGGATCGATTCTCACCAATTTCAACAGCGTTCATCCCATGGCCGATAAAAGATCAAATACCAAATTTCGTTCATATTTGCGACCTGCAGTTTGATTACAAGCTTTACATGGACACACAGACGGACGGACGGACGGACGGACGGACATCGTTAAATCGAATCAGATAGTGATTCTGATTCGATCGGTATAATTAAAGATGGGTGTAGGTCAAATATTTTTGGTTATTACAAACAGCAGCACAAAGTCATTATACCCAAACCACATAGTGGTATAAGGTATAAACATTGCGTATTAATGAAGCAAAACTGGAAACATTCCATATCAACAAACGCGAATTGGAAGACGCGAACTCTTTCTGCTATTTAGGTAGCATTATAACAAAATCTGGTAGTTCTAAAAACAATATTGAAAATCGTGATATAAAAGCAAGACAAACCTTCTGTGAAATTAATCCTACTATGAGGAACGCTGCACCCCGAGATATCCAGAAAATGCAAGTGTTTGCTAACCAGTGCCTTCGCAGAATAATGCATATCTTCTGGCCAAACGTAATAACAAACTACGGTTTATGGACCGAAACAAAACAACTGTCAGTTGCAACAGACATAAAGAGGCGCAAATGGAACTGGATCGGCCACATCCTACGAAGGCCATCAAATGACATCACCATGAATGCCATTGCCTGGAATCTGCAAGGCAACTGTAGAAACGGGAGACTTGCACATACATCAAGGATGTTTTAGAAGGCTTTTGATGACTAGGATATATTGCAAAAAAATATTTACAAGCTTAACAAATAGTTCCTAAAAAGCGGAGAAAGTTTTGAAGACAAAGAGCGCCCTGGCTGGATAAAAACATTAATATTAACATAATAACACGTCAAGAAAATCGTAGTTTTTATGCTGAACAAATCGCCAATTAACAATAACAAATCTTACTCATACTGTCGACATTGTAAAAGAGACAGTCAACGCCATTTGGAGAGACATTTTAGGCCTTATACGCGTCAAATCTCGATTGGTTCCAAAACCACTAAATATTTTCGTTGACATCTCTGAAGCAATGCTTTCTCTCTACCAGAACGAAATTAAGCGTGTTATTATGGGTGATGAAACTTGGACCCTGAAATAAACGACCAATCAAGCGAATATAGCAAAAGGTGAAGCAAGACCGCAAAGATCACACTAAAGTCGTTCTAATATCAAAGTCATGATAACAGTTTTCTTCAATTATCGTGGAGTGGTGCTTTATAAATATCTTCCCCCGGGCCAAACTTGTAAAAAGGTATATTATTTGAGTGTGAAGCAACAGTTGTATGAAGCTTTTCACAAAGAGAGGCCAGAGTTATGGGCAGTAAACTCTTGGTTTTTGCACAACAATAATGCACCGTCTTCTACTGCATTGGTTCTCTGTGAACATTTCCCGCAAAATTTGGCTCAGCTCAACAAACTCAAGAATTGCTTGAGCAGAGTAAAACTGAATCGCTTTATCAACTGTTTCGAGGATTGGAAAAAACGTTGGTATTGTATATTGTATCGTAGTAGATTACTTCGATGGCGATGAAATTGCTTTGGAAGAAGATTCTTCTTTTTACTTATAACAAAAGTCACCTTTTTCTTTGAACACAGTAGTATGTATACCTTCCCTTGCATACACTCAAAGGTGTAAAAATGGATGAAAATTAATTTTTAATAAATTAATTATTTTAATTTATTAAATTTATTTTATATTAATTTATTTTTAATATTTAGTAAGAAATTAATCTGCCTCGAGATCAAATGTTTTTACTATAATTAATACCAGGTGTACTAACATTTTGGAAAGTGCTACTCTACCGAAACCAGTCAAAATAACGGCAAAGTAATACAGGTAAGAAAATTACAATCGGTCTAGACCGATTATACGATAAGATGCTTTAGGGAATTGGCCTTACGTCCAACTAATAGATATAGAAAATAAGCATAAACTAAATTGGAGTCGCATTGTTGTTAATTTGTTTGCCTTCGGATATGAAAAAGTTCATATCGAATGCTACATATATATGGGGACTAGGTCGAAAAATGGTACCGTCCTGACCATAACTTATTTTTTCAAAAACATATACAAACCAAATTTGAAAAAAATTTGTTTCTTATACATTTAAGTGAAGATCGGGATTCAACTTCATATGGGGACTACTACTAAGAATTCACCTATGTGGTTTATTTTTAGACTACTGATAAATAGATATAATAACAAGTAAAAAAAATTATAGTCGGTCTAGACCGACTATACGATACCCTATACCATGCGTTTAGAGACCCTATCTCTCAGGCCCAACTAACTGGACATAGAAAATAAGCATAAATCAAATTTGAGTGCGATTTTTATTAATTTGTTTGGCTGCAGATATGAAAAAGTTCATATCGGATGATATATCTATATGGGGACCAGACCCAAAAATGGACCGATCCTGACCATGTTTGGTAAAGTCTCTCGTACAAACAAAATTTGAGAAGAATCAGTGCAATATTTTTGTTTTTTGATAAATTTAGGTGAAGATCGGGAAGCAGGTCTATATGGGGCCTATGACTAAGAGTTGTCCCATAGGGATCATTTTTGGACTACTGATTAATGGATGTAATAAACACATACAAACCCAATTTGACTAAGATTTATATGATAATTTGGATCTTATGGCAATTTATGTTGATTTCATGGGGGTCATTTGTATGGGGGCTAGGTCTGAACATGGACCGATTCTCACCAATTTCAATAGCGTTCATCCTATGGGCGATAGAAGCTCATACACTAAATTTCATCAAAACGTGTTCATATTTGCGACCTGTAGTTTGATTACAATGTTTATATGAACACACAGAAGGACGGACGGACATTGCCAAATCAACTTATAAAGTGATTCTGAGTCGATCAGTATATAAAAGATGGGTCTAGCCCAAATATTTTTGGTAGTTACAAACATCAGCACAAAGTCATTATACCCTGACCACATAATGGTATATGGTATAAAAATAATTTGTTAAAAATACATTTACAGGCAGACGGACGGACGGACGGACATCGCTAAATCGACTTGAGCTTATATTAGCTTAAAGAATATGTATTCCTTATGGGGTCTCAAAAACATTATTCGGTGCGTTGCAAATGAATGACAAACTGATATGTTCACTGTGCACAGTGGTGTGGAAAGTATCAAAGAAATATCTACAAATGCAATGTTATTTTTTAGAGTAGAGTAAAAAAAATTTAAATTAAAATAAAAACAGTATGCATTAGTTTTTTTTTAAATAAATAATTTAAAGATTGTGTTATTATATCTAGTTTAATACTTTTTGTAAGCCCTTTATATGTAGAAAATTAAGGAATAAGTAATTTTTAACCATTACCGTAAGATATACAGTATTATGGCCACCGTAACCAATATAAATGAGAAATATTTTTATACCCTCCACACCTCAGTGGCAGAGGGTATATATAGGTTTCTCATTCCGTTTATAACGCATCGAAATAAATTCCTGAGATCCCAAAAAATATGTTTTCTTGATCCTTATAACAACGGAAGTTGATTTACCGATGACCGTCTGTCCATCTGTCCGTCTGTCTGTGGAAATCACGATCACGCCGTCAGTATCTAAGCTAGACCGTTCGTTTATTAACATCCCAAAGGAGTTGCTATTTAAAATCGTCAAAATCGGTCGAAGGGTTCACGAGCTATGAATGAAACTTTGAAAAAACTCTTAAAAAAATACAATTTTTCAGTGTGTTTGTTGGTTTTGTTAAGATATGTTGTATATGTTGTAATTCTTCGTATTATTGAAGTCATTACAGTTGTGTGCATATTAATACTGCACGTGTCACATTGGCCTAAGCAAGTTTTACCACATATTTTTTTATCATTAAAACTAAATATTAAAAATTAAAAATTAATAAAAATAAACAATGGAAAATGAAAAATGGAAAATGAAAAATGGAAAATGAAAAATGGAAAATGAAAAATGGAAAATGAAATATGGAAAATGAGAAATTAAAAATGAAAAACGAAAGATGAAAATTGAAAATTGAAAAGTGAAAAATGGAAAATAATAAAAAAAAAATGAAAATTGAAAATGAAAAAGGTGGAGGGTATCAAAGATTCGGCCCAGCCGAATTTAACACTCATACTTGTTTTTGTTTATGAATAACTATTATAACAACCAATAACCCTTATTGAAAGTAATTTTATTTTTTGGTTATCACTACACAAATACGTATTGTATTTTTAATGTAATGGATAAATTTCTAAGGACATGAATTTAAATATATTTGGTAAAGTAAACAAAACGGGCAGATTTGAGAGAAATGTTTTTTTAATGTTATAAATAAAATATTATTTAATTAAAAAGTTAACTAAAAATTAAACTTTAACAGCCGTATTCATAAAAATTCTAAACAGCATTTCAAATCCATTTTAAGCAAAAATCGATAAAATTGTATTCATAAACGAATTTTAGCTTAAGATACCTATTTAAACCTTGTGTAAATAAAAGAATTTTAAAATTGGTTCGACCCTATTTTAAACCTATTTTAAAATGACATTTGTGCTTTTTGCTTTGTGTTTGTTTTCATTTTGAACACAGTAGCGAAAAATTGTCATTCAATCGAAAGAAGTTAGTTGATTTTTTAGTGAGAAATAGACAATTTATATTTGATTAATAGAATTGGTAAGAATTATATTTATTGACAAAAATTATATTTTAATTACATATATTTTGCTTACAATAGAAATTATTGCCCAAATCTCAAATGATCGCCAAAAGAAAATTTACAAAAAAAGGAGCGATAAGGAGCGCTTGCGCTCGAAGTATTTATACAAATTATTAACATATCTTAATTAAGTCAACTACATTAAAAGGAATATTTTTAATTTGTAATAATAATAGAGCAAAGAAAACTAGTGATGTGTAAACAATCAAAACAAATTAAATAAAACTGGTTATTTGAATACTTTTTTAATCTGCAATAAAATCACCACATAAATTACATATCTATGTACCTATCATTTTGTTTTGAATGTTTTTCCTTAATTAATAGACAAGTTTATCATTAATTTTTTTTCTATAAAAACCATATTTTTCTAAAACACAGCAAAAAAAAATTATAGATACGAACCGTATGAATTAATAACCATGATTTTGCATCATTACAACTCAAGTGACAAATAAAAAATGTAGTGTTGCCATCATAGAGTTTAATAAAACGTTAAAACGTTTATTACTTAAAATACTGATTATGAATACGAATTTTTAACAAACCTTTTTTAGGCTTAAAATGTGTTTTAACTAATTTGTATTTGAAACCTGATTTAAGATTTTTTATGAATACGGCTGTAAGAATTTTAATTAAGGTAAATAGTTTAATAATTAAACTACAAACCCTTTAGAAATGCATCCATTATATCCGGGTAGCGATAACCAAATAATAAAATTACTTTCAATAACGGTTATTGGTAACGACTCAATTTTTTTGGTTGCTATAATAGTTGTTTATAACCAAAAAAATATTTCTCATCTATATAGGTTTTCATGATCAAAATTTAGTATATGTATATTACGGTAATACCTAATTATAAATTTTATTTGAATTCATCAATGTTAATGGTTAAATACGACCTTTTCGTCATTTCTCCTATAACTGTTACGTCCCTGAAAAAATAAAAATCGATTTATTTTTTGATTTTACATTTTTAAAACCAAAAAATAATAAAAAAATGTATACCCGCACACAGAAAAAATATTTGTCAACCGAATTGTTCTAAAGTGGAACAACTGTATATTCGATTGCATCAACAGAAATTTAATATCACCTACAAATTTTCTATTATGATAAAATATTTACTGTTCAGCCAATAGAATTGTAATCGTCGTGAACCTGAAAATCGGTTATTAGCATTATCGCAATTCGGTTGGTAATAAATTCGGTAGCCACAATGAATCTGTTTTCTGTGTGTGGATTAAAAGACTTTGGAACAAACAACACTGGCACCATTTTCTTATTTTTTGGGAATAAGCCTATTATTTAAGAAAATATTTATTTTTGAATCCAAGTTTCTTAAGAAACATAAAAATCGCCATTAAAAATAAATTCCAATGAGTCTAAAGAAACCTCTAAAATGTGGATATCTTAAACAAAGTTTTAAACAAATATTTTACATTTTTGTCTCCAATATCCAACAAGTTCTCAGTAGGTTATTTGAATTTCTACATTCTACTAAAAATATCACACTTCTTAAGGTTTTATTTTTGCTGGTCATCCTTTTTTTTATTCCGACTTCTCTCCTTGACTTGTTTTCTTTTTTTTTTAAATTTGTTTACAACAAATTTTTGTTTTTTTATTGGAGCACCAAAAAAATATATATAAATTTAGTCTTCAGTTTCAGCACAAGATCAGCGACCAGCAGACCACCAACCATAGCGTGTAAGTATTGAAAGACAATACTATAAATCAACTAAAACTTTTGTGTATAATAACAAAATGACAATGATCTGTACACTTTAATTAAACTTCCTTTATGAAGAATACAACAAGAACAACAAAAAACTGCGTATATTTTGGACAATGTTATGTTGTGATTTTATTTCTTTCTCTTTTTTTGTTGTTGTTATTGTAGAAACTTGAGCATTTATGTAAATAAATAAATGAAATATTCTTTGGCAAACTGTTTATAGGGAAATGCGACAGTAGCTAATTTAAATATTTTGAAAACTAAAGATTATCAGATATGATTTAAATTGATTTGCAAGATATGAAGTATAGCAGTTTCGTAAAAAAAACAAACATAATAAGACAAAGTTAACGAAATATGACAATTCAAAATAAATCTTACAGACTTAAAATATTTTTGTGAAATTCCTAGAAGCTAAAAATATTAAATAATAAATTGGCTTAATATACAAACGTGGCCCTATGCTCCTCATAGGAGTGACAGGATTTAATATATATAATATACAAACAATTTTTAAATAGATAGCCAATACAGTTATTACAAAATAAGAATTTGAAACATTATTCGAAAAGTTTCTTATCCTTTTCTATATTCTTTTTGTTCTTAGACTCTCCTAAGTGCAGGCTTATACATGAAATTTTTCTTTCTGAAACTGTTTGAAATTCTCTTTTAAACTTTCATCCGTATCTACACACTGAAATTGTTCAAGATTTGATCACGTTTACTTTTTCATTTTATCTATTTATTTTATCAATTTATTTCATTAAAATTTACTTTATTTCAATATATTATACTGTACAACACAAAAAAAAATTACAAGGTCCGGCCTATAAATTTTGATAGAGGAGACAAAAATATAAAAACGTTTATCGGCGTTTTGAAAGTTGACATCTGAATTTCATTTGAGGGCACATTTTTAAAATATCAAAAAACACCATTAAAACAGGGATTTAAGGGACTAAAATGTTCCGCAAAAATATTCGCCTTAAAATTTTACTATAAGACCCTGAAAACACCAAAACGAAAAATTCAACCAGGAAATCAGAAATAAGAAACAACAAAAGAGAGCTTAGGGTTAATTTCGCATTTATTAAGAATCTATAATATTAATAGGCTAGGCGATTTCTTGTGACCGATGTTTTGTTCTACCGTTTTATCCCGATTTTGACCAAACGTATATTATTTGAAAGGTATTTCTTATTAGCCATTTTGGAGATTTACACATTTTTAAATTTTTTCCATTATTTTGAGGAAATTGCATTTAAAATTGCTACCAACACAAACATAAAATTATACATATGTATGCTATGTGTGTTTTATTAAATTTGTTAATGTGTTTGTTAATGAGTTTGTTATCTTCATTCACAATAATAATAAACCATAAAAGTATTGGTTTGTGAATTGGATAAGTTTAAAAATAAAGCTAACTAGAAATTGCACTCGAATTTAGAGCGCTGGAATCTGCTAGTTTTATTTTAAAGTACCCCAAAATAAATTAAAATAAAATTCTTAATAAATTCGAAATTAGCCCTAAGCTCTCTTTTGTTGTTTCTTATTTCTGATTTCCTGTTGAATTTTCCGTTTTAGTGTATTCAGGGACTTACAGTAAAATTTCACGAGGAATATTTTTGAAGACAGTTTAACCCCTTAAATCCCTGTTTTAATGGTGTTTTTTACTCTTTCCAGAGTTGGTAAACTTGAACACACCTCAAATGAAATTCAGATGTAATCACGCCGATACACGTGTCTTTGTCTTTGTCTCCTCTATCAAAATTTATAGGCGGACCTTGTAATTTTGGAAAAAATTTGATTTTGTTGTACAGTGTTATCTTTCTTAACGCAACGAAGATAAAAATGAAAGAAAACGTAAAATAACTTCACTTCGAAAATTAAGAAGCAAGACACAAAAGAAAATTTCAGAGTACATGAAAGTATGTACCCCCTGTCATTCTTCTCTCCTATAAACTCAAGACTTTCAACAAGAAAACTTTCATGTGTAAACCGGCATTAAGTTCTTCCAAAAAAATGTTATTGCTGTCAAATTATTCGAGATTTATATATATTTCAAAAAAGGAATTTTGCTGATATCAATTCGGAGTGAATACTAGTTGGTTTGAAGTAACATCTGTTAGACACAACAGCAATTGTTTTGTCGGCAATAAAATTAATTAAGTTTATGACAACAATTTTCATTCCTATTGAACGAGATTCACAACATTACTACATATATAAGGGATCCAACGACCATCTTTCTTCAGTATTGTTTTAGAATATAACGAATTTAAATTTTTTGTTTATACATATTTCAAATTTCCACTGGAGTTTTTGGGCTATCAATTTACGGTGAATGCTGCTGAGTTTCAAGCGAAATCTGTTGCTCCAAATATAAAATCTTTGTAAAGCAAATTAATAATAAAAAAACAAAATTTAAAATGCGTTTAAAGATCCTATTTTTAGGTCCAACCAATTGAGTGCATGTTATATTTATATGGGGTCTGGGTCGTAAAATGTATCAATCCTGACTATATTTGCCAAGAACACTATACATATGAAAAAAACATATACAAGCTAACTTTGAGAAAAATCTGTGCAACATTTTTTTTTTTTTGATAGATTTAAGTGAAGATGGGAAACAACTTCTTATGGATCTATGACTAAGAATTATCCTAAAGGGTTTATTTTTAGACTACTGATAAATGAATGTAATAAACAAACACAAATCCAATTTTACCGAGATCTGAGCGATAATTTGGATATTATGACAATTTAAGTCGATCTCACAAGTGTAATTTATATGGGATTAGGTCTGAACACGAACCGATTTTCACCAATTTCAATAGTCTTCATCCTATGGCCGATGGAAGCTTATATATTAAATTTATTTAAATATCATATTTGCGACCTGTAGTTTGATTACAAGGTTTACACAGGACACACAGACGGACGGACGGATTGACGGACATACATCACTAAATCGATCCAGAAAGTGATTCTGAGTAAAAATTAATTCTTGAATGTAAAAAAAGGTCGAGGTAAAATTTTTCACACAAAAAAACCACTGAGGAATTTTGTTTTATATATTTTTTTTAATAGGGAAAAAACAAAAATATTTTGTTCTAAACCGACTCTAATAATAATTTTGTACTTAAAAAAAATTATAATAAACTTGCATCAGAATATAAAAGCAACGAATATTAAATAAAACAAATATTTAAATATATTTTGGATTTATTCGAGAAAATAAATTCCAAGGCCGTCAAAGAATATATACTAGCAGATCCCAGCCCTCGAAATTCGAGTGCAAATTCTAGGAAATTTTAATTTTTCATTTAATAAACTATTTTTTAAAACAGTAAAGGTATGCTAATCAATTTTAGCCAATTCACATTTCAACACTTTTTAAATATCGATTGTGTTATTGGTTTATTTCAAAAATTATCTTTGAATGTTATTGGTTTATGTCCAAAATTTTGTTTCAATTCCACACAATGATTATTGGAAATGAACAAAACAAACACATTTACATATTTAATAAACACACACATAGCATTTTATAAGTTAATGTATCTGTTAGTAGCAACTTTAAATGAGCATAACTCAAAAACAAATAAGAAAATTATAGTCGGTCTAGACCGACTATACTATACCCTATACCATGCGTTTAGAGACCCTATCTCTTAGGCCCAACGAATTGGATATAGAAAATAAGCATAAACCAAATTTGAGTGGCAATATTTATTAATTTTTTTGGCTGCAGATATGAAAAACTTCATATCGGATGCTATGTCTATATGGGGACTAAGCCCAAAAATGGACCGGTCCTGACCATGGTTGGTAAAGTCTCTTGTATTTTGCGAAACTATATACAAAAAAAATTTGAGATGAATCAGTGCAATATTTCTTTTTTTGATAGATTTAAGTGAAGATCGGGAAGCAGCTCTATCTGGGGCCTATGACTAAGAGTTGTCCCATAGGGATCATTTTTGGACTACTGATTAATGGATGTAATAAACACATACAAACCCAATTTGATTAAGATTTATATGATAATTTGGATCTTATGGCAATTTAAATCGATTTCATAGGGGTCATTTGTATGGGGGCTAGGTCTGAACATGGACCGATTCTCACCAATTTCCATAGCGTTCATGCTATGGCCAAATTTACACCAAATTTCATCAAAATATATTCATATTTGCGACCTGCAGTTTGATTACAAGCTTTACATGGACACACAGACGGACGGACGGACGGACGGACGGACATCGTTAAATCGAATCAGATAGTGATTCTGATTCGATCGGTATAATAAAAGATGGGTCTAGATTAAATATTTTTGGTAGTTACAAACAGCAGCACAAAGTCACCCAAACCACATAGTGGTATAGGGTAATATTGCACGGATTGGTGAGAATCGCTCCATGTTCAGACCTAGCCCCCATACAAATTACCCATATGAAATCGACATAAATTGCCATAAGATCCAAATTGTCATATAGATCTTACTCAAATTTGGTTTGTATGCGTTCATTACATCCATTAATGAGTAGTCCAAAAATGATCCCTTTGACCCCATATAGGGCTGCTTCCCGATCTTCACTTAAATCTATTAAAAAACAAAACAAGTAAGAAAATTATAGTCGGTCTAGACCGACTATACGATACCCTATACCATGCGTTTAGAAACCCTATCTCTTAGTCCCAACTAACTGGACATAGAAAATAAGCAAAAACCAAATTTGAGTGGGATTTTTATTAATTTTTTTGGCTGCAGATATGAAAAAGTTCATATCGGATTCTATATCTATATGGGTACTAGGTCCAAAAATGGACCGATCCTGATCATGTTTGGTAAAGTCTCTTGTATTTTGCAAAAATATGTACAAACAAAATTTGAGAAGAATCAGTGCAATATTTTTGGTTTTTTAATAGATTTAAGTGAAGATCGGGAAGCAGCTCTATATGGGGTCAAAGGGATCATTTTTGGACTACTCATTAGTGGATGTAATGAACGCATACAAACCCAATTTGAGTAAGATCTATATGACAATTTGGATCTTATGGCAATTTATGTCGATTTCATAGGGGTTATTTGTATGGGGGCTAGGTCTGAACATGGACCGATTCTCACCAATTTCAATAGCGTTCATCCTATGGCCGATAAAAGCTTATATACCAAATTTCATCAAAATATATTCATATTTGCGACCTGCAGTTTGATCACAAAGTTTACATGGACACACAGACGGACGGACGGACGGACATTGTTAAATCAACTCAGAAAGTGATTCTGATTCGATCGGTATAATAAAAGATGGGTCTAGGTCAAATATTTTTGGTTGTTACAAACAGCAGCACAAAGTCATTATACCCAAACCACATAGTGGTATAGGGTAAATTACGCCTATCTTCGAAGCAATTACAGTTTTTTGTATAACAAAAAGTTTTATTTATAAAAGGAACGATTTTCCTTTCCATTTTTAGTACAAACTAAAAAAGTAGTAATCGATTCTCTATGATCTATATTTAAAAATTTACAACAAATACAAAACCAAAGCTAGAGTTTTTTATGTAAAAAATAAAAACAAAAATCACTGACTTGCTTTGAGCGGAGTAAATTAGTTGCTAATTGAAATTAGTTGCCGTTGACGACCAATGGGATATATATGTCCCATGGAATTTTTCCTTGCAGGAATTGAAAACAAAATTTTGGCGACACTTTTGTTCAGAAATCAGAATCCACAAAAATAATTAAAATTTTCCAGCAGTTTAAGTTCGGTCGTGGAAGGGTTAAGCAAGTAACTTTTCTTGAAAAAGTATGTTTAGTTAAAACAGTACCCATTCCTATTAAATTACATTCTCTTAGAAAGGTACATTTTCTCAAAAAATTTAATATTTTAAAATACGACATATTCTTCAAAAATTAAATATTTTTGAAAGAGGACATTTTCGCAACAAATGAAATTTGTTCATAAATTATCATTTCTCAAGAAAGTACCGTTTCCCAAAAACGCACCGGTTGTTAAAACAGAACCTATTCTTAAAAACTAAATTTTCCTAAAATAGTACAGTTTCTGCAAATTTTGTATTTTCAAAAAGGACATTTTCTCAAAAAATTAAATATTCTTAAAAAGGGAACTTTTTGAAAAAATAAATTTCATAAAAATAGTACTTTTTCTTAAAATAGTACCTTTTATAAAGAAGTACATTTTAATAAAAAAAAGTACCTTTTCTAAACAAGTATAATTTCTTAAGAAGACCTATTACTCGAAAAAAAAGGGTTTTTATTAAAAAATTACAATTTCTTACAAATTTATGTTTTCTTAAAAAGGCACCGTTTCCTAAAAAAGAACACTCTCCTTAAAGAAGTACCTTCTCTTAAAAAAGTACCTTTTCTTAAAAAGTGACATTTCTTAAAAAAGTTCATTTCTTTTAAATTTATTTTTATTTAAAAAGTACCGTTTCCTAAGAAAAAAACTTTCTCTTAAAAGTACCTTTTCTTGAAAAAGTACCTTTTCCTAAAAAAGTACCTTTTCTTAAAAAAGTACCTTTTCCTAAAAAAGTATCTTTTATCAAAAAAGTACCTTTTCTCAAAAAAGTACCTTTTCTTAAAAATTGACATATCTTAAAAAATTTACTTTCTTTTAAATGTATTTTTACGTATTTAAAAGGACCTCTTCTTAAAAAATTACGTTTTCTGATAAAATGGATCGAAGGGTAGGTAAAATGGATTCATGTTATAATGTAACACCACATTTTTAACAAGTAAGAAAATTATAGTCGGCCTAGCCCGACTATACGATACCCTATACCATGGTTAAGAGACCCTATCTCTTCGATCCAACTAATTGGATATAGCAAATAAGCATAAACCAAATTTGAGTGGCATTTTTATTAATTTTTTTCGCTGCAGATATGAAAAAGTTCATATCGGATACTATATTTATATGGGGACTAGGTCGAAAAATGGACCGATGCTGACCGTATTTGGTAAAGTCACATATACTTTGAAAAAATATATACAAACCAAATTTGAGAAAAATCTGTGCAATATTTTTATTTTTTGATAGATTTAAGTGAAGATCGGGAAGCAGCTCTATATGGGGCCTATGACTAAGAACTTTCCTATAAGGAGTATTTTTGAACTACTGATTAATGGATCTAATAAACACATACAAACCCAATTTGACTGAGATCTATATGATAATTTGGAACTTATGGCAATTTATGTCGATTTCATAGGGGTCATTTGTATGGGGGCTAGGTCTGAACATGGACCGATTCTCACCAATTTCAATAGCGTTCATTCCATGGCCGATGGAAGCTTATATACCAAATTTCATCGAAATATATTTATATTTGCGACCTGTAGTTTGATTGCAAGCTTTACATGGACACACAGACGGACGGACGGACATTGCTATTTCGACTCAAAAAGTAATTCCGAGTCGATCGGTATATTTAAAGATGGGTCTAGGATGAATATTTTTGGTTGTTACAAGCAGCAGCACAAGTCATTATCAAAATATATATTTATATGGACAATATGTTTCGTCGGGCGCCTTAAAATTGATACAATTATACGTGTTATTCCATCTTATAATTTTTATACCCTATACCACTATGTGCTGCTGTTTGTAACAACAAAAAATATTTGACCTAGACCCATCTTTAATTATACCGATCGAATCAGAATCACTTTCTGCGTGTGTGTGTCCATGTGAGTCCATGTAAACCTTGTAATCAAACTGCAGGTCGGAAATATGAATATATTTTGATGAAATTTGGTATATAAGCTCTCAACGGCCTTGGGATGAACGCTATTGAAATTGGTGAGAATCGGTCCATGTTCAGACCTAGCTCCCATACAAATTACCCCTATGAAATCGACATAAATTGCCATACGATCCAAATTGTCATATATATCTTACTTAAATTGGGTTTTATATGCGTTCATTACGTCCATTAATGAGTAGTCCAAAAATGATCCCTTTGGCCCCATATAGAGCTGCTTCCCGATCTTCACTTAAATCAATTAAAAAACAAAAATATTGCACTGATTCTTCTCAGATTTTGTTTGTATGTATTTTTGCAAAATACAAGAGACTTTACCAAACATGATCAGGATCGGTCCATTTTTGGACCTAGTCCCCATATAGATATAGTATCTGATATGAACTTTTTCATATCTGCATCCAAAAAAATTAATAAAAATCCCTCTCAAATTTGGTTTTTGCTTATTTTCTATGTCCAGTTAGTTGGGCCTAAGAGATAGGGTTTCTAAACGCATGGTATAGGGTATCGTATAGTCGGTCTAGACCGACTATAATTTTCTTACTTGTTCAAATTTCCAATGATTATTTTTCCGAATTGAACTGAGTTTATTCACAGGTGGTTGGTCAAAAGGCACAGCCAAATTTAACACTATGACTTGTTTTAATTTTAAAATTTTAATTTATAAAATTTTTTAAAATATCATTTTTTTTAATTGGATTACAAATATGGATCGCAAACTTCTCTATTCCTTATAGATCTTGAAATACTTAATATTCACAAATGTTTATAAATGATAAAAAATTGTATTTTTCCAAATTTTAAAAATTAATTAAATGCAATCCGAGATGATATAAAAAAATTCTGAAATTATATTCTTATTTATGTATATCACCAGGAAGATTGATTACAGCAAGTTTCATACAAGGCTGAAGGGGTCGTGATAAAAATTTGAATTTTATTTGGTTGATTTGGCATGGAAAAATCTAGATGTAGATTGCATTTTTTTTTTTTTTTTGAATTTCTATTATGTTACTCAATTCGATATAAATTTTTAAATGACGAATTAATAGATATTTGTTCAAATTTATTGACTGAGTTATTTTTGTTGTATTTTGTGTATTATTTATTAATGTCAATAAAATAAAAAATTATGAAAATATTTAAATAAATATTTAAAGATATATTTTTCCTAATTTTTCATAACAAAAATTTTTATTGTAAATTTTGAATTGAATTTTTAGTTTTTAATTAAAGTTATTCACAATATAATTGTAATATTAATATTTTGAAAAAAATTATTTTTTAATCATTTTTTTAAAATTTTTGTAATATATTTTTTTTTTTTTTTGTTTTGTTTCCAATTGATAAATAAATATTTTATTACTTTAAACTAATGAAATAATTGTTTTTATATTTTTGTATTATATATTAGGTACTATTTTAAATTTATTAGCAAAATTATTTTGTTTTTGTTTTGTTTTTGTATATTTTGTTTATCTTTTATATTAAGAAAAATATATTTTTATTAAATTATGATTTAGTATATCTCTTTTAATTTATTTTAATTATTTTCTAGTTAAATGTTTTTCTTTAATCCATTTATGCTATAATTTTACATCAATTTTATATCTTTTAGTTTTAAAAATTGTGTTTTGCGCGCACGCGTTTTTGACATAAAAAACTGAACTTAACACTTTAACAACAAAAAATCGTATAAAATATATAACACAACATCTTTTAACTGCAAGTCTATATTTTTCAACACAATATGAATTTCAGTTGAAGATTGTCTTAAAGTTTCATGATTTTTCGAAATAATCATAAAACTAAACACCTAGAACGTGAATGCGCGTTAAAATGCAATAATATACTGGAAAAAAAAAAGACGAAATCAAATTTCGAAATCTACTTGTATTCTGGTGTTACCGTGGAGAAAAACTGTTGCGACAAAACCGAGTCACAGATACTGCATACAGAAAAAACAACATCTTATAAAAATTACTTATTACCATACCATTGCGTTTTACATTGATAACAGCAGAATCTTAGAAGTCTTCATGCCCAAACCACCTACAAAATTATTTTTATATATATATTTTTTTTTACAAAAAAAAAAGCGTGATTTATCTTAAGTATAGAAACAATTCAATATTGTTTCTTGGTTTTTATCTTTTTAAATTGTTTTGTTTATAATATGCATAATACGAGAAATTTACATTTGAATTCCGTTTTTTTTTTTTTTTTAATATGTGTGGTATATAGGAAGTTAAAATATTATTAAAATATTAACTTTGTTATATTTAAATTACGTATATGTCTTGAAATACATATACGTAATTTTTAAAATATTTAGTTTCAGTTTCTCTTCTTTAAAGATCGTGGTTTGACTAGAAAATCTGAAAAAAGTCACATACGTTTTTCAAACTTTAAGCCATGCTTGAGTTGTAGCATGTTTATGGCTTTTGAGTGCAATGCATTATTTTTTTTTAAGTTGAATTTATTTTTTATGTTTTTTTGTTACAAAAGGTGTTTTGTTCGTTACTAGAAAAAAGGCTTTATTGTGCATTATTCAGTTTTTGTGCTAATTTGTGTAAAAATAGGTCGCATGTATTTTAAACAACATAATATGTAGGTCATAATTTTATCTTACACCATTGCACACTTTATTGTAGAAAATTTCATTAATATTTTAAGATTTTTGGAAATAAATTTAGTAGTTTTCAAATTATAAACATTTTTAAACATATAAACGAAATCTCATAAATATTTTCCAAAAGCTGTCATGTGTAGTATGATTGACCAACAATTTACGAAGTATTGCAGTCAATATTATAAACAAATCAAGTAAGAAAATTATAGTCGGTCAGGACGGCCGATACAATACCCTACACCATGGGTTTCGATAGAGGATCTTGGATCCAACTTTGCTGAGGTAATAACCGATCATGATCATATTTTGTAAAGCCACTTACTTTTCTCAAAACGAAATACTCGTATACCGAAATTTGAAAAAATCTATGCAATATATTTGTATTTTGATAGATTTAAGTGAAAATAGGGAATCAGCCTTATATGGGGACCTTGATTAGGGCTACTGATTAGTGGGTATGATATACATACATAAACTCACTAAATTTTTCCAATATATATATATGATAATCTAAATCTTACGACAATTTTAATCGGTCTGATAGGGATTATTTGTATGGGGACTAAGTCTGACCAAGCATCGATGTTCACCAATTTAAATTAAATATTATACACTAAATTTCATCAAAATAAATATTTGATTACAAGGTTTACATGGACAAGCAGACGGAGGGACGGACATGTAGACCGACAGACGAGTGGACACCTAAATCGACTCAGAAAGTTACTCTGAGTCTATCGGTGTAGTAACACAACACGTGGGTCTAGGTCTAATATTATTAGTTGTTATAAACATCAGCACAAACTCATACCCTCACCACAAGTGGTACAGTGGTATAATTATATACAGTCTGTCAAGAAAGTGTTTGGACGTAATAAAAATTTTGTCGTTTTTACTTTTGCATTTAAAAATATAGTTCTCCTGTTTTGTTTTAAATATTTTTTTTTAACACATCAATGTACTGCAAATGTTTCTGTTGTTTTCCTTGAAATTGAAACCTATAATATTAATAGGCTAGGCGATTTCTTGTGAATGATGTTTTGTTCTACCGTTTTCTCCCGATTTTCACCAAACGTATATTATTTGAAAGGTATTTCTGTTAAGCCGTTTTTCAGATTTACAGATTTTTAAATTTTTTCTTTTATTTTGAGTAAATTGCATTTAAATTTGCTACCAACACATACATAAAATTATACAATGTTATATGTGTGTCTATTAAATATGTTAATGTGTCTGTAATAAAAATGAGTTTGTTTTTTGCATTGATTTGTGAATTGACCATAATTGAGTAGCATACCTTTAGGGTCTCTATTTAATGAAAAGATCAAATTTTCTACATAGAATTTGCACTCGAATTTCGAATCTGCTAATTTTTTTAAATACCATTTTTATTACAAAATTTTCATGGCATACTAAGATTTATTATGAGTATAAGAATTTTAACTAGGTTTAATATATTTTTCTCACATTTTTATTTTTATTTCTAAAGTGAAGGCCGGCTAAAATTAATTGATTGAATTAATTGCAATTTTTATAACAACTATTTACTTATTAGCCCTACAAAATTACATCAGTTAACAGAAAATTTGTCTGAAAATAGCAAACTTAATAGTTTTTGAACAACTAAATATTCTGTTATCGAGAATAATAAAAAAAAACAATGGAGAAAATAATAGTCGGTCTAGAGCGACTAAACTATACCCTACACCATGCGTTTAGAGACCCTATCACTTAGGTCCAATTAATTAGATATAGAAAATAATCATGAACCAAACTCGGATATGAAAAATTTCATATCGGATGCTATTTCTCTATGAAGACTAGGTCGAAAAACGGACTGATCCTGATCGCACAGTCACACACGGTCACGGAGTGATTTAAACCCCATTTCCCCTCATCCAATCAATCTGAAACTTTGTCCACAGACTTGTCACCAAATATTACCTTAAAGATAGTTACGCATAGTCACGCCCAGTCACGGAGTGATTTAAACCCCATTTCAGTCAAGGATGACTATCTGCGTGACTATCTTTAAGATTATCTTTAGATTACTAGCAGATACCAGCACTCGAAATTCGAGTGGAAATTCTAGGAAATTTTATTTTCTCATTTAGTACAGACCCTAAAGGTATGCTTCACAATTCAACTCATTTTAAATGAAGAAAACAAACTCAACACGTTAACAAAAACACATTAACAAAGTAAATAATTTGTATAAATTTATAATTTTATGTATAATTTTATGTATGTGTTAGTATCAACTTTAAACGATCATAACTCCAAAAAATAATCCAGACGATGAAAATCTGTAAATTTGGGTAACAGCTAAAAAGAAATACCTTTCAAATGATAAACATTTTGTCAAAATCGGGGTAAAACTGCGAAACTTACATCGGTCACAAGAAATCGCCATGCCTATTAATATTATAGATTTGCAAAAACATATGCAAACTAAATTTGAGAAAGATCTGTACAATACTTTTTATTTTGATAGATTTAAGTGAAGATCAGGAATCAGCTTTATGTGGGGGATATGACTAAGAATTATCCTATAGGGTATATTTTTGGACTGCTTATAAATGGATGTAATAAACATACACAAACCCAATTTGACCGAGACCTATTTGATAATTTGGATATTATGGCAATTTAAGTCGATCTTATTTGTATGGGCACTAGGTCTGAAGATGTACCGATTCTTACCAAATGCAATAGTGTTCGTCCTATGGTCGATAACAGTAAATATTATCAATATATATTCATACTTGTGACCTTTTGTATAATTACAAGTTTTACATGGACATACAGACGGACGGACGGACGGACGGACGGACATGGGTCTAGGACGGATATCGCTAAATCGACTCAGAATGTGATTCGGTATAATAGATCTATGTCAAATATTTTGTGAAGTTAAAGCATCAGAACAAACTCATTATACCCTCACCACATAGTGTTGTAGGGTATACATAGTAAATGTGTAAATCGACTGAGTCTATAATATACATACAAACAGCAATTCATTTATATATACGAGTGTGTAAAAATACTTTTAAACACTGGAGCCAGAGATGCCAACATAGCGTCTTTGGCGCTAGATTTAGGACCTTTTAATTGCCGAAAAAGCGCTTTTTTCATTTTGCGCTTTAAAAAAACCCTTAATTAGCGCTGTTCATTTTTCTTTTTCAGCGCTTGTACCGCTGTCTTTATTTGAACAACTTTCTTCCAAATTTAATTTTTTTGGTTAAAGAGACTCATAAATGGTTCACTAATTCGTCAGTAATATAAAAATGATGATTGAGTTGAAAATTCTTTGTAACGTAAAAATTAAACAAAACTTTTTATTAAAAAATACATACTTAGCTGAATCAGAGTACAAAAATTGAATCTGGCATTCGGATCCGGAATGCGAACTACACAAAAATTGTTAATGACTTATGCAGGCTATTTAATAAATACACGTAAACTTTTATTCTTTTGAGATTGATATCGATTCTGTGCTTAATGCATAATTTGATATTTGGTTAATAGTTTTGAAAAGGCCTGTTTTGAGAATAATATTAAAGAATCGGACAAACAATTAAATCAAACAAAAGTTAATTGATTTCAGAAAATCTGTTCTTTACGAACTAAATGATAAACTACCATCTAATTTTACAAAATTTATGATTTTTAATTCAGCGTGAAAAAATTTTTTAAAAAAAAGTCTTATGCCGGTTTTCTCAATGTATCGTCAAACTGCCTGTTTCTTAACCAGGACATATACTGCCGGTTAACAATTTTGGTTTTCTCAATGTACCGACAAAAACATTATTTTCAGTTGGCAATGCCTCGTCAAAATATGTATGAAAGTTGGAAGAATTATTCTCAGTTGGCAATGCCTCTCAAAATTGATGTGAAAGTTGGGAGAATAATTTATCTGTATGATAAATAATGTACGGCAGTTTCACGTTGGGATAAAAAATAATCGCCTATTGAGAAAACGGGCATTAAAATGTTGTAAATTTTATACAATAATTTGCAAAGGCTTGGTGCCTTGGTAAGAAATCGAAGAGTATGAACATTATGTTGACAATTTAAAACCAACAAATAGAGACAGAACTTCAAAAACTGAGTCAATGAATTATATGTTTTTTTTTATTGTCAAGCTTCGTTGAAGATATATCTTAACTTTTTAGTACTGAAGTCGAAAGACTGTTCAGTGCAATGAATTCTATATTGACAAAATAACGAATAGACCATCTTTAAACACTTTAATTTCTTTAATCTATACTATTAATAGGCAAGCCGATTTCTTGTGACCGATATAAAAATTATAGTTAACAACCGATTGTGACCAAATATACCTCATTTGAAAGATATTTTTATTTAGCTATTAATCAGATTTACAGATTTGCACCGTCTTAACATTTTTTTTTTGAGTAATGCTCATTTAAAGTTGCTATTAACACATACATAAAACACATACAATGTGTGTGTTTATTATAAATATCAAAAGCCGTGCGTTGAATTGTGAATTGGCTAAAAATGATTAGCATACCTTTAGGCTCCTATAAAATTATTTATTAAATGAAAAGATACAATTTCCTAGAATTTTCACTCGTACTTCGAGGGCTGGGCGCTGCTAGTACATATTTAATATGGACTAAAGCTTAGAAATGTCTTATTAATTAATTATAAACTTCCTCCAAATGTTTCTATTAAAATTAATTATCTTCAAATACATAACAAATCAAAATTTTATATTAAAGCAATACTTTGGCCTGAAGATCAGGAAAAAATTAACGTTTTTATTTGAAAAAGATTTACAGGGGTCGAATCGTCGCATTCGTTATCGAAATATTTCGATCGAAATAATTTTTTCATTTTCCAAAATAAAATAATAAAAGTAATTTTACACTGTCACAGCTAACGAGTTATGGTCCATAGTTTATAGTAAAAGTGAAACGAAGATTGACGATTGTCCGTCTTCTTTAAATAATAAACCAAATTATGGAATTTCGATTGATTTTACTCGATATCGAATGCAACGATTTGCTTAATAATTTTATTTTTTTCAAACATAAAACTAGCACCACATAATGCTTTTAGATTCATTATAATTTACCGTCTTTTAGCGCTTTTTTTTCCGAATCTTTTGCACTTTTTTCTTGGAAAAAGTTGGCCTCGCTGATTGAAGTAGAGCATATAAATTCTATTCACTAATTTTAATTAATATTTTAAATGATCATCAAACATAAATAAAGCAATTTTCTGTACTTTACTCGTATACTACAACGTAGTTATGTGTATTGAAATTGAACTTTATATTTTTACATTTTGGTGTGAAAAAATTTTCTAGGAACTTTTTATTAAATCATTAAATGAAACTACTCCAAAACAGCACGTGCTTATTTAAGCTAAAAAAATATAACAATTGTTTTGAATATATATATTTTTTCTTTTAGTTTAACAATTATTGTAATATGATTTTTCAATAACTTCGAAACATCGAAACAACCTTTAATTTATAGCATGACTAATATACTTTTCTTTTTTTTTTTTTTTTGTTACTAATTATATTTTGTTAAAAATATATATTCTTTTTCCTTCAATATTTGTTTAAATGTAACAACAATAAAACTATATTATAGTGTATTTGTAAAATTATGAATCAAAACGTTCAAAGATTCAGTCAGTCAGTCACTCAGTTTATTGTACGAGTAGTAGTTTTTTGTTTAAAAAAAAAAAAAACAAACAAAACAACAACTTTGAAAATTCTCATATTTCAATAAGAAAATATTAACATGGTTTTCAGGGAGCTGCTGTCTGGTAAAGCCAGGCATAAATTGCTAACTCAGGTGGTTTTTTAAAAATAAAGAATTTCTTGGTTTGTTTTGGTGCTTTGTGGTACCGTACCATTCAGTAGACAAAGTGAGCATTTTTTTTCTCAAAAAGAAAAATAGAAACTATATATATAAATTTTGTATTTAATAGTTTTTTGAAGACCAATTTTTTTAAGCAAAATAATAAACAAGTATAAACCAAAACAAAAATCTGAAGACTTGCTTTTATACTCTTTCAGGTTAATCGCAAAAAATATGGATCGAATCGTATATGAAATGATTAAATGATTGGTAGAAATTTGGTTACAAAAATTCGCCTTAAACAAACACACAAGGAGATTTAAATAATAATAGCAAAATAATATCAAACTAATGGCCATCTATCGTACGTCCATAATTTTTATTTTGTTTAAAATAGTTTTTGTGCATCACGTGCTTTGTTTTTTATTGTTAAATATCATTTGTACATCCCGTGTTAAAGAAATTTCGGAAGAAGTATCGTAACTTTATTTATGTTCAACCGATTTAAACAAAAGAAGGTGCATTTTACTCAAAAACAAGTAAGAGTGTTAAATTCGGCTATGAAGAATATTATAACCAAGATTGTCAACACTAAGAGACAAAAAAGGCTAAATTTCAAATTATAATGCTTAGCTTTTTTACAATGATGTTTGAAATTAATAAGATAATTACCAAAAAATTTAGGTATTTTCATGCTTTGTTAATTGAAAGAAGTTCTTAAATGCAATGAGCATAAATATGAATATATACATATACATTTTTGTTTGATTGTTTATCAGTACAAAAAAAACAGATAAACAATAATTATGTTTGTCCACTAAACTAATATAACTAACACACAAACACACTAACCAAACATACATAAAACAAACACTATTACAGCTACGAAGCAACAACAACAACAAGTTTTTAGAAAAACAACGATAAGGAGAACAACATAGAAAAAACATATTTTTGAAGCCTTTATTAACCTTTTCATTTATATCTCGGGATTTATTGAACCGAATTGGTTGATTTTAAATAAAAACCTTTTCAGGATGTCAGTGAATCTTCTTCAGTAACAATGATTAACTCAGCTGACCTATGGCGTGCGTGATTATGATTTCCACACACGGACAGACGGACAGAGCTATATCAACTCCGCTTGTTGTTGTGGAGGGTATAATAAACTTGCTATTGAGTATTTAGAAAAAAAAACAATTTTTTAAATTTTAGAAAAAACTCAAAAAACCTGCTTCCTTTTTCTTTTCAAACTCATTTTAAAATTCAAACGGTTTATGCACCAACTCGCAAACTTGTCCCTATGTTCCTAATAGGAGCAAATATACAAGAGTGTATACAAAAATTTTTAAACACGGTTTTGTGATATACAACAACTTTCACTGGGCCATTCAAAGAAATCATCAGTGTAGCACACTGTGATTAATCTTTTTATAGACTTTTTATATACGCAAAATTTAACATTGAAAATCATATCTGCGACAAAGGACTCTCTTGCACCGATTTTTAATTTATTATTATATTGATTTGGTGGATATAAATGTCGCTTTAAATAATCTCAGGTTATTAATTGGAGCCATTTATTTAGGATTATTTTTAATCAGTTTTTAAAGATTTTGTTTTTAATTTAGTTTTATATATCAGACTATTACACTTTCAAAATGTAGGACTGAATATATTAAATATTTTTAATTTTTTTTTATATTCTTGAAATATTAAATTAGTTCAAATTCCGAGTCTTTTATAGGATCAGACCATGATTAGACCAACCGAAAAGAAATGAAGACTCTAATGAAATTTTAGAGACTAATGAAATTTAAGTAAAATATGTGGCATAGAGACTAATGCATTAAAAACAAGTAAGAAAATTATAGTCGGTTTAGACCAACTATACGATACCATATACCTTGCATTTAGAGACCCCAACTAACTGAATATAGAAAATAAGCATAAACCAAATGTGAGTGGCATTGTTATTAATTTTTTTGCCTTTGAATATGAAAAAGTTCATATATATATTTATATCGGGATTAGGTCGAAAAATGGACCGATCCTGACCATATTTGGTAAGGTCGCTTATTTTTTGCAAAAATATAAAAACGAATTTGAGAAAAATCTGTGCAATATTTAAGTTATTTGATAGATTGAAATGAAGATCGGGAAGCCGCTTTATATGGGGGAATTATCTTATAGGGTTTATTTCTGGACTACTGATTAATGTATGTAATAAACATACACAAACCAAATTAGACAGAAATCTATTCTATAATTTGGATCTTATGGAATTCATAGTGGTCATTTGTATGGGGACTACCTCTGAACATGTACCGATTTTCTCCAATTTCGATACCGTTCATGCTTTGCCCGTTAGAATTTCATCAATATATACTCATATTTGCGACCTGTAGTTTGATTACAAGGTTTACATTAACACACAGACAGACGGACGGACTCAGAAAGGAATTCTGAGGTGATCGGTATAATAAAATATTTTTGTTAGTTACGAACATCAGCACAAAGTCATTATACCCTGACCCTGAAATAACTTGAATACACGAGGGCGGATCAGTAATTCCGAAAATGTCAAAAAATTCATTGATGCCATTGGCATATCATATGAGTATGTGATTTCGATTTTCAATGATCAGTTTGGTTGTAGGAAGCAGTCCGCAAGATGGGTGCCGCGTTTCCTCACAATTCAACATAAATACAATCGTGTGACAAATTCAAAGGGTTTTCCAAAGGTTTCTTGCGATGGTGGATGAAATATGGATATATTGAAATACACCGGAGATTAAGCAGCAGCCCAAGAAGAAAGTGGTTTTTTATCAACACAATGCAAGAGTGCTACGAATTGACATATCCCCCGGTAACTATTTTCTATTTCAAAACCTCAAGAAAGAAATTTATACTTAACGATGAAATCATTAATCCAACAAATGGTAGTCTTGAGAAATCCTAAGGAAGAGCTAGAAAAAAAATATTTTGGGAAATAAAAAGAAAGTCATAGATATATTGACAAACTTTTTTACCTGAAAATAATTTTCGGTTTAACCAAATGGCCAAACACCCCACATAAAATGAAATAACCAAACTTAAACAATAACTAAAGAACATTTAAGAAATAATTTCTGAAAATACAATAATTTCGGTTCCTTTTAATTGTCCTTTACATTATAACAGTCTCTCGTATTTCAGCCTCAACATTTTTTTATTACCCCCTCGGAATTCATACTAATGTTCGACTATAGTTAAATATTCCTATATATTCCACAGAGGCTTTTGGATTTCCTTAAATATGGCGGCGTGAATTTTGATCAAATCATTATAAACTCACAAAGGTGAGTTTACTTACAAGTTTAGTTGGTTTCGTTTGGAAAGTATTAGAAGCACATTTAATAAGAGAAATAAATTTATTTTTTTTTTATTTTTTTGCCAAAGTCAATGGTGATATGATCTCTAATTTGGGAAATATTTATATATGTCAAGAAGTAATATTTTTAGAATTTAAAATTTCCAAACTTGTGCTAAGTTTCATTTTAATAGTTCTTATTAGTTCTTGAGTTATAAATCTATAATATTAATAGGCTAGGCGATTTCTTGTGACCGATGTTTTGTTCTACCGTTTTATCTCGATTTTGACCAAACGTATATTATTTGAAAGCTATTTCTTTTTAGCCGTTTTGCAGATTTACAGATTTTTAAATTTTTTCCTTTATTTTGAGTAAATTGCATTTAAAGTTGCTACTAACACATACATAAAATGATTCAATGCTATGTGTGTATTTATTAAACTTGTTAATGTGTTTGTAATAAAAATTAGTATCTTTTTTGTGTTGATTTGTGAATTGGCTATAATTGATTAGCATACCTTTAGGGTCTTTATTTAATGAAAAAATAAAATTTCCTAGAATTTGCAATCGAATTTCGAGGCCTGGAATCTGCCAGTAAAAATAAATAAGTCAAGTATAAAATTTTATTACAAAAAACAAAATTTAAATTTATATTTTTATACTAATATCCTCTGTCTTGATTTGGTACGACTTACCGAGACTGACTGAAATGTATGATTTCATTATCAATTTTTCCTACGAAGTTCGGTTTTATCGATTTTTTGATTTTGACGATTTTTAATTTGCAGATTCCGCCCATATTTTCCGCGACTACTCACATGTAATAGTCAAAAGTTTTAAGACTGTCGCTTTCATAGTACTTCATATCTTTTTTTGTATAGGAGGTGCCATGCCCACTAATTCTATTCTGCCCATTTTTTATCTCACTACTCACATTAATATCTGTCAAGGCTTTTCCTTTTACAGTACTCCAGTTATATGATATTATATATTTAGTTTGTATGTGCGGTGCCACGTCCACTGCTCCGAGCATGCCCATCTTTTATTCGACTAATCTCGTTAAGTCCCAACTCTCTCCCTATTTTAGTACTCCAGATATATGATATTTAATATTTACTTTGTATGGGGATTACTACGCCTATCGGTGCAATGCCACCCATTTTTTGTCAAATAATAGTCCAATAATAGTTAATAATAGTTGAGCAAAAACAAATTTTCATAGCTATCTCTATTACAGTACACCAGATAGGTAATATTGAAAAATTACAAAAATTTACAAAGCTCTACGTACTCAATATACTCGTATATCATATTAAAAAATCACTTTGCATGAGTGGTGCCTCGCTCACTAATAATACCAATAAAATTTACAGATACACAGTAAGGTCGGTCCAATAGTTCAGACTCCTATATGCTACAAACAAACAAACATACATACTTTCACTTTTATATATGCTAGCAGAGAGAGCCCTGCACTCAAAATTCAAGTGCAAATTCTAGGAAATTTTTTTTTTCATTAAATTTTTTTCTTTCAATATTTTCTTAATCTATATATATAAAAAATGTGTGAATAAATAAAATAATGAAATTCATAAAAATAATTTTTTTATGAAAACACAGAAGAAATATAAATGGGATTGTTACTAACTAATTTTATAAGAGCCCAAAGGTACGCCATCAATTTTATGCAATTCATCACAGGGCGATTAAAATGTACTCTTTGTTGAAACCATCAATAATAAATGCACAGGCGATGAATTGTGAATTGGCTCAAATTTATTAGCATATCTTTAGGCTCTTATAAAATTATTTATTATAATTTTTTATTTTATTTAATTTAATATATTTTTAACACATATTATACATAAATTTTATCATTCGGCACTTCTCCTCCATATGATCTATAACTATGCCAATTTTCACACTCCTCCGTACGCGCATTTTGCTAAGTAACGGTTACAAAGAAATTTCTTCACGTGTTATTATATAGATACATAGATATTTTTAAATAACACAAATCAGGTAGGGTTTATCATATATACAAAATATTTTCTAACTTGAACTTTCAATATGTGGTAGACAAAAATGGCAAACTAAAACAAAAATATGAAATCATATTTCTGTGGTTTTCTAGAATAACCGCGTATGTCATAAAATCGGAATGTTCAGGGGAGCCAAAAAACGTTATATTTGAAATTATTGGCTCGATATAAAGTTTTTAGAGCTTTTTATTTAACAGTCCTGTATATATGGGCAATAAATACTTTATATAAAATTCTGAGTCAAAAATCTTCAGAGGAATAGATCCTAGAGAAGGACGAAAAAACAATATGTAAATAACACTTAAAGTGTGTGCAGACAAAACAACTTATGTCGACAAACGTTGTTTTCTTTGAAAAAGAAAACTACCAATGCAACCAACCATGTAGACATAAGTTGTTGCTGCTTGAAAAATGGATTTTTTTTTTTCGTCAACAAAAAGTTAACGGGACTTAGGATGAGAATATAACAACATATCAAGAATAATAGTGACAAAAAATAACAAAAATAAACACACAAAATTATTTTGCATTTTTTTTTTCATTAATAACAACGTATGTCGCTATGTGTCGTTTTCTGAGAAAATAATTTGTCAGCGATCAAACGTAGGTTGACATACGTCGATAGTGCTGCAAATTAATTTAATAAATATTTAAGTTACGTCGTTATTTAAATAAAAAAAACTCTGAAATGGTCAACATTTTTAAAAAAAAAATTTAACACATGTAAGGAGTGTTAAAAATTAATTTATTTGGCATCATTATCTCAAAACTGACAAAAACGGACATACGCGGTTATTCCAGAAAACCACAGATTTATGAAGAAAAAACTCCATAGAATTTCACACTTTTATTTAGAACATAGGAACTAATTAGCTCTCACTAACTAAATTTAGCCCGATTGTAGAGAAGACAATAAGCAATAATATTTACATTTTTCAAGATATTCCATCCCAAATAAAATTTTGGTATAAGTTAATACCTTTAAAATTATATCTACACTAGATTAAAGGTTAAAAATTTTAAATAAAATTGTTTTAAAGCACTTCAGTGATGTTTTTATGAATTTTTCATATTTCAGACATTGTTAGAGGTCTATAATATAAAAAATTTTTTAGTTGAGTGAATGTATGATAAATTTTATCAAATTCTAAGAAGGTGAAAAAACACCATATTTACTTAGTTGATTTAAAATAAAAGTTCCCATATATGTAAATAATTCCCTTTTTGCCGTTAAATTTAGTATCTCGTATTTTCTTGCGAGAAATTTTTCGTAGCTTAAAACAGTATCATTTTTAACTTTGAATATGAGGGCTGTTAGAGTATTAAGTTCAAAGCGTTTCCAAGCTTGCTGGCTGGTTGATTCAATTTCGGGCTACTTTAGTATTACTCTTCAAGAAATACGGGTTAATTTACCAAGTGTTAACAACATGTACTTTTGAAACACGTGCCATAATTACGGCGCTCAAGTGTGTCTAAAAGAAAATTTAACCAAGAAAAAATATATGTATAAATAAACTTGGCTTTAAATAACAACTGCATTTTAACTACTATTTCCGTATTTAATGCGGGAGCAACGAACGAAGAGGGGAGGGGGAGTTTAGTTTCTGTATAAGAAGATGGTTAAAATTATAAAATAAACACGTTTTATTTAAAAACAAAAACAAAAAAGAGATTATAGTAACATTAAACAAAATAAAAAAGTATTAAAAAACATTGAGGTGACCAGCTGGTATTAAATGACAAACAACTACTTTTGGAAAAACACAAAAAAAATTATATATAAAATAATTTTTTTTAGGGGGTGTACATATCACTACATGTTTATATAATGTTACACGAAAAAATTTGTTAATGTGGCAATTTTATTTAAAATTGTTTGAAAGAATTCTATTTTTTTTATTTTTTTTTTTTGCCAACATCATCTAGTGCAGTGTAGTTTTCATATTGTTAAAGGAAAATTAATACGGTTATTTAAAACCCTTTTTCAGTAATGTTTTTGTTTTTGTTTTAACTTATAATTGTATGTCTGCCGCCAGCCAGCAGTAGCAATGGCAATATTTCAATACGAGTATGTACATATGTATTCTAACAAACTCGTATATATCTATGGCAGTTTGCATATAAGTAACTATTTTAAATGTTTATTTAGGTTTTTTTTGTTTTTGTTGTGTTATTGTTCTTATTTACATTTTTTCTAGAGCTCTTAACCCGCAGTGTGTATTGTTTTGATACTTATTTATTAATTTTCACAAATACTTTTAAATTTTGTTACATATATATACGAACGAGTACATATTATGTATGCAGTTTATTTCGAAAACTAATAATGTTGTTTTATTATTACGAGTATTATGAGGTTTATGTGGTTATTTTTTTTTTTTTTTTTTAATTTAGAATTTATGCTGTTTTTGGTTGTTTTTTTGTTAAGGTAATTTAAAAATACAAAATAAACAACAAAAAAAACCTGGATATAAACAGAGTTAACATTGCGAATTTAATCGTAACCGTAATCGGCAAAAATGTATGCGATTGCTATTAATATTTTTAACCCATCAAAAAAGAAAAATCATGAATTTTATGTCGTTTTCTTTTCTGACAAAAAAATGCGCATTTTACGTACACTTTATTGGAATGCGCATCGTTTTAAGTGCCTCCTTTTAATTCATGAGTGAGAATAGTAGAAAACAGGGGAGGGCAATAACTCCAATTTTTAGAAAACTGAATAACTTTTGTAGAAAACCATTTTTTTATATATGGCGATTTTTGACTTTGACGATTTTTGTTTTTGCGATTTTAGATTTTGGCGATTTTTGACTTTGGCGATTATTGTTTTTTAATTTTGGCGATTTTCGTTATTCGCTATTTTCATTTTTGGCGATTTTTGACTTTGGCGTTTTTGAATTTTGCCATTTTTGTTATTCGCGATTTTCGGTCTTGGTAATTTTTGATTTAGGCGATTTTTTATTTTGGCGCTTTTTCTTATTCGCGATTTTTTGTTCTGAAAATTTTTGGATATGCGATTTTTTGTTTTTTCTTTACTACTATTGATTTTGGTGATTTTTGTTTTTTGTAATTTTTATTATTCGCGATTTTCGGTTCTGGCAACTTTTGTTTTAGCGATTTTTTGCGACACGCCCATTGGTCCGATTTCGCCTATTTTGCTTCCGACTATTCACATTACTAATTTATGAATTCACACAGTCTCAAGGCTTTTGAAACTACAGTACTTCAGATATATAACATTAAATATTTACTTTGTATGGGGTTTCACGCCCATTGGTCCACTCCCGCCCATTTTTTATTTGACTACTAACATAAATAAACCAAGAACTTAGACAAAGTCTCAAGGCCTTCACTATTATAGTCCTCCAGTTATATGATATTAAATATTTACTTTGTATGGGGGTCTGATACCGCTAATTTTTTTGTCCGACTACTCACATTAATAACTTATGAACTCACACAAAGTTCCAAGGATCTCTCTAATACAGTACTCTAGATAAATGATATTAAATATTTACTTTGTATGGTGGGTGCCACGCCCATTTTTCCCGCCATTAAACTGCAACATAGATTTATATTTTATTTAAAAATCTATTTTATAAAAAACATAACCATAAAACAAACGGCCCAAAAGATTTGAACTAGACCTTTCATTACACTGATCGACTCAGAACTACTTACTGAGTCGACTTAAAGAAGTTCGTCCGATCTTCCGTCTTTCTGTCTCCATGTCCAGAATCCTTAGAATCAAACTAAATACATTTTAATGAAATTCGGTATATAATGAGTTTGGCCTTTTCTTGACCAGAAGACGACAGTTATTGAAATTTGTGAAATCGGTTCATCAGCCCCATACGAATGATCCATATTATCATATTGATCTTGATCAAATTTGCTTTATGTGTGTTTGTTACACCTAATAATCAGAAGTGCAAAAATAAATTCTGTGCCACTATTTTTGTTCACAGATTTTCACCTAAATCTATCGAAAAACAAAAAAAAAATTTATAAATTTTCCTCAAATTATGTTTATCTTAAACAAAAAATTAGTGACTTTATTAAATAGGGTAATGATCGGTCTATTTTTGGACCTAGTCTCTATAGCAAAATTGAACTTATAACATAATGTGGTCGAGGTATAATGAGTTTGTGCTGATGTTTGTAGCTACCAAAATTATTTCTGTTAGACCAATCATTTATTATAATGATCGACTTAGAATCACTTTGAGACAAGTTAGCGATATCCGTCCGTTCGTCTGCCTCTCTGTCTTTCTGTTTGTCTATCTGTCTGTCTGTCTATCCATCTGTCTGTGTGCTCATGTAAACCTTGTAATTACACTACAGGTCGCAAATATAAATATATTTTCATCAAATTCGGTATATGTATAAGCTATTGAAATTGGTGAAAATATATAGCGATATATATACCGATAAAACTAGGAGCATGTGTGTGTATTATACCCACCATATTAAAAAAAGAAGGTTGTATAGATTTTCCTAAAATTAGTTTTATTCCTATTTTTGGAAAAAAAAAATGTGTGAATTTATAAAATACGGTCATTATCGGTCATTATTTTTCAACCTAGTCCCCATATAAAAATTTTATTCCATATGAACTTTTTCATATTTGCAGGCCCCAAATTCATAAAAATTTAATTTAAATTCAATTAATTGCTAAGTAACACTATTTGATCGAGGTATAATGAGTTTATTTGACTTAGATTGACTTTAATTACAACGACCGACTTATAATCACTTTATGAATCAATTTGGTAGTGTCCATCTGTCCGAATATCTGTCTCTCTCTCTATTTCTCTGTCTCTCTGTTAGTCTGTCTGTGTCTTCATTTGGTACGTACATAAATTCTAAACATCTCAAACTTGTTTTAATAAACAAAAATTCTTAGAATCTGAAACTGTTTTTCTCTAAAAAAAATCTTTTCAATCTAAGATTGTTTTTCTATAGAAATTTCTGAAAAAAAAATTTTTAGCATCTGATCGCTTTTCTAAGTAAAGGTTCTCAAACTACAAAATTGTGGTAAAATCCAGATTATCATATGTATATTTATTTGTAGCACCATTTTTAGTCATGGTCCCCATGGTCCCGATCTTCACTTAATTCTATCAAAAAACATAAATATTAGGTAGATTTTTCAAATTTGGTTTATATATGTTTTATGTTAAATATGTTAATGATCGATATATTTTTGGAACTAATCCGTATATAAAAATAGCAACAGATATGAGATTTTTCATATCTGCTCGCCACAAGTTAATAACAATATCAAAAAAGTTGGATTATTACCCACTTTCGAAACGACTATCTGTCGGTATAGACCGACTGTACGATAATTACCAATACAATAATTATCTAAGCAAAGACTCTTTCCCTATATAGGGTATCGTAGGATCGGTATAGACCGATCGTAACTTTTTAATTTGTTTTATATTCACTTATACTTAAAATATTTCTTTTATTTTTTAAATATAATAAGTTTTTTATTGTTTTCTTTCTAATAAAATAGATATTTTATAAACTTTATCTAAAAATAGATTTTTAATTAAATTACACATAAATCTTGTAAATGGTAAGGTTTGAAATAACTTTTTTTTTCTGCTTCAGAACTGAAGAAATATTTCTAACCCATAAATTTTTCTTTCCTTTTCTAAATAGGTTAATATAATATTCACATACGAAATCCCTATATAGACTTATATCACCCCAGAATGACATTAAGGTTAAAAAGAAAATTGTGGCCTGTGTTTCTTTTTCCCTAATTTTTCACATACATATTAGTAAACTTATATTATAAAGTTCTGCGAAATTATGTTGGTAGGATTTGAGTTTTTTGTTTCTGGTTAAAAACATACGAGAAGATCTTAATAAAGGCAATAATTCAATTAGAAATCTGTTTTTCGACTGTAGATATAAAACATTTTCTAACTCTTAGTTTTTGTTTTAAAATATAAAATTGTGGCTTGTGTGTCGTTTTTTATTATTTTCTCATAAAACAAAATTTATATTCCAACCTTAGGAAACCGCAATTTAGGTTAAAATATCGTGTGAAGAAATTTAATAAATACATAATAAATGAGTAACAGTCTGAAATTGATAAGGCACTTGCTAGACCAAGGCGAAAGGATAATTTTGAATGAATTAATTTGTATCAAAATATATAAATGAATTTCTTACTCAATAAAGCAATTAAAACTGTTAAGCCGTCCTCAGCAGAATTTTAAAAGCAGACTGTTATGCTGGTTAAAAATTGTCTAAAAATTGTCCAAATCAGAGACGTTTATTTTATAGAAAAATGTTCAGAGTCTGAGACAATTTTTCTAAGAACATTTTTAGAATCTGATACTGTCTTTCTATAGATAAGATATTATAATCTGAACATTTCTCTCTATAGAAAAATTCTTTTATTCTTATAACTTTTTAAAAGAAACTGACATCGTTTTAATATATGTGACCTTCTCCGAGAAAAGGGACCTAGTGTGTCAAAAAACGGATTGTGTCAAAAACGGTGGATTCTGGTACCTAAAAGGGTGTAGAAACTTTAAATGCCTTTTTTTCTCAAAACTTTATTTTCACATACTAGATCCCTTTTCTCGGAGAAGGTCACATATAAACATTTAAGAATTTGAGATTGATTTTGCGTAGAAAAAAAATTTAGGATTCGAGATATTTTTTCTATGAACAAATTCTAAAAACCTGAGATTTTTTCTAATTAACACTCTTTGTCCGTTTGTTGGTACGTACAAAAATTCTAAACATCTCAAACTTGTTTTAATAAAAAAATTCTTAGAATCTGAAACTGTTTTTCTCTAGAAAAATCTTTTCAATCTAAGATTGTGTTTCTATAGAAATTTCTGAAAAAAAAATTTTTAGCATCTGATCGCTTTTCTAAGTAAAGGTTGTGCTATAAAAAAATTCTCAGATTCTGAGACGGTTTTTCTATAGAGAAATTCCCAAATCCTGAGATGCTTATATTTTGTGAAAGTTTTTCTACAGAAAAATTCTCAAATTCTGAGGCAGATTTTCTATAGAAAAATTTTGAATTGAAAAATCTCAGGTTCTGAGACACTTTTTTTGTAGAAAAGTTCCCAGATTCTGAGACAGTTTTTCTACAGAACAATTCTCAGATTCTGATACAGTTTCTCAATACAAAACTTCAACGCATGTGGAACTGTTATACAAAAGTAAAATTTTCAAAATCTATGTTTTTCTACTTAAGACAGTTGTATATAGAAATATTTTCTGAATATTATCTGAAACTTTTTATACCCTATACCACTATGTGGTCAGGTTATAATGACTTTGTGCTGATATTTTTAACTACCAAAAATATTTCACACCGTCTGTGTGTCCACGTAAACCTTGTAATCAAACTACAGGTCGCAAATATGACTATATTTAAATGAAATTTAGTACATAAGCTTCTATCAGCCACAGGCTGAACGATGTTTAAATTTGTGAAAATCGGTCCATGTTCAGACCTTGTCCCCATATAAATGACCCTTACGAGATCGACTTAAATTGCCAAATTGGTTTTGTGTGTGTTTGTTACATCCATTAATTAGTAGTCCAAAAATAAACCCTATAGGACAATGCTTAGTCATAGCCCCCATATGAAGCTGATTCCCAATCTTCACTTAAATCTATCATAAAACAAAACTATTGCACAGATTTTCCTCATATTTGGTTTGTATATGTTTTTGCAAAAACTATGATCAGGATCGGTCTATTTTTCGACATAGTCTCCATATAATACAGCATCCGTTATGAAGTTTTTCATATGCGAACGCAAAAATTAACAACAATTTGGTTTATGCTTATTTTCTATATATAATTAGATGGGGGTCTCTAAATGCATGCTATAGGGTATCGTACATGTTTTTTTTTAAATTTCCAGAATCTAAGACTGAATCTTGAAAGGATCTCCGTACATGAGACTATTTTTCATTCTAAGCATTTTCCGAATCTGAAACGTTTTCTTTATAAACGTTTTCTCTGTAATATTTCGAGCATCATGGACTGTTTTTCTATAGAAATATTCTATAGAAAACTTGAAAAAACTGAAATTGTTTTTCTATAAAAGATATTCTTAGAATAAACTATTTTACTATTAAAAAATTTTAGGAATCTGATCCTGTTTTTCGATACAGACAGATTTGCTGCATAAAAATTCTAAAAATCTGAGACTATTTTTCCATTAATTTGGAATCTGAACCCGACATATTAAATTTTTAAAATCTGTGGAATATTTTTTATAGATTTCAGCCAAACTAACGAAGTTACAGCGATTCAAACGCCCGGCCTCATATGGTATATCGTATATAAATCAGTTTTTAAAAACTTTAAATCGATTTTCTCGCAAATAACATGTTTGAAGTCCGTGAACATCAAAGCTCAAAATCAACTTGACCGATTCCTTTGAAATTTTACACACTATATCTACACATAAATCACGAAAAGTTTTTTTCTTAATTTTTCATTTTCTTCCCCATTTTTTAACAACAAATTCACCGAAATTTTATAGCAAAAATCGTGTTTTTACCTTCAAAATGCTGTCAAAAATAAAAATTAAAAATTTAAATGCATTTCCATTTTTTTATTTCACATGATCCGGTAACGAGTTATGATGTTCATCGTAAAACAACTTTTTATCGAGGCGTCTACTGAAATTTTTTTCTGAGATTCTTCAAATGTTATACAATAACATGAATATGAAATAAGTAATCCAACATTATTCATATCTTCCAAAAAATTATGAAAATACGCCTTTTTTTCGCTTTTAAAACCTTACCCCCTTAAGAGAAGATCGGGAAGCAGCTTCATTTAGAGGCAATAACTAAAAATTGTCCTACAAAGTTCAATTTTGGACTACTGATTTTTTTTTTTTTTTATTAATCAACAATCAGGGGATACCCCTACTGATGCAGTGCATTGTGTTGATCTCAGGAAAATAGGTTATAGGAAGGAGGATAGAGGGAGTAGTGTGTGCATTTTTTTTTTATTTTTTATTTTGCAGCGACAGACCAAAGCCTCTGGTGGGAATCGAACCCATGACCACCGCATGTTAGGCGAGCACGCTACCTGCTCACCTACCAGGGCGCTTAAATAACAGCTTATATACTAAATATTATAAATATTTATTCACACTTGCGACCTGTTGTTAGTTACAAGTTTTACGTGAACATGCAGACGGACAAACGAACGGACACTATAATAAAAGATGGGTATATGTCAAATATCATCACATAGTGGTGTAGCGTATAAAAAATGGCTTCTAAAAACGAATCTAAGAAATCTTCTTGTTTGAGGCTAAAATGTGTTTCTTAAGCACAACATTTTTTACACTAAGAATTATAAAAAATGCATTTAGATTTCATAAGGCACCAGTAAAACTATTTAAACAATAGAAATTGTAGCTTTGCACCAGCATTGAAAGCAAACTATACCCAATCAAACCACATCTGAAACAACAAAATATTTCTGAAATGAATAAATTAAAATTGAAATACGGTTTAGGTGCAGGTTTATATTTTGTTGCTGGGCTTCAAGTGGTGTGTCTTGAACTTTTTTCACTTCACTAAATATTATGTCTGGTGGTAAGTCACCGTTATCGATATCGAGTAAACTGATTCTATATTTAAGTAAACTAGCAGATTCCAGCCCTCGAAATTCGGGCGCAAATTTTATTTTTTCATTAAATAAAGACCCTAAAAGTATGCTAATCAATTATAGCCAATTCACAAATCAACACAAAAAACATACTCATTTTTATTACAAACACATTAACAAATTTAATAAACACATACATAGCATTGTACAATTTTATGTATCTGTTAGTAGCAACTTTAAATGCAGTTTACTCCAAAAAAATAAAATTTTAAAATCTGTGAGTCCGGTGAACAGCTAAAAAGAAATACCTTTCAAATAATATACGTTTGGTCAAAATCGGGAAAAAACGGTAGAACAAAACATAAGTCACAAGAAATCGCCTAGCCTATTAATGTTATAGATAATTTGAAGAAGACGGAAAATTGTCCGACCTCTATTCACTTTCATTCACAATCAGGAGCCTAATTCATTTATTGGCAAATAAATAAATAATTTCGATCAAAAACTTTCGATAACGCATGCGGTTATTAGACCCCTGATCTTCCGGAAATTTTTTCATGTCAAATTATATTCAGAAATGATTAAGGAAATGTAAATTTTTAAGTATGTTCGAAGCGGCTTAACTAATGGTTATAAGTACTTTATGAAATGAAACGTAACGAAACTTTTGAATGAAAATATATAATTCTTACAAAATTTTCATTTTCAAAAAAAAAAAAATTAACTATGTTTGAAAAATAATTTTAACAATTTCATGGTGTTACAATTTTCAATTTTCAGAATTTTGAATACACCCTCAAAATCAAAAGTTATCGGCAAAAACGTTTTTTTTTTCAATACTTCACGGACTAAAATATTTTTAACTAAATCAATTTTGAACCATGGTAGAATAATGACGACAAAACTGCAACAAGGTGATCAGATTATTTGTATATGAGATCTGAACTCAACATATCTAATACGATATAGTGTTAATTGTAGTTCTCTCTCTCAATATATAAAGATTGTTTAGATAACAGAATTTACAATAACTTCAAATTTCATGTACTCAATTTATAAAACGAAACGTTGAGAAACATTTGCAAATTTTCTTAAAATAATTTGAGGTGAATTTCTAATGATTCAATTTTACTACAAAGATTTTAAATACCAACAGGCAGGAATGGTAAAGTTGGTACAATTGTACTTTTTTTTTGGTACAATTCAAACCTAAAATGTACGATGGTACTCCCGCGACTAACTTGGTACTATTTACAAATTTTCCCAATTTATTGTTTTTAATTAATATAACATGGCAACCCATTTCTATGGTCAAATACATACATACATACATACATATTGTGAATTGATTTTTGCAATTGTTCAATGCGAATATACAGTACATGGTCTTTATATATGTATACCATCCGCAAAACTATTCAATGCAAATATACAGCAGGTTGAACAATTCTAAATTTGAGACTTTGGTACCACGGTTGCATATGTCCTATTTTCAATTTAGAGTCAGCGGCAGCATCCCAGTGTGGATTTTCCAATGATACTGACAAGTTTTTAAAATAAATTGGTAATCGTTTTTGCAATAGTTCAATTAGGAGAGATGAATTTCTCACATTTTAAGCTTATTTTGGAACGAGTACTCATAATACCTTAAAATATTCAGCAACAAGGTGGCTATCACGCCAGGAAGTCATCAATAGAATCTTTGAACAGTGGGTACCACTTCATTACTATTTCACATTGAATGATTTTGGAGCTGATTTTACAAGTACAAGATTAAATTTCATTATATCTGGACTTTTTAATTCACTTCATAAAATTCTTTCCTCTTTCTACAGCATATATTGAAAATTCTGAATACAATAAATGTTTAAAGTATTTATTTCGACACATGTGACGCAATTTTTAAAAAAATTAATTTTTAGACAAATTCCAGTTATCAAAGTTACACCTGAATGAAAATTACCTTCCACTTAACGATATGTTCTTTGGAATAGAAGTAGACATTTATATATCTGTAAATAATATTGAAAGCGGTATAGTTATGGAATTTAAAAACTATGCTAAGCAATTCTATAAACCTTTTGCGAAACTTTACGAAATAAAGTTAACTTTGACAATGAAATTTTTAATTTTCTACAAAAAATATTCTTTCTGGTAAAACCATCTGGTATAATACAATACATCTTTTATTAAAAATGTTTCCAAATTAAAATGAATGGCCGATGTAGATGCATTACAAATTTTTAAAAACAAAAGTATTTCAATTAGTTATTTGGGCCAAAGTGTTAGCAATGCAAACTGAATTGAAGGAGTTGATGTTTTCAGAGCTTTCTAGACTTATACGAGAAATATTATCAATTCCACACACATCAGAAAAGACTTATTAAGACCATATGAATCCTGTTGCTAAATTTTAAAATAGCAACTGATTTGTTATCAAAAAAATGTTTGATTTTGATCTCATTTTACTTTTTATGTACCTTATTTCACAGAATCTATATATGTATGTATGAATATGTATATATTATTTTATAAGTTGGTTTTGTTATCTTTATATTACATGTAGAAATGAATTTTAAGTACGTTTTGTTTTTGTTAAAATTTCTAAATATGCATGTATGCATACTTAGTAGGTACTATTGGGGTCGAAGAACTACAATTTTAAAAGTTCATTGGTACGAAATTAGTTTTCTCATATATTATCCCTGCCAACAGATAAGAGTATTGAATTCGGTTATGCCGAATCTTTGATACACACCATCTGGGTTTTAAGTTTTCATTAATATCTGGACTTATAGCACCATCTATAACAAATACGATGATACTTATGATGAACTTAATACTAAATTAATACAACATAATACAACTGATTTACAAAATTACTACAACTGATTTTTTTAGAGGTACATATTTTATTTCATATCTTGGCACAATGTGCCCAATTTACACCATTTTAAATACCAAGCTACTCGAAATAATGACAAACAATAAAAATTACCCAGGTATATGGTTTATTTTGTGAATGAGTGTGATTTAAACAGACTGACAGACAGACGATGAACGGACACACGGACATCGCTATATCAACTCATTTTGTTATAAAGATCAAGAATCCTTATGCATTACAAACGGAATGACAAACTGATATATCCCTCTGAACTGTGGTGTGGTGGATATAAAAAAAAATATATCAAATATTACTTTAAAACTTTATTTCGCACATAAATTTTTTCATCGTTATTTCAACAGAAAGACGGACGGACATATACTAACTTAATTGGTTTATAAAAATCCTTAAAAGTTAAGCAAACTTAGAAAATATTAAAAAAGAAGTAAGAAAATTATAGTCTTTCTAGACCGACCCTGTCTCTCAGGCCCAACTAACTGGATATAGAAAATTAGCATATGATATGAAAAAGTTCATATCGGATGCTATATCTATAAGGGTACTAGGCCCAAAAATGGACCGATCCTGACCATGTTTGGTAAAGTCTCTTGTATTTTGCAAGAATATATACAAACAAAATTTGAAAAGAATCCGTGCAATATTTATACCATATACCACTATGTGGTTTGGGTATAATGACTTTGTGCTGCTGTTTGTAACAACCAAAAATATTTGACCTAGACCCATCTTTAATTATACCGATCGAATCAGAATCACTTTCTGAGTTGATTTAACAATGTCCGTCCGTCCGTCCGTCCGTCCGTCTGTGTGTCCATGTAAAGCTTGTAATCAAACTGCAGGTCGCAAATATGAATATATTTTGATGAAATTTGGTATATAAGCTTTTATCGGCCGTGGGATGAAAGCTATTGAAATTGGTGAGAATCGGTCCATGTTCAGACCTAGCCCCCATACAAATTACCCATATGAAATCGACATAAATTGCCATAAGATCCAAATTGTCATATAGATCTTACTCAAATTGGGTTTGTATGCGTTCATTACATCCACTAATGAGTAGTCCAAAAATGATCCCTTTGACCCCATATAGAGCTGCTTCCCGATCTTCACTTAAATCTATTAAAAAACTAAAATATTGCACTGATTCTTCTCAAATTTTGTTTGTACATATTTTTGCAAAATACAAGAGACTTTACCAAACAATATCAGGATCGGTCCATTTTTGGACCTAGTCCCTTTATAGATATAGCATCCGATATTAACTTTTTCATATCTGCAGCCAAAAAAATTAGTAAAAATCCCACTCAAATTTGGTTTTTGCTTATTTTCAATGTCCAGTTAGTTGGGCCTAAGAGATAGGGTTTCTAAACGCATGGTATAGGGTATCGTATAGTCGGTCTAGACCGACTATAATTTTCTTACTTGTTTTGTTTTTTGATAGATTTAAGTGAAGATGGAGAAGCAGCTCTATATGGGGCCTATGACTAAGAGTTGTCCCATAGGGATCATTTTTGGACTACTGATTAATGGATGTAATATACACATACAAACCCAATTTGACTAAGATTTATATGATTATTTGGATCTTATGGCAATTTATGTTGATTTCATAGGGGTCATTTGTATGGCGGCTAGGTCTGAAGATGGACCGATTCTCACCAATTTCAACAACGTTCATCTTATGGCCGATAAAAGCTCATAAACCAAATTTCATTGAAATATATTCATATTTGCGACCTGCAGTTTGAATACAAGCTTTACATCGACACCCAGACGGACGGACGGACGGACATCGTTAAATCGAATCATATAGTGATTCTGATTTGATCGGTATAATAAAAGATGGGTCTAGGTAAAATATTTTTGGTAGTTACAAACAGCAGCACAAAGTCACATAGTGGTATAGGGTATAAAAAGTTCTTAAAACGGATTTGGCACAGAGACAAATTAAAACAAGTAAGAAAATTATAGTCGGTCTAGGACGACTATACGATACCATATACCATGCGTTTAGAAACCCTATCTCTTAGGCCCAACTAACTGGACATAGAAAATAAGCAAAAACCCAATTTGAGTGGGATTTTTATTAATTTTTTTGGCTGCAGATATGAAAAAGTTCGTATCGGATGCTATATCTATATAGGGACTAGGTCCAAAAATGGACCGATCCTGATCATGTTTGGTAAAGTCTCTTGTATTTTGCAAAAATATATACAAACAAAATTTGAGAAGAATCAGTGCAATATTTTAGTTTTTTAATAGATTTAAGTGAAGATCGGGAAGCAGCTCTATATGGGGTCAAAGGGATCATTTTTGACTACTCATTAATGGATGTAATGAACGTAGACAAACCCAATTTGAGTAAGATCTATATGACAATTTGGATCTTATGGCAATTTATGTCGATTTCATATGGGTAATTTGTATGGGGGCTAGGTCTGAACATGGACCGATTCTCACCAATTTCAATAGCGTTCATCCCATGGCCGATAAAAGCTTATATACCAAATTTCATCAAAATATATTCGTATTTGCGACCTGCAGTTTGATTACAAGGTTTACATGGACAAACAGACGGACGGGCGGACGGACGGACATTGTTAAATCAACTCAGAAAGTGATTCTGATTCGATCGGTATAATTAAAGATGGGTCTAGGTCAAATATTTTTGGTTGTTACAAACAGCAGCACAAAGTCATTATACCCAAACCACATAGTGGTATAGGGTATAAAAAATATATATATGTATATAGGCAAACTTTAAAAAGTGAAATTCAAATTATATTTATTTCAGTGGGGTCTAACGAGCAAATGCAGTAATTTATTTTTCAGATTACTATGAAAATTTGTCATAATTACCAAATTTTTAGTTAATAATTGCGAATTTATAATATTAATAGGTAAGGCGATTCCTTCAGATCCCCTCTAAACTTTAAATTTGCAACCGATATTGATAAAAAATACACCATTTGAAAGGTATTTCTTTGGAGATGTGTACCATATATACAGATCTGCACCATTTGGTACATTTTTTTGGAGAAAATTACACAATGCTGTGAGTGTGTTTGTTAAATTTGTGTTGAATTGGGAATTGGCTAAAATTGATTAGCATACCTTTAGGCTCGAATAAAATTAATTATTAACAAATCCCGTTATATATCTTCTGTGTGTTCAACAAATATTTATAATAAAATCTAATGAATTTTAAAATTTTGTAGAATCTACACTCGAATTTCGAGGGCTGGGCTCTGCTAGTATTAATTATTCACCTAAGTATATTACGAAGTGAACACAATATACGTAAAATTATTATTTTCTTGTTATCGTATTAATAAGCCTAGAAACTTACCTATTTGAGAGGACGGGCGATGGTGGTGATGTAAAATTATACATTTGTGTTTGTTCTGGGCCAGTCAGTATACTATAAATATCTCTATGGCCCCCTGAGCTGGCATTTGTTAACTGGGTAAAGCTTTGCAATGTGGCCATGTCACCCGATTGCGACAAGGACGAGGGGGATGGAGAATTAGCCCCCGAGCTGGTAGAATTGTTATGTTGCATATTATGCAGCGATTGTAAGTGATGTGCGGAAGGTGTTTGTATATGGGCAGGAGCTATTGAGGGCAAATGTGTCAACTCATGTGCAAAACTCGTCGAATGATAAGAATCCTTTACGTCGACGGAGTTTAATGTTAAGTAACCGGTATGATGATCCTCCAAACATTCATCTTTCAATGTGTCCTGTATAACTTCATCGATGCTGGTAGGCGTATGGGTGGTAGCGGTAATATTTTGAACACCCATAAGCGAGTGATGTAGTTGATCATGATGATGATGATGATGATGATTATAGTTGGTAGTGTATAAAGCTAAATTGGATCTCATGTTGTCGTCGTGTAAATAATTTGTAGATGAGATGTTATTTGACGCGGGACTTATGAAGTGTGTTGTATAGTAGGCAGGGTTTTGTGTATGTTGATGGTGATGTTGGTGGGGATGGGTATGGGGATGGGTGTGGACACTATGAGGACTCGAATGATGATGATGATGATGGTGTTGTATAGGATTTAAGGGTGACAAAAGCTGCAAGTTAATTAAATCCTTGGACGAAGAGTTTGCTATTTCCGCGGCTTGAGAGTGATTTAATGACAAGTCGTAAGCACAGGCGTTATATGAATTAAACCAAAGATCAGCTGAAGACACGATCGTTGCTTGAGAGTGATGTTGTTGTGGTAGTTCAGTGTGTAGCTGATCTGTGCCTAACGGTGATACGGATTGTGAGGTTAAATTGACTGAATCGCCAACTACTGCCAAATTTAAATTTGGATCATTACTTGAGGCACTGAGTATATTATGTGTGGAAACAAATTCGGAAGATTCATAGGGTTGAGACTGACTTTGTTCTTGGGAATTGTTAGTTATACTATTGTTATTATTATTATTGTTATAATTTGTTATAATCACTGAATTATTGATACCTCTATAATTTTGAGGGGCTGTATTATTTGAATCGATTTTGTTTTCATTTAAATTATCTATTGTATTTGTTGTGGTTATAACACTATTTATCACTGATTTTGTTATTGTTGTTGCTGTTGCAGAACTATCACTAATATTATTTGTAATTTTTTGCTGTTGATTTGCAGTTGAATCATTATTATTATTATTATTGTTATTATTATTATTAGTATTGCTGTTATTGAGATTGTTAAATTTAACACATTCTTCTACGTCACTTTTTGTAATAGAATTTTCTAATTTTTGCTCATTTGTTAGAGATTTTAAGCAATTTGTATTTGAGATTGGTTTTAATTGATAAAGAACTTTTTCAGTTTGTTCGTCATTTGTGGTGTTGAATGTAGTGGTTATCGCTGTAGTTGTTTTTGTCTTTTCTTGTTCGTCTTTTACACTATTATTAACTTCGTTTAAGTTCGTCGATGATGTACGTAACACTGTTTGGCTTGATGTTTCGTTGACAACTGATATGAATTGTGGTGTTTTAGCAGCCAAAGACGATAAATTCAAATTCGTCGGTGCCGTTGTCGCCGTAGACCGCAATAGCTCATTTGCCGCCTGTAGCTCTCTTTGTTGTACTCCTTGTTGTGTTTGTGCATTTGTTGACAAAGTACATGATCTTGGTGTTGTTGTTTGTGCATTAGTGTTGGTAGCAATTGAAGAGTGTATCGGTTGTTGTATTGTTGATCTTTGCTCTTTTATATAGTCCGTCTCTTTCTGGCTTAGGGATACGCTCAAAGAGTTTAAGGTCTCTGGCGTTTGTGATTCTAACAAGGACTCTCTAGTATTTTTAAGATCCTGCGATAATTGATTTTCATTTTCTCTTTCACTTTGTGCGTGTGTTATAAATGTGTTGTTTATTTCATTATTCGAAGTTTGACTTGTTAATAGAGTTAATCCTTTATTTGAAAATTTACGATTTTGTTTTGAATTGGCTATGGCTTTAGTAATTTTCATATTGGCAGCATTTGTTAATAAAGAATTATTCGAATTCACTCGAGGTTTCGACTTTGTTACTTTAGAAGATAATTGTAGATTTCTAGAATTGGCACATTTCATGATTTATAAAAATTGTAAAGCTTTTTAAAAAACATTTGATTTTTTTATTACTTTCTTTTTTAATTAATAACAACAATTAGGGAGTCTGCCATGTAACTTTAATTAAATAATAAAAAAATTATTTTTCTTTTTCTTTTTTTAATTATTACCCGAATTTCTTTTAATTTTATTTTAGTCCGCGTTTGTTTCTTTATTTCAACTTGACGTTTTGAGTTTTTTCTTAAAACTGTTATTCAACATCTCATGTTTCTAAAATCATTCCCTTAATCTCTGTATTGCAGTATAATTTTTTTTTTTTTTTTTTTTGTTAAACAGCATCAATTTTTTTTTTATTTTTAAAAGTTTATTAAATCATATGAAATCCACCATTTTATTATATTTCTTATTTTGCCTTTTCTAAAGACTCACACTCTGTGATTGCTTACTCACCTCAAGAGATCATGAATATTCTCTGTTTTACTCTCTATCTCTCAATAGCTCTCACTCTGTCTGTCTCTTTAATGTGTTGAAATATTTGTTTACCAATTCACCTCTTATATTTCCATACTGCTCTAACTTTAACGTTTAAGCATATTTTAAATACCTTCCCTGTTTTTTCATTCTTTCCAAAGTCTTTATTTGTTAAGGTAACGCCCTCTTGGTCTTGTGTTTAACCATAGATTTTGTTTTGATTTATTTTCTTCATCTTCCAAATAGAATTCACAATGGCTTATTAACAGTTGTTATATTTTTGTTGTTTTGTTGTTTGTAAGTCATTCAATCATGTACATACATATATAAAAATTAATTAAGTAGTAAATACTGTGGTTTTGCCACTATCTATTCATGCTTATTAAAAGGGATTTATTACAACTTCTCACTAATCAATTAAAAAAACAAGTGCTATTGGTAAAATCAATTTGATTTGCATTATATTGGTATTTGAAACAGAATAGAAATTAATAATTTAGTTACTAACTCGCTCCGTTAAGACTTCATTCCACATGTGTCATGAAATATATTTCTTATATTTATTTTTTTATCATTATATATATTTATGTCGTTGCCATTTAGTCTCTGAACCTTCCAACTTATGAGGTTCTCCTTAAAAAATATTGTTACGTTATTCTATCGGAGCCATCACACTTTGAAAGCAAAAATTAATCCAGAATGAAACTTTTTTTGGGAGGATCAAGAACTTTAGCTATAGGTTTATTACTTATTTTTGGTCTACCTTACATTTACGGAAAGATTGATTGAAAACAAGAACTTAAACAATAAAAGAACATTCAAAAATGTTTGGTAGTTATCATCAACGTTCCCTCTTATTTTTTTCACGATACGCGAAAAAATAATGTTCTGTGCCCATATTTTAAAAAGTAACCACATTGTGCGCAAGAGAAAATTTTGTTTTGGTAAATTAAGACTTTTTATTTTTATAAGAATTTTTTTAATATTAGAACAAGAAATTACATTTTAGATTAATTCCCACGTCGATCTTTATTATTTTTCCAAAAATTTAAAACTTTTTGTACATCAATTTCATATCCACGCCTTAAAAATAATTTGATACGCATGAGATGGTCCAAATGGCCTTCGTTTTAATGGCATTCATTTGACTAAACCCACGCTTGCAATCTTCACTGGATGCTTGAAATGAATAAAAATTTTAAATTCAAATATTGGCTTAGAATTTGCTTCTTCACTTCTTCACTCTAATTTCGAATAATTTTCGAGTATTTGTTAAGAAGATTCTACAAGTTTTGGTTTCCAAAATTCAAATTGTTGCTGTTTGTGATTCCTATATGATCAAATGCAGCCCAATCTTTCATTTCTTTTTCTGGAAATCTGCAATCTAGATGATCACATAGCTTTGTGATAAATTCAACAATTTCAGCAATATTATCGCTTGTGTTGAGAAGTTTCATTGCTTCTTCGCTCCAAAAAATAGTTTCTCCAAGATAATGGCTCCGAATCTTTTTAATAATGGATTTTACGTATTGATGAGTTTCCATAGGAGAAAGCACGCTTTTTTGAAAAAATTTGCTCATTTTAGCTAATTCAGTTAAAATATCATTTAGCACTGTTAAAGCTAATCGGTTCAAAGAACTAATAAGAGCCTTAACATAATATTTAGAGATTGGATTATTTGAATTTTCAACTTGACCTTTGCAATACTCAATCAAAACATCATAATTTCGAATAAATGGAATCACTGAAAAGTGCCGTGAAAGCCACCTTACCTCATTGAGAGGTCTAAAACTCAAAACATCTGCAGCTAAATCTTGAAATTTGCCTTTTTCACAGATGATCTACTGAACATTGTGTACACCGTTCTTAACAAAGTCTCTAGAGTTTTCATTAAAGGTATTCCCCTCCAAGCATCGTCAATTTCAAGGTCTTCTCTGTGTGCCACACAATGCTGAGCTGATAAATGCGGAATATCTCATTGTAGTATCTTTGCTACTCCATTATAACCACCCAGCATAACCGTAGCTCCGTCCGATGTCATCATTAACATTTTATCCATATCCAGCTTAAAATCAGGGTAGAATTTTTTGATAGCTGCCGCAATTAATAAAGCGTCGCAAGCACTTAACTGAATTATAGTTGCAAAAGAGGTTTTGTAATCAAAGTTTGTTCTGAATTTGATGCAAATTATAAGCATTTTATGAACAGAAATATCTGTCCTCTCATCAATTATTAAGCAATGATATTGTGATTTTCTAATAGCATCAAAATCTTCATTCTGAACCACTTGGTTTATGCATTCCGCGAATTCAAAGGCATAATTTTTGCTACGCCAACTTTCAGAAATTTGAACATATTTTGATACGTGACTATTTATTTCTTGCACAGTATTCATTCATTTTATTGGCAAAATTACGTTGTCAATTAAAACTTTAACCATTTTTGGATTTGCCTTTTGTCTTCCAGCATTTTCTATTCGTACCTCACGATCTTTAGGAGTCTCAGTAATCAGTCGAACTAATCCACCACATCTACGAGCTGTAAGAATTTCAACCGCTTCACAACGTGTTTTGTGATTTAGATGACGTTTGACATAATCCAATTTCCAATCATCCGACTTTTTCCCAATGGAAAAATCTACTTTCGCTTCGGTACAAAATTTGCACTTAATTGTACTTTCTTCTTCATTGAACTCGAATATATAATCTAGGTTCATATGGTCGAGTTCACGTGAAGTTGGTGTTTTAGTCTTAACAAGTTGCAAAAGCCAAGCAGGTTTGAAATTTGGACATATTTTCTTGGATGCTGACGCTGGTTGACTTGAGGAGTTTCTTTTTGATCTCGTTGAAGCTGGGATTGAATGTATTTAAAAAAAATAAACAAAAATAAATAATAACGTTTACAATTCCTCGGCACAGAACAGTATAAAATTCGTAAAAAACTATTAACTTTATTCGGTTGATGTTCGAAATATACAAAATATATTGCTTTATAATTCAATTTTCAATTTTTTCCATATATCTCTTACATTACAAAATTATCTTTTCTATTATTAGAAAATGTATACATGATCTCAAACCGAACAATAAAGAACTAATAATTAAAAATTATTTTAAAAAAACGGTCATTTATTTAAAAAAGAAAAAAATTCGCGGCCAATTTTCTTATATGCGCAATTATTTAAAAAAAAACGGTCATTAATTAAAAAAAAAAATCGCGAGCAATTTTCTTATGCGCGTAGCATGGAATGGTGTGAGCAAGAAATTATTTTTTATCATCCATTTTTGAGCGGCATTGTTATTAATTTTTTGGGCTACAGATATGAAAAAGTTTATATAGAATGCTACATTTATATGGGGACTAAGTAGAAAAAAGGAATGAACATGAACATAGTCATATATTTTTAGCAAAAAGACATATAACGGGTGATTTTTTTGAGGTTAGGATTTTCATGCATTAGTATTTGACAGATCACGTGGGATTTCAGACATGGTGTCAAAGAGAAAGATGCTCAGTATGCTTTGACATTTCATCATGAATAGACTTACTAACGAGCAACGCTTGCAAATCATTGAATTTTATTACCAAAATCAGTGTTCGGTTCGAAATGTGTTTCGCGCTTTACGTCCGATTTATGGTCTACATAATCGACCAAGTGAGCAAACAATTAATGCGATTGTGACCAAGTTTCGCACTCAGTTTACTTTATTGGACATTAAACCAACCACACGAATGCGTACAGTGCGTACAGAAGAGAATATTGCGTCTGTTTCTGAGAGTGTTACTGAAGACCGTGAAATGTCGATTCGTCGCCGTTCGCAGCAATTGGGTTTGTGTTATTCGACCACATGGAAGATTTTACGCAAAGATCTTGGTGTAAAACCGTATAAAATACAGCTCGTGCAAGAACTGAAGCCGAACGATCTGCCACAACGTCTAATTTTCAGTGAATGGGCCCTAGAAAAGTTGGCAGAAAATCCGCTTTTTTATCGACAAATTTTGTTCAGCGATGAGGCTCATTTCTGGTTGAATGGCTTCGTAAATAAGCAAAATTGCAGTATTTGGAGTGAAGAGCAACCAGAAGCCGTTCAAGAACTGCCCATGCATCCCGAAAAATGCACTGTTTGGTGTGGTTTGTACGCTGGTGGAATCATTGGACCGTATTTTTTCAAAGATGCTGTTGGACGCAACGTTACGGTGAATGGCGATCGCTATCGTTCGATGCTAACAAACTTTTTGTTGCCAAAAATGGAAGAACTGAACTTGGTTGACATGTGGTTTCAACAAGATGGCGCTACATGCCACACAGCTCGCGATTCTATGGCCATTTTGAGGGAAAACTTCGGAGAACAATTCATCTCAAGAAATGGACCGGTAAGTTGGCCACCAAGATCATGCTATTTGACGCCTTTAGACTATTTTTTGTGGGGCTACGTCAAGTCTAAAGTCTACAGAAATAAGCCAGCAACTATTCCAGCTTTGGAAGACAACATTTCCGAAGAAATTCGGGCTATTCCGGCCGAAATGCTCGAAAAAGTTGCCCAAAATTGGACTTTCCGAATGGACCACCTAAGACGCAGCCGCGGTCAACATTTAAATGAAATTATCTTCAAAAAGTAAATGTCATGGACCAATCTAACGTTTCAAATAAAGAACCGATGAGATTTTGCAAATTTTATGCGTTTTTTTTTTTAAAAAAGTTATCAAGCTCTTAAAAAATCACCCGTTACAATCCAAATTTGAGAAAAATGTATACAATATAAGTGAAGCAGTTTTATATAGAGAGGGTTTTTTTTTAATACTAATTAAAATATATAAAAAACACACACAAACCATATTTGACCCATATCTGCAATATAATTAGGGTTTTAGGCCAATTTAAATCGATATTATAGGGGTCATTTGTATGAGGCCACGGTCAAATCAATCACCGATTTTCACCAATGTTGCGTATTTTATTGTATAAACGATTGCTTTTATTTAATTCAATTAAGGAAAATTGACATTACATTTTATATAAAAGAAAACGTGCTAATAGAAAAAATCAAGTGCCGCGTTGTACAAAATGTTAATTGTCATTTATAAAATACTACTATTTCAGGGGTGATACATAACAATTCTTCCTCCGCATCATGATTATGGTGTGTAACGGATTAAGGGCTTCTTTGTTCTCTGAGACCGCCTTGGGTCCGGTTGTTGTATGGGCTCTACATTGGGTCGAATCATTTGTGATTGGGATGATTCGTTGGTGGCACTTGAGTCTGCAGTACCTGGCGACTTCTGTGCTGATGGTGATATATTCAAGGCACTAGATTCCGCACGTGGTGTACCGTAGTTAAATTCATCTTCAGAATGTTGTTCTTGATTCTCGGGACTGCTCTGTATTTCCGTAAGGTAGTCCCCATTCGGATCTTGCTGACTTCTGGAGTCTAAGGTGTAATCGCTAATGTCATTGTTTTCAACATTCTGCGGCTCTATTTGCATACCTCTTCGTTGAGCCGGTTCACGCTTGTTACCACCCTGCGAAGCTAAAGTGCTCCGAATTTGGTCAACATGTCTCTTAAACTGTTTTTGATTGTACTCGATCGCATAGTGAAGATCGCCCAATCTGCACGAAATGACTCCTGGTAGCCACTTTGTCATCCTAGGATTTCCCGACAGAAAATTCACCGTTTGGCCTATTCGAAATGTTCGATAGTTCGGATTGTAAAGAAGGAATTGTTTTCCAGCAACCTTGGCTGACGTTTCTTCTGGCCGAACTAAATCGAGGCGTGTTCTAAGGGAACGACCCATAAAGAGAGTGGCCGGCGACTCACCAGTAGTCGAATGTGGTGCATTCCGGTATTGTCGTAAAAAGGCATTTAGATTCTTTTGGGCTGTATACTTTGTTGATCCCATCGTCTTTAATGCCCTTTTGACAGTCTGTACACTTCTTTCCGCCTGTCCGTTTGTTGCCGGATGATAGGGGGCGGTTTGCTTATGGTATTTGACACCGCTCATTTTCAAAAATTCACGAAACTCCGCCGATGAAAAGTTTGTCGCATTATCAGATACGACAGTAACTGGCACACCATAAGTTGAAAATATTTCATCTAAAATGGCTGTTGTTGCTGCAGTCGTAGTGGATGCTGTAATTTTAACTTCGATCCACTTGCTATATGCGTCAGTCACTATCAGAAACATGTTTCCTAAAAAAGGACCTGCGTAGTCAATGTGCACCCTCTCCCATGGTCCTTTAGGATAGACCCAATGATGTTCACCATATTTAGGGGGTACGTTCGCTTGCATTTCACACTCCTTACACGTTTTGGCACAGTTTTCAATATCTTTATCTATTCCACGCCAGTAAACAAAGGAGCGAGCTAGACCCTTCATTTTTACTATTCCCAAATGCGCATTGTGAAGGTCATCAAGTACTTTTTTCTGAAGAGATGTAGGTATAACAGTTTTGTGGTCATAAGTAAGACAACCTGCAGTAAGTTTATAATTTGGCTCGGGTGCAGTGTAGCCGGCTTTTTTTAGATCTTGTCCCATTTGTAGAAGTTTAAGAATATTACCTAAGTATTCATCTTTGGCTGTTGCCAGGGCTATTGTAGATGCTCTAAGGGGTAACTGAGCGATTTGATTGATTATGAATTGATCAAATTCGTCGAATTCGTCAATAAGAATACTGTTGATTGAGTTCGATTTGTCGTACATAATACGGGAACAAAAATCCGCGTTTGCATGTTGTTTTGTAGGTTTGCATATGACATCGTAATCAAAGTTGCTTAGAAAATCGGCATAATTCGCCATGCGACTTATGCATAGGTTAGGTAATGACTTTGCAGGGTGCAGTATTTGGGCAAGCGGCTTGTGGTCCGTAATAAGGGTAAAATGCCGTGCATACAAATATTTAAAAAATTTCTTAACTGCCCACACAATTGCTAGTGCCTCCTTGTCCATCTGGGGGTAGCTTATTTCTGTTTTACTTAAGGCTCTACTAGCGTATGCTATCGGTCGTTCGGACCCATTATTCATTCTGTGTGATAACACTGCACCTAAGCCACACTTACTAGCATCCGTTGCCAAAATTAGGGGTAATTCAGGATCGTATGTAGTCAAAACTTGTGGAGAAACAAGAGCTGATTTAATGTCTTCATATGCCTCTTCCCCATCTTTGGTCCACTTAAATTCTTTTTCTAATAACATATTTCTCAGTGGTCGTGATCTTGTGGCCAAATCCGGTATAAAAGCATTATAATATGTAGCTTTTCCTAGTATAAGTTGCATTTCTTCTGGGGTTGACGGCTTAGGAGCATTCTTCACAGCTTCAATATGTTTATCAGATTTGTGAATGCCATGTTTATCTACCCGATGTCCTAAGAATTCTACAGAAGGTGTGGCAAAAACGCACTTTGAACGATTTAATCGCACACCCTGACTCATAAGTTTATTTAAAACTATTTCAAGTGAGGAAATCATGTATTCAAATGTCTCTGCATAGACGAGGATATCATCAAAGAAGCTCATTACGTTTGGTATATCCTTTAACATACCCTCCATACGTCTTTGCCATAATGCAGGGATATTTGCAGCCCCGTAAACAGCTCTAGTGGGCCGAATTAAGCCATGTGTTGGTGTATTTAACGTAAGAATTTGTGCAAACTCTTCATCAATAGGAAGATGAGCATAGGCATCAGTAACATCTAAATGACAGAATATTGTTGAATGTTTCATTTTATTAAGTAGATCTTCAACTTTAGGGATTGGATGCTCATCAATAATTATTTTCTGATTTACTGTCGGTTTATAATTACCTGTTATTCTGATAGCACCGCTCTTCTTCGTTACTATATGTGTAGTTGAAGCCCATTCTGAATAATCCACTTTGTGGTATAGACCCGAAGATATTTTTGAATCGATTTCCCGTATGTAAGCATCTCTGAGTGCTATCGGAATATCCCTGGCTTTAGCAAAAATAGGTGTCGCGTTAGGTTTTAAATGTACTTTAGCCGGAGGACCGACTAACTTGCCAGGTTTACTACTAAAAATGGAATCAAATTGTTTAAGCACTTGCTGCAGCTTTTGTTGCTGTGTATGGTTCATCTCTGGTGGCGCTGTTGCAATATTATTTACCTGATTATTTGTAGAAAAAAGGTTTGCGAAATCAATTTCGTTAACAAATTTTGTAATCCATTCGCGTCCCATTAGAGTGTCAAGGTCTCCATCCACCACATATAAATTGAGCCTCGCTGCTGTTTTTCCCACTTTAGCATTTACAACAATACAGCCCAAACATTTAATTGTATGCCCCGAATAACTAGAAAATTTCTTGTTTGTTGGGTTCAGTTTAATGTACCTTTTAAATGCCCGTAAAGATTTCATACTAATTACAGAGCACGGAGCACCAGTGTCTAATTCCATGTTAAGCAAATGACCATCGACATTTACGTATACCGTCTTTTTTAAATTACCTTTCACTGTATTTATTGAAATTACCTGATTCAGCATCTGCACTTGATCAGCAGGTGCTTCTTCTTCTTCTGATATTTGTGATGTTTTGGTTTTACACACTTTACCAATGTGACCTACTTTTCCGCATACGAAACACTTAGCCTGTTTGAACTTACATTGATTACGCATATGCTGACCTCCACATCCAAAGCAAGAAGAAGAAAAGCTGTAGGTACTACGTTCCTTTTGCAATTTGTTTTTGTTATGTTTTGTTTGAATTGGTGAATAACCTAGTCTGTGTAGCTCTTGGTTTGTTGGTAATGGTTCCTCCTCTTTCATTGCCCCTGTTGTATGATGAGTTAACTCCATTGTATGTGCAATGTCATATGCAGTCGAAAATTTATCTGGTTTTTTAGAAATTATTTCATCACATATGATTCGTGAATGTAAACCATAAAGTAGTTGCTCAATTAGCATACGATCTAAAAAATCTCCATACTCGCAAAAAGCTGCTGCTTGTTTAAGACGTAAAACGAAATTCGGAATGCTTTCATCGTTCTCCTGTTGAATTTTACGAAATTTAATACTCTCTGCATATTTGTTCTTTTTTTCATCAAAATGGTCTACCAACGTTTTCTTTATTTCATCGTATGACAATGTTTCAGGACTGTTTGATGAAACAAGTACTTTTAATGAATTATTCAATTCAGACCCCATGTGCACACGCGCGTATGTGGCATACTCTTGAGGTGAAACTTTGCTTAGTTGTAGTGCCCAGTCAAAACGAGTGAAGTAATCCTGTACGGTGGTTCCATCAGTAGATTTGTACTCAACCACGCAGAATTGTGGAGCTTTAGATAAATTTGTAGATGACGTGGGATTACTAGAATTTGCCGCCAATGAGGCGTTTGTTGCCTCCACGACTGCTTGTCGTATTGCGCTGGACAGAGAGTCAGCCAATTGCTTCATCATGCTCGCATCCATTGTGTTAATTTAAAAATCCTACTTCTGACACCAATGTTGCGTATTTTATTGTATAAACGATTGCTTTTATTTAATTCAATTAAGGAAAATTGACATTACATTTTATATAAAAGAAAACGTGCTAATAGAAAAAATCAAGTGCCGCGTTGTACAAAATGTTAATTGTCATTTATAAAATACTACTATTTCAGGGGTGATACATAACAACCAACTACAAAGCGTTTGTACTATGGCAGGCAAAAGCTTTTATATCCAAAATTTTATGAAAACGTATTCATTTTTGGGACTTGTAGTTTGATTTGAAGATCTAATTGGATACACAGACAGGCAGACAGTATATTAAGAGTCGGTCTTGGTAAGATATTTCTGTTGCTTACATAGGTATGTACATCAGCACAATATTATTATACCCTGAGATTAGTGTAGGTATAAAAAATAATATAGATCTGTAGCCCTAGCACCAGAATAATGATATAACTACACCTTTAAACACTAGATTAAATCATCTTCGAAAAAGAAAAAAAATTTGCTTTTTAAACCAAAAGACTAAATGCGTTGCAAATAGCCGAAAAATTCAAAGATGTGAAAACGCTTAATTACAGCTATTGAAAAAAGCATTGAACAATATGGAAGAAATAAAAGGTACCACTAAAATAGCAACAACTTCAAGAGAGAGACAAACAATTTATTGATTGACCTCAAATTCTAACTGTCGGCTGCCTTTTAAAACTGATGTTCGTGTTCGTTTAAATTCTCCCTGTTTTTGATTCCACGAAAACTACAAACAAAACCACTTTTTAATGAAAAACGTTAGTAGCAGTGTCTCCAATTTTCCAATGATAATATGATAAGGTCGGTCTAGTGGTTTAAGGTATACATGATCTAGATGAGTTAATAAAAAAGGAAATATTTTTGCAAAGAAGACACAGCAAAGAAGGAGGAGTTTAAGATATGGGGCGCTATATCGTACCATGTGACTATTGATTTAGTTTTGGAATCAACAAGACTGACTTTTGACAAATTAATAATTAATTTATACCTATAACATGGACCCAGCAACACGGTAATGCTCCCATTCATACTGCCATAGCTTTAAAACAGTGGTTTCTTCATCAAAATGTAGAACTTATGATTTTGACCTAAATATTATAGAAAATGTGACTTATAAGAAAAATATATTTATAAGAACGGGGGTAGTACTTAATCGTATAGATTTGTTATATACATTAGACCGTATCGAAAAAAAAAAGTTCAACGTACACCAGCGAATATAAAGTATTGATCCAAGGACATTTGAAAAAAAAAATTTTTTTTTTTGCCGAACGTAGGGGTCGCCTTTTTAGTTTTTTCGTTATATCTTCCATATTTACAGTCCGATCTTAAAGTTTGATATAGCGATTTTTTTTTGCCTCAGAGAGGCCAATAATATTGCTCTTAGGTCCATTGACCTCAAGTGTACCGTTCTAGTACCTACCCCCCAAATCTCAATTACTACAACCCTAATGTGACACCCTAATGTTAGAAATTTATAGCTCGCGAAAAATCATAAAACTTTTGTTCAGAAAGTATTTCGATAATTACAGCACAACTATTTAAAAAACGCTTCATTGTTGCAGACCGTAGGGAAGACGTTCAACAGACCCTCCGTCCTGTTATCCAAAAAAACTCATACTTTTTCCACCCTGAGAATGTTTTGTTATCGATGATAACAGACGAAGATGCGATAGTACGTTCAGATGGCTATACTAAAATTTTATTAGCCCGTAATGATGCAACTGGATGCATTCGTCAAATGTTCGGTCCACAAGTTGTTAATTTTATAAACTTCGAAAGTGACTCATACATCCATATGATCAATTGGAATAAATTCGAATTGACAGAGCCGCCATGCTTGCAGTTCTATACCCAAGAGCACCTGGAAGCATTACAATGTTTGCAAGATGTAATCGAATTACCAGGTAAGCGCAAGAAAAATATCTTCATATGATAGTTTTCTTTGCAAAACCTATTTATTTTCACAGCTTATCCATCTCATTCTCAAAATACCGAGCGTTTTGTTCATGTAGTACATGAATCTGCCATGGCGGTCACCGACGAGCAACGCATGGGCCACATTTTATCTAAACTCGACAGCCGTCAAAAATATTGCCAACTGGAATCACGTCGAGATATGATCGACTAAAATTTCTATTATTTTACTTTGCTTTTTGTTGCTTATTTCTTGTTGTATAATTTGAGGTATGATGTAAAGGTTACTTGAGGTCAAATACTTTTGAATTAAAAAAAATGGTCTGCCACAGACAAACCCATCGATATATCATACTTTAATATCTGAATGTAAATACTGAAGCTATGACAAATTTAAAAAGGTGACCCCTACGGTCTGCAACAATGAATTTATAAAAGCATTTTTTAACTAGTTGTGCTGTAATTATCGAAATACTTTCTGAGCAAAAGCTTTATGATTTTTCGCGAGCTATAAATTTCTAACATTAGGGTGTCACATTAGGGTTGTACGAAATGAGATTTGGGGGGTAGGTACTAGAACGGTACACTTGAGGTTAATACACCTATGAGCAAAATTATTGGCCTCCCTGAGACAAAAAAATTCGCTATATCAAACTTTAAGATCGGACTGTAAATATGGAAGATATAACGAAAAAACTAAAAAGGCGACCCCTACGTTCGGCAAAAAAAAAAAAATTTATTTTTCAAATATCCTTGGAACAATACTTTATATTCGCTGGTGTACGGTGAACTTTTTTTTTTGTGCCTGTAAGGTGATACGGTCTAATATACATATTGCATTTCTTTAAAAAGAACAAACCGATCTGACATATCGATTAGGATAAAAGTTAGAAAACAAATACTTTGGTGAAAAGTGGCACCCTTATAAAACACATGTTTTAAGTTTCAAGGCTCTACGTTGCACTATGGGGTATTTGTAAACGGGTCTCCGATCCGCGTAAATATGTGTACTATTTAGTTTTCGGGATCGTTGATTTCAAATCTGAAGTCAAAATTTCGAAAATCAAAATGGCGGACACAAAATGGCGGACCATTTTTCTCAAACCTAAGCGCATTTCCACTAAACTTTGCCATAAGGGGTTTTCGGGTTTTCGCTTATACAGACTAAATTTTGCAAGAAAAACTTCAAGAGAATCGTGCAACCGAGACGTGATAAACAGAGTTTTGTTAACATCTGACCCATTAATATCGAGCTCTAGGACAAAGCAGCAAAAGAAAAGCAAACCATTGCACCCAGAAACAATAACACCTTTTTTATCTGAAGAAGAGTATCGAGAAGAAAATGAAGAGCAATAACATGATGATGTTAGTTATGATGATTATCGCGATGAGGATGATGATTGCGGTTGTTTCGATGAGGAAGACGATGAAGTAGACGATCAGAAAGACGACGAAGAAGTGCAGTTATAAAGTTGCTTAGTTATTTTTAATAAAAAAAATATCCACGCTTCCACGAGCACTAATTTGTGTGTTTTTTCTCGAAATGAAAGGTCAGGAACTCCAAAAAACTTAAAAAATTCAAATCTGCGACCCCAAATTCTCAAATTCAGTTTAAAAATACGCAACCCCGAAAACCCGTAAAGACAAGATTTGAAGTGAATGCGTTTAAGTTTGGTTTTAAGAAAAATGGTCCGCCGTATTGTGTCCGCCATTTTGATTTTGATTTTGAATTCAGATTATTATTTTACCAAATTTTCGATAAATACCATAACACGCTCAATTTTTATTAGCTTTTTACCTTGCAAAACACCGTTTCTTCGAAGTCCCTGAAAACCATGAAGTGAAAGTTTGTGCAACCTGCACCTGCGAAATTTTGTTACAATATATGTCAAACTACAAACTGTATCCATATCTTAATGGGGCGAAACGGGGCTCATAAACAAAAGTTCCAACTTGCAGGCATATTTTTTTTTAACTTCTCAATTTTTAGGTGCTCCTAAGAAAACCGGAATTAAACTTAAGTAAGGGTACAAAACGAAGCTTTTTGTTGACTTAAACGTAACTTATGTATCAGTTAACTAACACACTAAATATAACTTCACTTTGAAAGAACGATTCATCAAAAAATTTCATTTCAATTAATTTTAAAACCTCAACTTCAACGGTTTCCCGGCTACGCAAAATTCACTATATTGTTATTTTATCATTAGAACATGATTTAGTGGTCAATTAACTATGCGATTAAAATTATTTCATGGGTTAAAACGCAATTTAAAATTTTGATTTTTTGCCAGCTTTTCAGTACGAATGCGTTGTTTAGTAGTTCTTTTTTTTTTGAGTCATCATAAGTAAACGATATCAGTAAATTTATAAACATGGGAAATATTTTTCATCTAATCTATAATATTATTAGGCTAGGCGATTTCTTGTGACCGATGTTTTGTTCTACCATTTTATCCCGATTTTGACCAAACGTATATTATTTGAAAGGTATTTCTTTTTAGCCATTTTGCAGATTTACAGATTTTTAAATTTTTTCCTTTATTTTGAGTAAATTGCATTTAAAGTTGCTACTAACAATATATAAAAAATTATACATGTGCTATGTGTGTTTTATTAAAATGAGTTTGTTATCTTCATTCACAATAATAATAAACGAGAAATAAAGCTACCTCGCAAATTCACTCGCATTTCGAGTGCTGGAATCTGCTAGTGTAATTTAATATGTTCATGTAAAAGGTCTCAGTCCAACCAATATTAAAGCTGAGCTACCTTCTACTTTAGGGGAGTCTGCTTCTTCGCTTACGACTATAAAATATTGGGTTGCAGAGTTTAAACGAGGTCGTACGAACTGCGACCCCATAGTGGTTAACCAATTGAGGTGCCCACGCCAGAAATTTTTAAGCAAATCCACAAAATGATATTGGATGATCGTCGACTGAAGATGTGTGAGCTAGCTGAAGTGATAGGCATTTCAAAGAGTGTTATACATCGCATTTTGACCGAAAAGTTAGAGATAAGAAAGCTGTCCGCAGGATGAGTGCTGCGTACGCTCACAATAGAACAAAACCGGCATCGTGAAGAAGTTTCAATACAGTGTTTGGCAATGTTTCACCGCAATAGAGTCGAGTTTTTGCATCGATTCACACCTGAGACAAAGGAATTGTCAAAACAGTTGACTGAAATGAGAGAAGGCGAACACAGTTCCATCTGCAGGCAAGGTTATGGCGTTTATTTTTGGGATGCGCGTGGGATAATTTTTATTGATTATCTGCAAAAAGAAAAAACAATCAATGGCGAGTATTATGGTAACTTATTTTAGCGCCTAAGTGATAAAATTGTGGGAAAAAGCTGCATTTGGCGAAAGAGGAAGTGCTGTATCATCAAGACAGTGCACCACATGCCACATTTAGCTCTCTCGCACTATTTTCCATTACAAAACTTGAAAAAATGGCTCGGTTACAAAAGATTTGCTGACAATGAAGTATATCGAGCTAAAAGCAGATTATGTTGAAAAATAAAGAAGTGTTTTCTCAAATTTGTCGTGTTTTCTTTGTCAGGTCGGGGTGCTCTGGGACCGCCCTCGTATATGCATTCAATTTATTTTGATGTAAAATTCTTAGTTTCAGTAGAGTTTCGCCTTTATTTAATTCTCTTTTCTAATTGAATTTTCATACACCTTCCGACAAACTAGAGCTCTGAAACTTTCAGCATTTAAAGTGTGCTGCTTTGTTTAATAATTTTCTAGATGATTTTATTAATATTGCTCGCAACTAACCTGAAAGCGTATGAAAGCATGGCTACAATTTTTATATTTTGCTATTTAACATATTTGCTAATTGTATATTTTGTTAAAATTTTCTTTAGAGTTTATTTGAACTAAGCACTAATTAAAAAAATATATATAAAATTGAAAAATGTACCTACATGCATATATTTAAATTTGTATTAAAATTGTTTTTATTTTGATTTTATTATTTATGTTGAACTTTGTTGACTTCTTAAAAAAGAATTTTAATTGATAAGAACTTATTTGGTGTTGCCTTCTGAAACGAAAATAAATTTATTAAATTTAAAATTTCAAATTATATTTTAAAAAAAGTTAGAGTGCTACATTTGATTGAGGCGAACTGTGTGACTGTTAGAATTTTTTTTTTCTCATATAAATCGATGTCAAACTTGCGTGGAGTAGTTTTTTTTTTTATATAAAATAGTTGTATTGAAACTGGCTGATCTTTTTGAGTACTAATTATTGTGAGACACAATTTTAAGAACGTAATGTCATTGTATTTGCAATTTGAGAGAGTGTAAATTTGAACCATGTGATCCTAGCTTAATTGATATTAAAACTATTTTCCGTTGCTTTATTTTAATTTAAAAAAAACCCCCCGGTTGTATGGGCATTATATAACATTTTTCTATCCTATTTTTATAAAAAAAAATAAGAAATAATCTGTAGTGGAAAAAAATATCAAAACAATTAAAGGAAAAAAGTGTAAAATTTAAACAAACTGGGTATTCGGTTATTTTCAAAGTAAAATAAAATAAAAGCTATCCAAAAAGTTGTAAATTTTAATGATTTTTCTAGGCTTTATAAGGGGGTAAAAGCTAATAATCAATAGAAGAAATCCTACTCACAAGTTATCCATCGAATAACAACAATTTGCAATAAAAAATCCTTATTTCTCAATACATTTTTCCCATCGAACTGCCTAACTCCTTAAAATAGCCATCATACGCAGACTCCTTCTCTTCATTGTTGGCAAATATTTTACCACCGAGTCATTTTTTCATATTTGAAAATGGAAAATAATCTGAGGGAACTAAATGTGGCGAATAAGGTGGTTAAGCAATTCCAACTTTAATTCATGAATTTTGGCCATCGCAATAGTGGTTGTATCAACTCGTGCATTGTCTTCATGAAACAACACTTTCTTTTTCGCCATAATTTTATCAGTTATTCAATGAAATAAGTTAGCCTAATACTCGCAGTAGGTCGTTTTTCTTTTTTGAAAATAATCAATAAAAATTATCCCCCGCGCATTCCAAAAAATTGACGCCATAACCTTGCCGGCAGATGAAAATGTCTTCGCTGTTTTTGGACCCGGTTCTCACACTTCAGTCGTCTGTTTTGACTGTTCTTTTTTCTCAGGTGTGAAATTGTGGACCCGTTACAAATCGACTTAAAAAATTTTCTTCATCACAGTGAACTATCGCCAAACAGTATATAGAAACATCTTCATGACGCTGCTTTTTTTTTCAAATATGAGCAAATGCTGGCAGCTTACTCCATATTTTTGGTCAATATGCGATTTATAGAACTTTTTTACATGATTCTCATTTCAGCAAGCTCACGCATCTTCAGCCAAAGATCACCCAACACCATTTGTGGATTGGAGTGGTTTCCTCAATTGGTCGACCACTATGGCGTTCGTCTTGGCAGCTTTTACGGCCTTGTTTTAACTCTGGCACCTAATAGCTTACTACTAGTAGATTCCAGCCCTCGAAATTCGAGTGCAGATTCTAGGAAATTTTATTTTTCATTAAATAAAGACCCTAAAGGTATGCTAATCAATTATAGCCAATTCAGAAATCAACACAAAAAAACAAACTCATTTTTATTACAAACACATTAACAAATTTAATAAACACACACATAGCATTGTATAATTTTATGTATGTCTTATTTATTTATTTTATTTTATTTTTATTTATTTATTTCGAATTCCCATACAACAAGACATAAAATCTTATAATTAAAGTACAGGATTAGTACTAGGTACAATGTAGTAAGGAAATTTAACATTGTGTATAATAACAATCAAAAATAATAAAAAATATAATAACAAAATAAAATAATAATAAAAAAGTTTAATGTAAAAATTAGTTATTTAAAAACGATTTAAAATAGAAAACCAATTAATTATAGAAATTAAAGAGGGCCATTTTAAATTGCATTGCGTTGCTTATGAACTGAATGTTTGAAGGTAGCAAGTTCCAAAGACGAATCGAATTAATAAAAAACTGCCATTTAGATGTTTGTGTTCGATGTCTAATTGGTATTAAATCATTTGTTCTGCGAGATCGAGTGAACGATATTCTATTAAAAAGATAAGAAGTTTCACGGGTATATACAATTTTATGTAATAAAGTCAAGGTACGTATTTTTAGTAAATCACTGAAACTAACTCCATACATTTTTTTTGAAACTGGTGTAATATGATCATACTTCTTCAGGCCGTAAACATACCTTAGTATGGCGTTATAAGCTTTCTCCAATTTATTGTAACTCGTATAATCACAGCTCGAAAAAACTTCACATCCGTATAACAAAGTTAGCATTATATATGTTTTTGCAAGTAATAACCGAATCTTAACCGGTGTAAAGTATCGTGTTTTCCACAGAATTCGTAGCATAGCTTATGTTTTTCCAGCAGCTGTGTTTATGTGATCAGTCCATGTAAGATTATTATTAAAAATTATACCAGGATTCTTTGTAGTTCTTACAATCTCAATTGCTTGATTGTTTAGTATAACTTCTGGTTTAAAAGTTGATTTCTTGGATTTTGGATTAATCACCAGACACTTAGATTTGCTGGGATTCAAGCAAAGGCCATTGGATGAAGCCCACTTTAAATGCAATTTACTCAAAATAGAGGGAAAAATTTTAAAATCTGTAAATCTACAAAACGGCCAAAAAGAAACACCTTTCAAATAATATACGTTTGGTCAACACCGGGATAAAACGGTAGAACAAAACATCATTCACAAGAAATCGCCTAGCCTATTAATATCATAGATATAGCCGTAGACGAAGAAGCAGACTCCCCCAGAGTAGAATCTAGCTCGGATTTAATATTGATTAGATCTATCAAATGAATGTATTGAATTACATAACGGTGACCAATTTTTTCATGTTTACAAATTCAGTGAGATCGTGAGATGGATCAAAAAAAAATACTAGACAATGTGGCGCACTGTGGGATTTTTCTAGCAAAAAGTCCATTTTTCGAGTGTAAAATATCAAAAATGTAATGAAGCACTTTTGTAAAGAATTGCTTAATTAAGTGAAATAATATTTTTTTTTTTTCGAAATTCTTTTTTTGTCCAACATAACGCGGCACATTTGCCTCACATTTTCATGTATTTCAATGGTCCGGGTAGATAACATATATGTATATACCCTATACCACTATGTGGTTTGGGTATAATGACTTTGTGCTGCTGTTTGTAACTACCAAAAATATTTGTCCTAGACCCATCTTTTATTATACCGATTTAGCAAAGTCCGTCCGTCCGTCCGTCCGTCAGTCTGTGTGTCCATGTAAAGCTTGTAATCAAATTACAGGTCGCAAATATGAATATATTTTGACGAAATTTGGTATATAAGCTTCGATCGACCATAGGAACGCCATTGAAATTGGTGAAATTCGGTCCATGTTCAGACCTAGCCCCCATACAAATGACCCCTATGAAACCGACATGAAGTGCCATAAGATCGAAATTATAACATAGATCTCAGTCAAATTGGGTTTGTATGTGTTTATTATATCCATTTATCAGTAGTGCAAAAATAATCCCTATAGGACAATTCTTAGTCATAGGTCCCATAAAAGCTGCTTCCCGATCTTCACTTAAATCTCTCACAGATTTTTCTCAAATTTGCTTTGTGTATATTTGTTTCCAAATATAAGTGACTTTACCAAATATGGTCAAGATCGGTCCATTTTTCGACCTAGTCCCCATATAAATATAGCACCCAATATGAACTTTTTCATATTTGCAGCAAACAGATTAATAACAAAGCCACTCAAATTTGGTTTATGCTTATTTTCCATATCGAATTAGTTGAACCGAAAGATATGGTCTCTAAGCCATAGTATAGGGTATCATAAGGTCGGTCTAGACCGACTATAATTTACTTGTTTTGTCATATCGATTTGATGTAACTATATTTGAAAAATAAAGTATTTCAGCACTAATTTTGAAGAAAAATAAATAATTGGATAGCAGTAGTAGTTTAAAAAATATTGAGATTTTTATGATGGAAATCAACAATTCAGTGATTTAGTTTTTCTTGAGCTTTATCGACATTTGTATTCTGATTGCAAAAAAAATATGAAATGCAGGAGTGTATTCTTTTCATTTAATAAAAAAAAATTTTATAAAAAAAAAAGTCGCACGAAATTTCATTTCAGTAATTTAAATAAACGCGATACAAAATGGTGTATTCCTTCAGGCCCATATGTTTTAAGAAGCTGAAGAAGCTCGAAATAAGGACTATAGAAAGTATAGACTAATATTTTCCAGAAATTGCAATAGAGTCGAAACAAATACTGATGATTTCCTTGGCCTTCTTGAATCGCCAGATCGTTACATTGCTAGTATAAGACGTCATCCACATAAACATGTTTTGGAACTAGATGATGGGGTTAAAGAAATGATAAATATGCACGTAAAAATATTTATCGGTCATTATAACTTTTATCTTGTTATACCATCCACTCCAGTGTGCAGAGGGTATATATAAGTTTGTCATTCCGTTTGTAATAATTAGAAAAAAAAATTTGGACCCCATAAAATATATATATTTGTGATCCTTATAACAACCGGAGTTGATATAGCGATGTCCGTCTGTCCGTCTGTCCGTCTGTCCGTCTGTGGAAATCACGATGACGGCATCAATCGGGCAGCTAGGGTGCTCGTTGGCATAAAAAATGATTCATTAACATCCTGAAAAGTTTGCTATTTAAAATCGTCCAAATCGGTCGATTAGGGCCCGAGATTTGAATGAAGAACTAAAAAAAGTCTTGAAAAAATATAATTTTCTATGTTGTTCTTGTCACGATCACGCCCTCAATAGGATAGCTAGGGTGATAATTTTTAGTGAGAATGATTCACCAAATTCATGGGAAGATTTCTACTTCAAAAATCATTAAAATCGGTGGAACAGGTCCAGGTAAATCTATGAAAAATTAAAAAAAAAAATGAAAACATGATGTTTCCATATTGTTCCTGTTGTTATTCTAAATGTTGCATTGTTGTCATAGCTGGACTTGTTGTTTTTGTGGTCGTTGTGGTAATAATATAATAAAAACAAACCCTTTGAACATTTTTTTGTGAACTCTGGTAGAAAATTTTAAAAGTTTCCATTGTTTTGGCATCACTAAAAAAATTTGTTAGATCATTTCTGTCATTGCCACGAGCCTGCATGCAAAATTTCAGATTGATTGGCTCACGGGAAAGGGGCTAAAAATCGATCCAAAATTTTGTCGACAAGCAGACACTACCAGTTAATATAAAGGCAGTAAATAAAGGGAGTAAAAGTTCACCAATAATTTAAAAAACAAATTTTTATGTATTAATTTATTTAAAGAAAAAAATAATTAAAAGAAATAGTAATAATAATAAAAAAAAATAATATACAATACAAAAAAAAAAGAATATATAAATAAAATAAAATAAAGATAAATGCATTCATAGCATTATAATACATATAAAAGGTCAATGTTTTCTAACCGTAACCGTAACGAGTCAGTTGTTTTTTTTTACATGAAAATCATTTAAAACAGTTACCGAACGTAACCGGAACGTCCCAATACTTTTCATGTGAAAAAAAGGCTGACACGTTACGTAACAGTTACATGTCGCTAACTTGTTCTTTACACAGGCTACTGCTTTTGCAGCCAACTTCAAGTCTATTTATATAGTTTCGTAAGCATAACTGATAAAATTGTTTCTATTATTTTTTGCTGTAAGTAATAAATTATAAATATACTGAATTTGCAAACTAAAATGGATACATATATTGGAGGTGCTTTAATACAAAAGAGTTAACGAAACAAAATCAAAAAAAAAAAACAACTCTACAACATCAACAATGGCAGTCATATGTTCTTCAAATAGAAAAAAAAACTGCAAGTGTGTTTTGTTGGCTACAAAACAAAAATAGTGTTGACAATATAACAAAATATGTAAAAGAAGTTAGTGCTATGAAATATTTTATTTTGTTTAAAAAAAAATCGCAAAATGAAAGGCTATAATTCCATTAATAATCAAAAGGCGTTAAACTAATTTATTTATTTTTACGTTGTACTAATGCATTTTAAATAAGTAAAAGTAATTGTATATTTAAATAAAAATGCATTTGTATTATATGTTGCTGTCGTATTCAGAAAAATCAAGTAGCTGACTATACGACTACAAATGCTGCTGCCAGCAGTCATTTTTTTGCGAGCAATACTTACATATATTCTAAATAAAGAAATAATAGTTCTTTTCATACTGCGAAATCTATACAAATATATGTATGTACAAAAACTATATGTCAAATTTCAAATTTGCAATAATTGATACATTTTTGAAAGAAAATTGTATAATATGAAATGTCTTTAATTTATTTCATAGAAAACAATTTTTTGAGGTGCGTGGATTTTCCATATTTACTGTTTTACTATTTTCGTAATGAGGTTAAATGAGTTAAAAAGAATTTAAAATATTTGAAAATATTAGGTGAGGATCCTCAAGATGTAATATACGATCGGTCTAAAACTTTTCACTTAGAGCCACAGTTAAATTCGAAACAACAAAAACCCATATATTTTGTGCATAAAGTTTAACATTAAATGTGCTTTTCGAAAATGTCTATACATTTTTTCTCATTCATTTCTGACCATCTTCAATGTAAATTTACCAAAGTTTTTTTATTGCAATATGTATATAAAACTTAAAAATTTAATATTTTTTATTGTGTATTAACTTATTATTCTGCGATTTTCATTACATCACAAAATGTTACAAATTGGCACTACTGTTTCAAAAACAGAAAACTTCTAAATCAGTTGAAAACAGTTGATCTGTAAAACTGTGTGTGAAATTGTGTCAAATAAAATTACAAATATTAATAAATATAATAATACATATATATATATTTTATTAATTTTGTTAAGAATTAGCACAAAATTGATTTTCCATTTTGCATTTCATTTATAAAGAATTCTGCCATATTTTGTTAAAGGGAAAATCCATTTTTGTTATATTAAAAAAAACAGACTTGCATTTAATTTTTCCGTGACTGCCTCAATAATTGCGTAGATGCCACCACAATATTTTTTCTAATTAAAACAGTTGATCTGTAAAACTGTGTGTGAAATTGTGTCAAATAAAATTACAAATATTAATAAATATAATAATACATATATATATATATTTTATTAATTTTGTTAAGAATTAGCACAAAATTGATTTTCCATTTTGCATTTCATTTATAAAGAATTCTGCCATATTTTGTTAAAGGAAAAATCCATTTTTGTTATATTAAAAAAAACAGACTTGCATTTAATTTTTCCGTGACTGCCTCAATAATTGCGTAGATGCCACCACAATATTTTTTCTAATTAAATATTAACCAATATCTAACTAGAATTATGATTTATTCTGACTAAAAAGTTCCAATTAAAAGTTATTCATCCCAATTATGAATATTCTCAAGGAATTTCTTTCTCACGGAAAATACATTTCTCGAGAAAAAAATTCCTCCAATTATAAATTCCGCGTGAACAAAAAATGATTAACTGGCATCATCGAATTTCGAAGCCACTTGCTTTGCTTATTGACAATTTATTTTCTATTTTTTGTGTGTGTGCAAACGACCCTACAATAAATGTCCCAATAAACATTTTTGTTTGCTATCAACTTGAGGTGCATTTGAGATCAAATACATTTCTCAAATCTCCAACGTTAATTCTCAAATGCCCTCAATAGTTCGAATATAGTCTTCTCAACTTAAAAGGCACATTTTTTATATGCCGATTTTCATAGTTATCAAATTGAGAAATTTGTGATTCTCAACTTGATAGCAAAGAAATATTTCCAATCGGTATCAAATGGAAGGTACGGAATTGCCATATTAAAAAATATTATACTAATTTTAGAAATGAAAACAATGTACTTTTTTTAATGTTTCAATTTAATTTCATTATATATTTAACATTACTATGTACATGTTTAACATTAAATGTACATATTATGTACATTTTTTAAAATCTAGAATTAAAAATAAATGAATTAATTGGTTGTACATTTTTTGAAAAATTCGACAAAAACCAGAAATAATTAAAAATATATCAATGATTTGTACTTTTTTGGCATTTTTTAATTTAATTTATTATTTATGACATATTTAAATAATATCTCAGACTTAACACAAATCGTATTCAAGTTGAAAAAATGTTTGGTCTCAAGTGGAGAAAAGTGTTGGATATCCAATTGAGAGTAAAAATGTTTCTCAAAGATTGGAAAAAATGTTAAGTCTCAACTTGATGTCAAGTTGAAAGCAAACAAGGAGAAAAATTGTTCAACCCAAGTTGAGAATTACATTTGACATCAATTTAAGAACTTAACTTTTCTCCAACATTGGAGAAATAATATTTCAATGCATACTGGGGAATGACCGAAACTAACACATAAAAAGTTTTTTCCTATTTGAAAAACATATGACTGTCATTGTTGCTGTTGTAGAGTTGTTATACCCTCCACTCCAGTGTGCAGAGGGTATATATAAGTTTGTCATTCCGTTTGTAATAATTAGAAAAAAAATTTTGGACCCCATAAAATTTATATATTTGTGATCCTTATAACAACCGGAGTTGATATAGCGATGACCGTCTGTCCGTCTGTGGAAATCACGATGACGGCATCAATCCGGCAGCTAGGGTACTCGTTGACATAAAAATGATTCACTAACATCCTGAGAAGTTTGCTATTTAAAATCGTCCAAATCGGTCGATTAGGGCCCGAGATTTGAATGAAGAACTAAAAAAGTCTTGAAAAAAAAATAATTTTCTATGTTGTTCTTGTCACGATCACGCCCTCAATAGTGCAGCTACACTGATCATTTTTAGTGAGAATGATTCACCAAATTCATGGAAAGATTTCTACTTCAAAAATCATTAAAATCGGTGGAACAGGTCCAGGGAAATCTCTGAAAAAGTAAAAAAAAAATGAAAAACATGATATTTCTATATTGTTCTTGATGTTATTCTAAATGTTGCATTGTTTTCATAGCTGGACTTGTTGTTTTTGTGGTCGTTATGGTAATAATATAACAAAAACAAACCCTTTGTACATTTTTTTTATCAACTCTGGTAGAAAAATTTAAAAGTTTCCATTGTTTTGGCATCACTAAAAAAATATGTTAGATCATTTCTGTCATTGCCACAAGCCTGCCTGCAAAATTTCAGATCGATTGGGTCACGGGAAAGTGGTTAAAATCGATCCAAAATTTTTTCGACAAGCAGACACTACGAGTTAATATAAAGGGAGTAAAAATTCACCAACATCTAAAGCAAATAATGCTAAAATACCTAGTTGTTAATAAAAAAAACAATTGGGCAATTCACAATGGGTAATGTATCGTTGTATCTCTTGTATCGTGTATCACTTTACAATAGTGTAAAATTGTTGTTGGTAATTTTCACTGAAAAATCTGATACACGATCCAACTTCATTTGCTATGTTTAGTAAATGTTGTATATTGTATCATAACATGTCAGTTTCAAGTGAATGCCAGTTTTTATGAAAAAGAAAAAACAAATACATAGAATATTATCGGCATAAATAATTATAAAATAAAATATGGCAAATAATGCAAATAACGAAAATACATCGATAAGTTTATTTATATAAAAATTAATGTTTATATTTTTAGTATGTATTTTCTCTTTCAGTACCAACCAAAACATTTAAAATTTTTTTTTTTTTTTCATTATAAATTAAAATGCAAGAGGTACGTAACTAAAACTCTAGGGTATATCTCACGACCAAAAAGCAAACACTGACAAGTGTTTTCTCTTATACAAAATAGCAGAAGCGACGAAACGAACTTTCCTCGTTGGATCGAAAATTACTAAAGAAAGCGTTTTACAATATGAAAATACAACTGAGTGTTCACAACAAATGATTGTATTGTGTATTTCAATACAACATACAATATACAACACCTGTTGTGAATTGCCCAAATGTAAATTTAGCAAAAAAATTTATGTATTAATTTATTTAAAGAGAAAAACACAAAAATAACGTTTGATGTTGTATTTTTTGTGTGTAATATTTAAATATACATACATACACATATTAAATAATACAAATAATGTACATATATTATATATATGTATGTATGTATATTCATAGTAACGGCATGTTAGAAATAAATCGGTTATTTTATTTACATAAAATTCTGCAGTATTTTGTTGTGGGGAAAATACATTTCTTTTGTATTTACAGAGTGTCACTTCATTTTGCTCAGCGTGACTATGCCACAGTAGATGCCGCCATAATTTTTGTTTGTTCTAATTAGCTTTGCAATAGTTATTTCTATTTTAACATGAATGTTAATATTTTCAACTAGATATCATACAGAACAATGTTAAGAGTATACACGGGTTGGTCTTTTATTTCATACGTTTTTTCATTATTCTTTTACAAATATGAACATAAGTTTGGCATATTACCCACCAATCTCACATCACACTGCAAGTTCGAAAAACTCAATACACTCACATTTTTTTTACTAATACACACACATTTTCCGCAGTGGTCACACTAATGGCACCAAATTTTTCGTGCGAATAGTGGCAGACACTAACGATGATTAATGTTACCCTGTTATAAATTTAATGCAAATTTACTGGATTCTGTAAAATTGTAATTAAAGTTTTAACTTGTTAAATCTACTATAATGATTTATTTTTTGAAATGCGCATACAAAAACGCAAGTTTGTTAATTATAGAGCATAAATATTATTAACTATTATTAAAATAATACTAATAATAATAAATGTAAACATTTTCCCTCAAACATGTGCCTGTATAATAAACTTGGTAACTCTACTTAAAATAAAATAAGAGAGAGAAGTATACAAATTTTTTCAAGTTTACGCTTCGACAACATTTTAAAAATGAGATTGCAGTCAGATGTTTGAGCATAAAATTTAATGGCGATGGATTCGACTAATTCGAACAATTTTTCGTTGATAATACGTACACAACGATTTTACAATTTCAGTGTGATGTGAGATTGGGGGGTTAACTTTTTGTTGTCTTTACAAAATAGAGTTACCGAGTTCGTCAATGAGTTTTTTGCTTACAAAACAGTTCTACATAGTTATATAGAATTATTATTCTGCTTTACCTATAAAATATCTGATTGCGATTACATCTAATTTTTAAAAATTGTTTATAATTAATAAAGCATTATTATTCACATAAATACAAAATTTCACTTTTTAAATTTTCCATTCAAATTTAAGAAAATATCAATTATAATAAAAACTGAAAATAAAATTTCCAATTATAAATTAGAAAATATTAATTGAGTTTCAGAAAATCATATCAAAACGTCGGAAATAATAATTTTAAATTTAGAAATATCTTTACATATAAAAATGTTTACATTTAAAAAAAAATATTGCCATTCAGGAGATATTAATAACTTTTCAGTACCGCGATTCAGTAACTTCTTTTAACGATAGTCGAATTGTAAAAAAAAAGAAAATTGCAAAATTATCAGTAAAATTTTGAAACGATATTCGCTATTGTTAAAGTCAGCTGTTGTTGTTATCTAAACGACAACCATTTTTGTGTTGTTTATCCAATCGATAAAAACTTAAATTTTTAGGTTGAAATGTCGTCATACATAAATAAAAATCATGAAATAGTGAAAATATTTTGCTTTAATTAAAACTTTTTTATATAAATAAAAAAATTAAATAGCATATTCAATTCATTATTTCATTTTCAAATAAATAAACAGAAATATTAGTAAAAAAAATAAAGATATTAAACATAAACATAAAATCATCCTGTCAAACACGAAGTAATTTGTTTTTTTCTATTCTTTGTGTTTTTCGCTTATTTTGACAGAGATGCCACTCCTTTACAATTTAAATAAATAGAAAAACAGATTTGTCGATATTAATTTAAATTCAATGAATTTAAGAAAACCTCAAATGATATTTAAGAATTGCTAACATAAAAATTGTTACATAAGTAAACGTAATTTTATGAGAATGTTATTTTTTATATATAAATTTTCACAATTTTTTTTCGATGAAAAGTTTTTCAGAAAATAAAGATAACATTAAATTATTTTATTTAAAATGTTTGGGACTTTTCGTTTTTTGCGTTTTTCATCCCTAATTTGATTATTTATTATTATAAATTTATTCTCTATGTTTTCAAAATATGGCAATATTTTAAAAAAAAGTTGAGAGAGCTTTTTTTTTGGTTATTATTTTGTTACTCCATCCGACCTATATGGCCACAATGAAGAAATATTTGGCCAGTTAAAAGAAACTATACAGCCATCTCCAATTAGCACGATTTAATGCATATAGCCACTCTACACAACCATTACCTTTGCAATGGAGGTTAGGGCGAGCTATTTAATTAGCAAAAACTAAATTAAACGAGAAGTTATGTCATATAACCGGAAACGCATGCATATAGGTATATAACCAAAATGCATGCCGATCAGCAACCACGATGACCAAAAAGCAAACACCGAAATAAATCCGAAATAATAGAAAAGAAGAAAACCAACCCAAAGAATTTGCTGAAATAATTTGGTATTAAGTTTAACAAATTGTTTACTTTTTCATTTACATTTATTATCAAGACTCAAACCGAGGTGGAGGGTATCAAAGATTCGGCACAGCCGAATTTAACACTCTTACTTGTTTCAGTTAGTTTTGTTCATGGACAAATATTGTTACTTATAGCTTTTAAGCCTTATTACAAAACTTTTTCAGTTTGTTTCAAAAACTAAATTTTTATATAAAAAACTTTTTTTGGGTTATATGGGCGGTGGGCGTGGCATATTTCTGTTAAACTTTGCAAACATTTTTAATTCATATTAAGTCATCATATTATCGTATTTACTGAAACTTGGCTTAATCATACCTTTTTAAATACTGAAATATTTTGTAATAAATATAATATTTTTAGACGTGACCGTTGCAATAAGATGAATGGCGGTGGCGTTCTTATTGCTGTCTCAAGTATCTTATCATCCGAGGTTTTATTAATTGATTCCTCTTTAAACATAAAAAAATATTTGTTACTTGCTCATACATCCCTCCATCGTCTCCGCAGTCTTTATATGTTAGACATGGAGAAGCTATTAAATCTGTTCTACGTTCTGCGAATCCGGATGACTCTGTTATTGTTCTTGGAGATTTCAATTTGCCTTCAATTTCGTGGAAGTTCTTACCTGAAGAAAAATACTTTGTTTCGACTAAATCAAATGATAAATGTGATGAGCTTTTTAATATTTTTTTTGATTTACATCTTTTTCAATTAAATGGAATTCTTAAAGATCATTCAAAATTATTGGATTTAATATTTGTTAAGGAAGTTACTGAATGTTTTACGAAGCGATCAAACCCTATTTCTATTCCTGAAGATGGATTTCACCCTACTATTGAAGTAAATATATCCATTCCATCTGGACTTGTAGACACACCTAAAAAAAGTGTTAAAGTTTTTTGTTTCGCTCAAACGAATTACACTATGTTTAATGAACTTATAAATAATACAAACTGACATGATTTATTATCGCTATCTACTGGTACAACTCGTGCCATTGATCAAATGACCTGAAGCTTTCTATAACAAGATGTATCCTTTTATTGAGTCATGTGTTCATAAAAAAATTTTGAAAAACCTTTCTGGACCGCCTTGGAATACTAGGAAACTGGCTAGTGTCAAGAATAAAAAAAATAAATGTTACAAAAAATATAAGAAAACTGGATCTCTTGTTGTCCATGGAAAATACTCCATTTGTCGTGCGGAATATAATACTCTGAGTAATTCATGTTATTTAAACTATTTGAACAAAATGAAAACTAATTTTAAACGAAATCCGAAGTCATTCTACAAATTTGTTAACTCTAAGAGAAAAACTAAGGGCAATCCTGCTGTTATGAAATTTCTACATAATGAATCCTGTGATGATACTATTGTATGCAATTTTTTTGCTGACTTCTTCTCTATTACTTACTCCGATGCAACTTTTGATGATGCTAATGTCTGTCTCATATTCACTGACTGCTACTCAAATTATATCCATTCCTTCTCTTGCTATATCTGTGGTTTCTAATGAATTGAAAAAACTTAAATTTTCCTGCAACAGTAGTCCAGATAAAATTCCGTCCTGTATTTTAATAAAATGTGCTGATGTTTTAGCTGTACCATTAACACTCATGTTTAATACCTCAATTAAATACGGTTATTTTCCCATTATGTGGAAGAATTCATTCATTATTCCGCTATTCAAATCTGGTAACAAGGCTGATATTACTAATTATCGTGGAATTGCTAAATTAAGTATTATACCTAAAATTTTTGAAAAAATTATAACGGATTATCTATGCCATCAAGTAAATACGTCAATTTCTCTCTTCCAACATGGTTTCCAAAAAAGATGCTCAACCTCTACAAATCTATTACAATTTACTACAATTGTCAACCGTGGTTTTCTTGAACGCAAACAAACAGATGCAATTTATACTGACTTCAGCAAGGCTTTTGATAAAGTCAATCATAAGCTTCTTCTTAAGAAATAACATATGATGGGATTTTCAAATCTGCGCAAAGTGGATATATTGTTATTTAACCAATAGAACACAAAAAGTATGTTTTAAAAATGTTACTTCAAAGCCGATAGATGTAATGTCGGGAGTAACACAAGGCAGCCATCTTGGACCGCTTCTTTTTTCTTTGTTTATAAACGATCTTCCGAATGTTATTCGTTTTTCAAACATCTTGATGTATGCGGATGATGTCAAAATTTTCTTCTGTTATAATCAACACTCTGATCATGTTTTTCTCCAAAATGATTTGAATTCATTTTATTCTTGGTGTAATTTAAATTTAATGGAGCTTAACCTTAAAAAGTGTAAACATATGATAAAGTAGATAACTTAATAGATCTTGGTGTTTTATTGGATCATAAACTGACCTTTGTTCCTCATATAACAATTACTGTCAACAAAGCTAGATGTGTACTTGGTTTCATAAAACGTTGGGCTAAAGAGTTTAATGATCCCTATGTCACCAAAACTTTATATACGTCACTTGTGAGACCTATCCTGGAATATGCTTCTATAATTTGGGACCCAATCTACCAAATTCATGCCGACAGTCTGGAATCTGTGCAGAAACAATTCCTTTTGTTTTGTCTTCGGAGTTTAAACTTCAATCCAAATAATCTTCCATCCTATACCAGCAGACTTGCCCTTATTAAGCTACCAACTTTAAAAAGCCGGAGAACTATGCTAAATGTTTCATTTCTTCTTAATATAATTAATGGTGATGTTTGTTCCGGTTTTCTGATTAACAATATATCATTCAACATTCCTCAACGACCAACACGTTACTTCTCACCTTTATCTGTACAGTTCTATAGAGCTAATTATGCAAATGCAGACCCTCTCAGGAGAATGTGTATTCAATTTAATGAACTTTATAGATTTATTGATTTGTCATTAAATACTAATCTAATTAAAAGTAAAATAATATGCTTTGTAAATTCATGAATATCTATGTACTAAAATTAATTTTAAAATGTTTTTCTTGGTAAATAGTCTGTAAGGATTAATTCCATAGACCAATATACGAATAAATAAATAAATAAATAATGTTCTGAAGAATTATGAATTATGAATTACCATTTATTCGGCTATATGGGCTGTGGGCGATGGGCGTGGCCGATTTCCATGAAACTCTCCATATATTTTAACTACATAAAACTAATGACTTTTGCCAAGTTTCAAGACATTTTCAGTTTGTTTCACAAACTAAATTGAATTATATGTTCGGTGATCGCGGCATATTTCTGTCAAACTTGAGTCAAGTTACAAGACTTTTAATAAAGAAACAAAGTTTCGGGTACAAAAACTCATTTTCGGGTATATGGGCTGTGCGCGATGGGCGTGGCCGAATTCCATGGAACTATCCAAATATCTCAATTTCATAAAACTGATGACTTTTGCCAAGTTTCGTGACTTTTAGTATAGAACTAAAAATCTGGGGCGAAAAAATCTTTTCGAGTTATATTTTTGGCGAAGGACGCGGTCAATTTTGATTAAATTTTAACTTTCTTTAATTGAGTTGATAAAAGCCTCTGGGCCAAATTTCAATGTTCTTCCAGTTCTCCTCATACTACTTGCCACGAAATGTGTGAAGCGATCCCACTGTGTGGCGCCTTAAAACTTAAAACCTATGTTTCGTAAGGTTACCCACTTTTCACCAAAGTAATTTTTTCGAATTACTACCGCCATCTATATGTCAGGTCGGGTTGTTCTGGGACCACCCTCTTAAGAATCACATGAGAGTTACAGAATATATGTGTGTAAAGTTGAAAATCAAGGGTTGCCAGACCTAGTGAATATCTTTTTTCAAGACTATGGGAAATAATTTTTATACCCTATACCACTATGTGGTTTGGGTATAATGACTTTGTGCTGCTGTTTGTAACCATCAAAAAAATTTGACCTAGACCCATCTTTTGTTAAACCGATCGAATCAGAATCACTATCTGATTCGATTTAACGATGTCCGTCCGTCCGTCTGTGTGTCCATGTAAAGCTTGTAATGAAACTGCAGGTCGCAAATATGAATATATTTTGATGAAATTTGGTATATAAGCTTTGGTAAGGCCATAGGATGAACGCTAATGAAATTGGTGAGAATCGGTCCATATTCAGACCTAGCCCCCATACAAATAACCCCTATGAAATCAACATAAATTACCATAAGATCCAAATTATCATATAAATCTTAGTCAAATTGGGTTTGTATGTGTTTATTACATCCACTTATCAGTAGTCCAAAAATGATCCCTACGGAACAACTCTTAGTCATAGGCCCCATATAGAGATGCTTCCCGATCTTCACTTAATAGATACTCATATAGATATATCATCCGATATGAACTTTTTCATATCTGCAGCCAAAAAAAATTAATAAAAATCCCACTCAAATTTGGTTTATGCTTATTTTCTGTAGTTTTCTGTTAGTTGGGCCTGCGAGATAGGGTCTCTAAACGCATGGTATAGGGTATCGTATAGTCGGTCTAGACCGCCTATAATTTTCTTACTTGTTTTTTTATTAACTTGTTAAATTTGCGGGGATTCCGTAGTAAAAATAATAGAATGTGACAAATATTACAGAACTTCATTTAATCGTATTTTACAGGAAATATATTTAAAATGCTTAAAGTTTCAAATCTGAACGTTTTTCTACAAATAAAAATATGTTGAATTGATCAAAACATGATAAATTGTATAAAAAAAAATGTTTAATGAATACATATATACAAAAAAAAAACTTGTAATATGCACATTTTTGTACAGGTTCAAATTTAGAGTTATTAAAGGAAAAACTGCTTATATCTAAACTGTTGAAAAAAATTAAAAAAATCTGTTAAGTTTTTATTTTTATTAATTCTATAAATAGTTATTTAATTATTTATAAATAATTAGGTACTTTTTTTAAGAAAATCTACTTTTTTATTATTATTATTATTTTTCTTTCACATTGGCGATTTTTTAGGTTGACAATACCAGGCTCAACTAATATGACATTCATACTCATTAAGCAAATGCTACAAACGCAAAGAGCACAATAATGACAACAATTACATTACCACAAACAAATTACAAAATTAAGAATAACAATAATATAATGTACAGAATAGAAACATTTTTAGTTTTTTAAAGAGTTTATTTACATTTTCATTGAAATCTCGGGACCTATTGAACCGATTTTGATTACTTTAAACAGCAACCTGTTTACGTCATCAATAAATCAGTTGCTCTAAAAACGAACATCCCAGCTGACCTATTGAGGGCGTGATCGTAATTTCCACAGACGTACAGACGGACATCGCATTATCTACTCCGATTGTTATAATGAGGACCAGATTTTTTCTAATTATTACAAACGGAATGACAAACTTATATATACACCCTGCAGACTGGTGTCAAACTATGTCAACTTTTGGTACATATAACCATTAGCAAGAACCCATATTGAACAAATTTTAAAAAAATGTAATACATAACTTGGAACCTCAAAGAAATTTTTTTATATTCATATTTTTTTAATTTTTGCAGATTAAAAAAAAATATTTGATTTTTATAAGTAATATTAGACAAGGCATTCAGACAGTTTGTGTATCAACTAATACAAAAAAATATTTTTCTTTGTATGTAGTTGCCATGAAGTTGGAAAATTATATAACTCAAGCAGTGTTTCTTTCAAAATAAGTGTCAATAAAAAATAGTTCAGTTCAATCAGTTTATTTTTGAATGTTGTGATAAAAATCACTTCAACAAAATTAGTTTCTACCTAAAGTTATCCAAAATCAATCCACAACAAAGAAAAACAATAATTTGCTTTATAACAAACTTCCTGTTATTGTCAGAAAAAATTGTTTACGATGCCACAAAATTAGGACATACAACATTTTTCAATATTTTCCCAAAAGCAGGTAATACTACAATGAATTTAAAAATTTTTTATATTCCACAAACATTGTCGTAGGATTCAAATACATAATCGTACATACATACAATATGTTTGTCATCACGTTTAGCAAATACAAACAATATTCAAAATCATATACAAATTGTTATTGTTTTCAAAAATATTGTCGGCACGTGTAAGATCCGGCATTTGTATTCGATTTTTTGTTTTTCATATTTCATTCTATATAATAATTATTAAATTCCAAAATCAACATTATTATGAATATTAACAATATTATTATACCTGCTCGTGAAGTTCTCAAAATGTTATGACAAATCTTATAATTACAAAAAAACACACATTTTTTAATGTGACATTCTTGTTAGACGCTCGTACCTTGCTCAATATAAAAGATGAGTTTTCACCAGAGGGAAACAAATAATAGCTTGTGACATTTTCTATGATCTTATGTCAACACCTTGGCATCAATATCTTGATTATTTTAAGTAGTACCACACATTCACCGCAACCATAGTTAAGGGATCTTGAAATAGTATCGCTTTAAAAAGGACCAATTGTCCCATTTAAGGATGTTTACACTCACTTTTTATTTACTTTACTTTTCCGATATATCACATAACTTCTATATGTGCTTAAATAATTGTTGAAATCTGCTCATATTTTGAAAAAATATTACATAAATTTGGTTAATCTAAAGCAAATAAAAATAAAATATTTAATCCATGTTTGTTGGATTAACTCATTAGGAGATTTAATGAGTTATAATCTGCGGTCTTTTTTTTCCCTACATATGGCACTTGAATTGTTAAGTTTTTGTTTGTTTCGTTTATTTTGATATATTAGAATTTCCAAAAGTTAATAAATACTTAAGTAGTTATATAATATTTTATATAAATATTATGTTTTTTCTCAGCGTTCAAGCAAATAATAATGTTAATTTAAAATAAGGAAATACCACTAATTTTTTAAGAAACTAAAATAATAAATATTTAAATAATTAAGAAAGTTATATTCGGTTTAGCCATATTAAATGATTGATGCGATCTAGTCCCAAAAAGGTTAGATCTCAACTATTCTGGATAAGGTCAGATTCTTAAATTGTTGATATCCGCTGGCGCTAGCTTCGTAAAAATGGTTTATGAACTCGACAAAAGAGCTCGATTGATTAGTAGATGTTTGTGATCCATAGTCAGTCTAAATATTAAAAGTTGAGTGAAATTTATAATAATTTTTTAGGTTCAATCCCCATATTTTAGGCATAAATAAAAACTCACCAAAACAGTCTTAATCGGAAAGTTTTAATAAGACCTTTCTCAAAATTCATATGAAAGTAAGGAACGTAAATTATGTTGTACGTAGCGCTATTACAAAGCCACAGCCCTTATGGATGGAAATTTTGTATTACGAGTATATTCCGTCCCAATTATTTCTTAAATTTGTGATCGGCCATGACCAACTATAATTAACTAACTTATAAACTTATTTTAAACTAAAATTCTATACATAAACAAGTTCTTACTGGAAGACCAATTTTGTATCATATATCCTATATAACAACATATGCATAAAAAATTTAAGTAATTCATCCCGAAAGGAGTCGCCTTTAAATCTAACAACAAACAATAATTTCACATATGAAAGTACACAATGTCATTTTTGAACATCATTAATGACATAAAATATATATTTCATAATTTTTCGACTCCAAAATTGTACGAAAAACTATTAAAAATGTTGCCGCCATTTAAAAACAGTCTAAACAAGTCATTTAAACCAATTGAAAACCCATAAAAAAACTATAAAAATTGCAAGATCAATTTTCATAAACTTAACTAAGTACTTGTTTATGATATTTTACGACTTTCACTCTCTTGAAAGTTTCATCTATGGACATAAAGAAAAATTTATCACCAAAAACATACAACGATGTCAAGCATAAAAATATTTGGGTACTCATTCTAATGCAGGATTTATGGAGCCAAAATTTGATTTTATGACTTTTTCAATATTTTGCAATAAGATTTGAAAATTTTAATTTTGTTTTATTAAATTCCCACACTTAAATTTAGTGACGCCAAAGATTTGGTTTTTCTTAACAGATATTTACCATGTTCGCGTGTATGTACGTGTTGTTGTTTAAATTTCAAGTGTTTCGTTTTCCAATTTCAAAGAGTCCTTTTTGATTTTTGTCGTTCTAGTCGAATGAAAATTTTTGTAAGGCCTCATAATATTTTATGAGTTTTTGATGACCATAAAATCTATTAATGAAATTGAGCCCTGTGTTTGTTAAATAGATTTTAAATTTTAAAATTAAATTTTAGAAGTTTTGGCTGCAGTTACTAAATATTCGGTAATTAAAAGAAATCCAATTAACGTTTTGGAATTTTATGCTTGTAGAAATGTTTTCATATTTCTAATAAATAATTTTATAAAAAAAAAACTTACAAAGTATTATAATATTTAAGAACACAAATTTTCACACTACACGTACAAAAATATATTTGTAATTGTAGACGATCACGCGCATATGTTACAAATAGAAAATGCGTAACAGTGATACTTTTGAATATCATTCGTTGTGACTGTGATATTATAAACAAAAGAATAAACAAGATAGCGATTGGATGAGAAGAAAATAGGAAATTTATTTTTTTTGAAAACCTTATAGAAAATCAATATCATATGAAAGGTATTTGCAACGCCTATGCAATATTATCGTATAAAAGTCTTAAACAATCATGCTTCAATTCTCGTTGAATTCAATGGAAAACTAAAAGGTGTTTGTATGGTGGTTCCAATTTTATCAAACTTTGTCTATGTGATTTATAAATTTGCTACCAGTTAGTTGTAACGCGTCTAAGGCGCCCGTTGACGAAAATATTTTTTTAAGAAATGGTACATATTTATATAAGGATACACACTTTTTTTAACCATTTTGTAAACTACGCTCATTTTTCGTGGTATAAGCGATTTTATGTACACCGCCAAAATTTTACGTTTTATGATTTGTAAACCCTAAAAATAGTTAACGGCTAATTCCATGCAAAGATCAACCTTAGGTCCAATTTTAAAATTTTTATTTAAATAATGGCATGAAAAAATGACAGTAGTTTGTTATATGCATTTTTGAATATTTATTTCCCCCTCGTGGATTGTGGCCTTGTCGCTGTGAGGGGGCTCAGTAAGATGCAATGATCCTGAGAGCGATGCCGGCGGTAGCGTAGTTACTGGCAGGGCCTCCCTTGCCGGTAAGGTCAAAGGGGAGCACCTGAAGCTAACAGCAATCCACAACAGTAGGCCATTTATCCGGTTGGTCATACTCCACCTTGACGTCCCGGGATGTTAGCAAGTAAACAACATCGTCAATTTTGCTTAGAAGTCCTCCGTTTTTCAGACTCATTAGTCTAGAGGTCTGACTGGTGGCCTTAACTGGCAGCCCCAGTACCAGTTTAGGATGTATAGGCTAATCACTCGTACTTCCGAACTAATATGATTACTGAAACCGAAAGAAATAATAACCAACGGCTCCCTTTAATGATGACGACTATTGGAATGAAATCACGGAAACGATTCGGAACCTGGAACATTAGAACTCTAGCAGAAACATCAAGATTAGCCCAACTCGAACACGAATTTGATCGACTCAACCTCCTATTCGTTGGTCTAAGCGAAGTCAGATGGAATAGCTGCGGTGAACACAAAACTTCCTCTGGAGTTACACTTATTTCATCTGGAAAACCAGCAATGAAAGAAGTGAGAGTGGAGTAGGCTTCTTATTATCCAAAGAGGCTAGACAAGCGCTCATAGAATGGCAACCACACGGAGACCGAATAATCGTTGCAAAGTTTAAAACTAGAGCCAGAACACTCACATGCATACAATGTTACGCCCCAACTGAAGTTGACGACCCACAAGTTAAAGATAATTTCTACGACTCCCTATACACTATTTTAAATAGCTGCCCTCAGGGAGAAATCAAGCTCGTCATGGGCGACTTTAACCCGCAAATTGGTTCAGGCAACAGCGGAAAAGAACAAGTGAAGAGTAGGCATGCCCTTGGCACAATGAACGGCAACGGAGAGCGCACAAACGCCTACATAAAATCACTTGGGTGTCCCCAGACCATGTAACAGAAAACCAAATTGACCACATTGCCATCAGCAAAATGTGGAGGCATTCGCTATGCGACGTTCGAAATAAAAGAAGTGCTGACATGGCCAGTGATCACCATTTACTAATCGGTGAACTACAATTAAAACTTACTGCAGTCAATAGAAAGCCACAAAATAAAATGAAACGTTACGACTTCGCTAAACTCGCTGACCCTCCAGTGTTAAATGGGTATCAGTCTCTTTTGTCAGCCCAAGTCCCAAATCCAATGCCACCAGAAGATGGTTTTGACGCCGAAACTTATTGGGAGCGAGCAAAACATGCCTTTACTGAACATAGACGCTCCAAGCATCAGAGAAATTGAGGCAGCACTAGCACAGCTTAAATCGAAAAATCCGCTGGTCCAGACAACATCGCTCCCGAACTGCTTAAAGCAGACAAGGGTTCAGCTGCACTAATTCTCAAACCACTTATAAACCATTTTTGGTCCAAGAATCAATGCCGCCCAATATAAAAGACGGTATCATCATTAACCTACCAAAAAAAAGGAAACCTCATGGAGTGCTCCAACTGGAGAGGCATAAGTTTACTAAATGTTGCCTATAAAGTCATCGCTCAAATTATAAAACAACCGTATATCGCCCGCCGTTGAGCCTCGCTTACGAGGTGACCAAGCTGGATTCAGGCCCCATCGTTCTTGCGCCGACCACATCAACAGCCTACGAATTATCGTAGAACAGTCTAGCGAGTGGCGATCTCCTGTGTATCTCTTATTCATCGATTTTAAGCGTGCATTTCACACCCTTCTTCACAATGCCATCTGGACTGCTTTAGAATGTAAAGGCATTCCAAATAAGTTGATTAACCTAATAAAAGGCTTGTATTCTGACGCCAATTGCTCGGTGCTCCACGCGGGCTGCCTCAGCGGTCAATTTCAAATTAAAACTGGCGTTCGTCAAGGCTGTATCCTTTCGCCAATGTTATTTAATATAGTCCGCGATGTGGTAATGTCGGAAGCTATAAGCGCAGATAATGGAATCTCATTTGGCCTTCAAAACAAACTAAGTGACCTTGACTACGCTGATGACATATGCCTGCTAGCACAGAACTTTTCGCAGATGCAAGAGACGCTGAACAATATTGCAAAGCATGCACGGGCAGCTGGTCTGCCAATCAACATAAGCAAAACTAAGTCTCTGCGTTTGAAGAACAACTGCTCAGCGAATTTCCAGCTGGAGGGCATATGCATTGAAGACGTGCAGAGTTTTTGCTATCTTGGAAGCTACATATCAAATAATGGAGGCAGTCAGCAAGATATCCAAAACAGGCAATCAAAAGCGAAGCAAGCGTTTGGGATTCTCTACAAAATCTGGAGATCATCCAACATCTCATTAAGCACAAAGTTACGTTTGTACAACTCAAATGTAAAGTCGACGTTACTCTATGGGTGTGAAAGCTGGAATATATCGGCAAGGGATGCACAATATCTTCAAGCCTTTGCTAATCGCTGCCTACGTCGCATCCTTCACATATTCTGGCCTGAGACCATATACAATAGCGAGCTCTGGTTTAGAACGAATCAACCACTCATAACTGAAGATATAATGGTTCGCAACTATAGATGGCTTGGACATACTTTACGTAAACCTGCAGACGATATCGCAAGAAACGTCCTAGATTTCAACCCTCAAGGAAGCAGAAGACCGGGGCGCCCGCACGATACTTGGAAAAGACAAATTGAATCCGAACTAAGAAACGCAGGAAAGAGCTGGAGTGAAACAAAACGTTTAGCATTAGATAGAGTTCAATGGAAATTATTTGTTACGGCTCTATGTTTCAGTTAGGAATAAAATGATTAAATATATATAATATTTTTGAATATTTGCCAGTAATAATGAAAAATGTAGTTAAGTAGTTTTGAAAATAAAAGCAGTGTCATGTCTGTCACATTATAAAATACTTCTTTTTACTACAATTTGTTTCAGAATTCATGTTTTTTATATGCTTTATTAATAAACTAGCTCCTATATTACCTATAAACAACTGTTTCTTATTTGTCATGCAAAGAACTTCAGAGCTTTTCTACGTTTTACAAACATCCTCTAAAATGATGTCTGTTTGTTGTCACGTCTGTCACGACTGCTTTTTGCCCCCAATTATTAATAATAATAATAATACTTTCTCACTTTTTCTAATGTTATATATGTTCGTCAGGTGTTACGTGAGAATTAAAACTTAGTTTTTTATCAAAATGAACTCCCAAATCTATGAACGATTCAACTGAGTTTAGTTTTGTGTCATGGATGACATAGTCGTTCGAAGATGTCGAATATCTAGAGAAGGTCACAGACTGACATTTTTTTAGATTTAATTCCATTAAGTTGACATTGCACCATTTGTAGAAGCTATTTAAGTCAGACTGGAGACGTATACTGTCTTCATTGTTTATGATGGTGGAGTAGATTTTTACATCGTCGGCATACATAAGAATATTGCTATATTGAATAGACTTTGGTAGATCATTAATAAACAGCAAAAATAGGAGAGGTTTCAAGGTGACTCCCTTGATGGACACCGGAAGTAACATCTATATATTTCGATTTAGAGCTATTGAAAATTACACATTGCTTACGATGTTTTAAGTACGACCGAATCCATTTTAAGAAGTTCCCGGAGAATCCAATAGCATCAAGTTTCGCTAGCAGTAGATCATGGCTAACCTTATCAAAAGCTTTGCTAAAGTCCGTGTATATAACATCAGTTTGTTTATTTTTGCAGAATCCAGAGTTTATATAGGAAGTAAATTCCATTAGATTAGTAGTCGTAGACCATCCTTTGCAAAAGCCATGTTGAGCTGGTGATAGAATTGGTGACATTTCGTGTGATAATATATCAGTTATAATTTTCTCAAAAAGTTTAGGTATAGCAGTAAGCTTTGCAATTGCTCTATAATTAGTAGCATCACTGCGGCTACCAGATTTGTGGTGCGGAATAATAAATGAATTTTTCCAACACTTTGGAAAGAAGGCGAATTTAAGAGAGTTATTATATATAAGAGTTAACGGGGTAGCCAATATTTCAGCACAATTTCTTAAGATACAGCTGGGAATACCATCTGGACCTGGATTAAGTGAACTTTTTATACTTCTTAGATTCTTAAGAACAGTCAACACGTCAAAGGATGAAATATTAATTGATGTCAGCCTTGGAATATCATATCGTGGGATATCGTGTGTTGTTTAACGTCATTGTGGAAAATGTGGACGCAAAGAATTCAGCAAAAACATTTGCAATAACAACATCGTTTGAAAGGACAGTACCATTCATTTTCATAGTGGTTGGGTATGATGAAATTTTACGTTTAGAATTTACAAACTTGTAAAACATTTTTGGATTTTTTTTATATTTGAATTCATTTCACTAAGATAACTATCGTAACATTTTTTATTTTCTAGGTTATAATGACTTCTAGCTATAATATATAGACTTTGATCAATTTGGTTATTACTTTTCTTAAATTTCCTATAGAGCCTGTTTTTCCGATTTTTCAACCATGCTAGTGTGATTGTATTCCATGGAGGAGCATTTACATTAGCTATTTTTATTAAAGGAACAGTTTTCGTTATATTTGTTGAAATTATCTTATAAAAAGTTTCGATTACCTGATCAAAATTAATAATTGACTTTTGTTCTCTATTAAGTTTGGTGACAGATTTTTATAATTGTTGAAAAAAATGTTAGAAATTAGTATATAAACTGTTAAATGTGATAGAAAAGCATTTAAAAACTTTTTACTAACACCTTTTTTAGTGTAAAACTAAAAATATTGTGTTATATTTAAAGAAAAAATTACCTCTGGTTTGCAGCTTCAAATTTATCAGCAAGTTTTATCGAAATCCTTCAGCAAATATATATTATTTCAATATTTTGTTTCAAAAAAATGTGAATCTACTTAAATTTGACTCTGACCTTAAAGAGGGACATTTTATAGTCTTTCGATATAATCTTAACTTCCAAGATTGAGAACTTGTATCAAGTAGTATAATATTTTGATAAAAGATATTTGAGATATGAAAACACCAAAAAGATGTAGCCTAAAAGTTGAAAAAATATGAAAAATCACATTTTTCTTCAAACCCGCTTAAATAAAAACGCTGCCCTCGCCAAATTAAGAACAGGATACCTACAATATTTGGCATTTTTAATCACATATATTTTGCTAATAAGACCAATCGTTGATTTCAGTAAATATCTTGAACAAACTTTTTGAAAAAGTAAAATTTGGCATTTTGAGATAGTGCTAAAAAATACTACGTACCGTTTTGGCATTAATTTAGAACGGCATAACAATTGACGAGATGCAAAATACTTTACATAAGATCATTTTGGGATCAGCAGAATGCAAAAATTTTGTTGTTGTAAATTATTTCAATGTCTTTAAACATGTGAGTTCGATTTTCTTAATCAAGTGGTCTGCGGCGCATATATTGCCTGGGGAACTTGATAATAGCTTTTGTTGTTTTATTAGAAAGATAATTTACTCTAGATTATGGTTTATTAATTAGTTTAATTGAAACGCTATTATTAATATCAAAATTTTTGTGAAAAATGATTTTTTTCCCATATAAATGCATTTTTGAACTTTGAACTCAATGCGCGCCCAGAAAGCTATCCGATTTGGCTCAAATTTTTCGCACTAAAGTTTTAGATCCAATGTCACAATAATCCGACCCGCCCGTCTTAAAATTCCAAAAAAAAAAAAAAAAAATGGCTGTCACCCTACTGAACCCTACTGCGTCCATTTTCACCAATTTCAATATGTCTTGATAAATAAAATAATATTATTTTTGATCTTTATAATTTGAATTATTTTCGAACCTATTATGAATAAAAAAAAGTGGTACTTAAATAGAGTAGGTTGCAATACATTTTAAACTTTTACAAAATTCTAAATTTGCCAATTTTGTTTTTTAATAATTTCGCGTTTAGTAATAAAATTATGTATTTTTTTTTCGAAATCACTATTTGGTGTGTTCTATATTGGAAGATAACACATTTGGTACAAAAAATACAATTTAAAAAAATGGATAAACGAAAAAGAAATATTTTTTTACAGATGCCAAAACAGTGGAAACTTTTAAACTTCTTTACCAGAGTTGATTAAAATAATAAAAATAGAGGAACGAGTGTATATCTATTTAAATATAACTAGATTCTGACACTTTCTTTCAATTATTATAAAATAATGGCAATAATAAAGTTTTATGACGAGTTGATGATTTTAGTGATGGTCGTAAGCAAAAGAATATTTGTGAGAAATATTCTATGAATAAATCCATAAAATCATCTGATGACTAGCTTTAATCTTGCTAAAAACCACATGAACTGGAATTAGAATACTGTCGGCGAATAGCGTTGACGAAAAAGTTGAATATTTAAATGGCAGCAAAACGGCTACACGCTTCGGGGGTTTTACTAAAATAAATTAATATAATCGTTCAGTATAGGAATCATCTACCCCCCAAGACCACGTGTTATTGTATAGTAAAGGTTTCCATAGTTTTGTCAACAGCATAAAAATTAATTCTTTTAAGTTTTGTTAATTTTTTCTCAAGTTATGTTAATAGTTAATATTTCTTCTTTGTTAAATAAATAAAACATACAAATGTTTAAATTAATAAAATAGTTTCTAATTTTATGATAAAATTTTTTGGTATTGTCACCCATATTTCTTATTATTTTTAAATATTATTATGGCTTAAGTAATTGATATAACAATTACGCTAACAACGTAGCGGGTATACTGCTAGTAAAGCATATAAAAACATGAATTCTAAAATAAATTATAGTAAAAAGAAGTATTTTGTAGTGTGACAGACATGGAACTACATTTATTTTCAAAATTACTTAATTACACATTTCCTTTCTTACTGGAAAATTGGGGACTAAAAAAATATTCAAAAATACATTTAACAATCTATTGTCCTATTTTCATACACTTTTCTTTGAAATGGTATCAATAAAAATAATTTAAATTTTAATTTTAATATTTTACCTTTGCATGGAATTCCCCTAATGCGATTAGTACAGTAAAATATGGATCGGTTGATTTGAAAAAAAATTGGGCTTCTTCGTTGGACGCTGCTAACTGTCAAAATTTAAAAAGGAAAAAGAACCAAAGGTACTTCCACCGAACCGGCAACACTGGTCGGTTAGAAATATACACAGTCATGTGTACCAGTATGTAAATGACAAAAGTCAAAAATATGTGGGGCTGAAAAGTTAACTGGTCAAGTTGTAAAGCATCGGGTTTGATGGTGTAACCCTGAAGGCTCCCTCCCATAATATTCGAACGAATATTACGCCGCACAGTGGACCATATTTTGAGAAGGCGGCCAAAAATCATTTTTTTTGTTACCGATTTTAAAGTTATGTTATTCATTTGAAAGTAAATACTAGTAAACCTCGGGAGCGACTCTATCTCAACTATATCACAGCGAACAGGGTCTTCGAAATTGGGCTTTCTCAGTATTTTGCAAAAATTAAAAATTTCTTTGTAAATTTTTATTTTTGAATGACTGTAACTTTTTTGATTTAAAAGATTTTGAAGTGAAATAAATTTTGTATAATTTTGTGGCTTCCATACTATTAATGTTAAAAATGTAAAATCACTGAGTCATTCCGAAATTTAAAAAAAAAATTGTTTAAAAAAGGTCCAAATTTTCCGAAAATCTCCTACTTAATAGAGTAGAGTGCCAGTCAAAAGCAGTCAGAAAAAATCTTGCATTCTTCTATAGTCCGAACCCTCCCCTATACTCCTATACCCCATTATACACCCGCCAGTTTCCGCCCGTGTGCACCAGAACAATTTTTCTGAATACAAAAGTTGTCCACTATGTGGTTAGGATATATTAAGTTTGAGGTGATGTTTGTAACTGCCAAAAATATTGGACCTTTATCCATCTTTTATTATACGGATCGACTCAAAAACACTTTCTTAAACGATGTCCGTCCGTCCGTCTGAGTGTTATGAATACAAAATTTTGTTGTACCGGAGCACCGCGGTGTATTCTTTTGCGTGTCGGTAGAGTTGTCAGGAGTTGTTATATACTTATAAAAAAGGGTTGGATTTTATAATGCGCTTAATTGTTACAGGTACATTTACATAGGTATCTTTCAAAAACATTAATAGTCTGAATTAGAGTTATATAGTTTAAATACCTGACAAAATGGGACACAATTTAAATAACAGGTAAATGGTAAAAAAAACTATTGCGACATAGCCCTTTAAGATATGAGCAGGCATGCTTCACCTTTTAAAAGGGGTTAGGGTGTGGGTTTTTATGCTCCTAAAAGTGGTAATAAAAGATGAAAATTTTTATTTTACATAATTGCAAGAAAGAGTATTTATAACAATGTCTCCACAATTATTACTCATTACAATTTGTGCAATAAGTACTGTTACAGAGATCTGGCAGATATTTATTTTCAATGAAATGATGTAGACGATGTAATTTTGCACATAGTGAGCAACGACTTCTTTAAGAATTGTAACCTAGAAGACATTGAAATGCACAAAGGAAAAATTACTAATTTTGCATCGAATTTGAAAAGACGGTACATTGAATGCTCTCATAGCAAGGCAAAGATGTACAAACGTTACCAAGACTGGTTAATACAGGAACTTATTTTTGGAGAATATCAATGAAGAAATTTCTCAAAGAATTATTAAGGATTCATTTTTGCACCAAATTCAACCAACCCAAAATAAAAAAATAAAATTGAAATAATTGAAAAAATAGTAGAAGCGAGCCAATGCACACAAAGAGGATTTTGAAAAGTATTCCTACACCAATTGAAGATAAGAAATTTACGCCGGAAGAAGCGTTCGCCCTATTTTTGGATTTGAAATTGACCAAAAATCAATATAAGGAATTGCGGAAGCGAACCAATGAAAAGAATTGGGGGATTTTTCCAGAGTATCGAGATTTAGTTTCTGCCAAAAAAGAATGCTTACCTTCACAATCTGCTATTAGTGTCACTTCAACATCAGCAGAAATAAAATTGCAAGATCTCCTTGAACATACTGCAGAACAATTGCTAAATACGCTTGATACTGATCATTTAAAAAAAATTAGAGCAACAGAAATTGATATATATGGAAAAATGAAATTCCTTCTTCAACAAAGTATTGCAGACCAATAAAATTTGCATTCAAAAAGGAAACCAAAGATGTCATAACTGAAGAAGTTCAAAAAATAAAAGATCAAATTAAGGAACTTCAACCAGTAATATTTAAATTTGATGACCAAGACATTGAAGTAAATTTTAAAATGTGTCTCACAATGATTGATGGAAAAGTTGCACAAGCTTTAACTGGAACAAAGTCAACGTCAAGCTGCATTATACGCCAAAAGACATCAAGTCAATTAAGCCAACGCCCACCAGAAGACGATAGTTTTAAGGAAGCCTACGAATTTGGAATGTCCCTTTTTATGCTAGAATACGTTTCATGGAGCATATTCTTAAATTGGGTTATGATTTGGAATTTGGTCCGTTAGGCGAAACAGTGAGAAAAACAAAGAAAATGAAGAAAAAAGAAAGCAAAAAAAAACAAATTCAATAAAAATATCTACATCTAGGCCTCGTAATCGACCAACCAAAACAAGGGGAAGGAAACACAAATGACGGAAATACTGCAAGGAGATCTTTTTCCGATCCGGAAACTGCAGCATCTATCACAGGATTCAAAATCATATTACAAGTTCTAGCATGCAAAAAAATTTGGAGAGTACGCCAATAAAACAGCTATACTTTATAATGAAAAATACTCTTGGAGATATATGCCATCCACAGTTCATAAAATTTTGTACCATGGGGAACAAATAATTCAAAACAATATGCTACCAATAGGAGATCTATCTGAAGAAGCGCAAGAAAAAAGGAACAAAGACTACAGATTCTTTCGCGAGCACAACACAAGGAAAATGTCCAGATGTTGTACTAATGAAGACCTTGTCACTATTTTGTTGTGCACTTCAGATCCATATATGTCCAACATTCGTCAAAAATGGAAAACTACCTCTATTCAATTAGACGAAGAAGCTAAACAACTTCTAGAACATAAAAATCAAGGCTATTTAGAAGAAATTTTTACTAAAATTGGTTGATTTAAAGTACTTTTTCATTACACTAACAATAAGTTACACTTTTTTTTATATAGTTAAAAAATTTTCTTGATTTAAAAATTTATATATTTTGTAAATTTACAATAAAAATTGTTATATTTCATAAATTTACCATAAAAATTGATATAGAAATATTTAAAAAGACAATAAAAAAAATTTAATTAAAGCAAAAACATACGAGTTTTTCATTGATACTTCTCTATCTTGAACCAATATAAGGTAACTTTTACGTTCGCTGCTTAATATATTATATTTTAACTCGGGATCTTTAAAAAAAAAAGCAACCTTTGGCCTTTTTGCACATTAGGAGTAAAAAGTTTACGGGGGCCAAAGTTTGGCATTTTCTGCAAAAAATTAACTTAAAAATTTGTTAAAAAGTAGTAAAAAGTTATAAAATTAACTGAAAAAATAAGACATTATATTAAAAAAAACCTTTTTTTACCTTTTAACACTTCACTTTTGTACTAAAATTCAACTACAAATGAAAATGTATTTTAAACCCTCCGTAACTTTTTTTATTTTCGGTCGAGAGTTACGTTTTATAGCAAAAGGCTAAAGTCTCACCTACCAAACAAAAAAAACCGCATATCAAAATTCCAATCCAATCAAAAGTTATAGATTTTTGACCGCCTTCTCGTCAAATGATCCACTGTGCGCCGTTGGTAAATTGTGGCCTGATGATATTTCAATTTACCCCCTAAATAGACTTCACCAACGCCGAATACCTACCTTTGCTTCTCACTCACTCATGTTTAAATTACTCTCGATGGAATTTCATTCTTCGGCTTATTTATCATTTATTTAATTGCAAATACTAGCAGATTACAGTCCTCGAAATTCGAGCGCTAATTCTAGAAAATTTTATTTTTTCATTAAATAACGATCCTAAAAGTATGGTAATCAATTATAGCCAATTCACAAATCAACCCAAAAAACAAACTCATTTTTATTACAAGCACAAAAACACATTAACAAATTTAATAAAATGCAATTTACTCAAAATAAAGGAAAAAATTTAAAAATCTGTAAATCTGCAAAACGGCTTAAAAGAAATACCTTTCAAATAATATACGTTTGGTCAAAATCGGGATAAAAGGGTAGAACAAAACATCAGTCACAAGAAATCGCCTAGCCTATTAATATTATAGATACTAATTTAATTTAATAAAGTTTGTCCAATATACGAGTATTTCAAAAAAAAAATTCTTTAAAGAAAATAATAATGTCCAGATCTATATTTATGGTTGAATGATAATCCTTTAAGTCATGTGTAAATTCTGACACTTCACCCTAACCAAATACAAAACCACAATAGTATTCCTTTTCACATATAAAATGAAAAAAGCCATAAATCACTAAACTACAACCTATTATGGTCTCAAGAGTAAAAACTAAAATTTTATAACAATTTCTTCTTTTTTTGGGAACCACTGAAATATTGACAGTTTTTACATGCTTCATTAGTGATTTATGTGGATGTTGTTCAAATATTTGTATATTATGATTATGATTTCTAAAAAAAAAACTACAAGTGTTTGAATTTGATTTTTAGAGTAAAATCCTTAAATGCAATTGTTTAATATGCATGTTTTGTATGTATCTAGTCGTTCGTATGTTCTATTTACATGCAATTTGTAATGTTTGGAAAATGTTTTGGTTTTTAATCTGTCGAAGGTTTTTGTAATGTCGCCCACCTAAATATGTTCCCATTACATATCAAATGAGTTAACTTTGATATGAATGTTAGAGTGTACGTGTATGTGGTTAGAAATAAGTATTTGTGCTTGGAATATTGTTATCACTTGTTCGTAAACCGAGCATGACATTATGTCACATTGTAACACCCTAAAGTGTTTTCCATTGTTTGTTGCTGGTGGGAAATAAAGTTTTTGTTGTTGTTTATGTGGTGACCCTAAAAGCTTAATTCTTTAATACAATTAAAAGCCACATTAATACTCTATTATTTTGGTTGTTTTCTCTTTGTAAAATTAATTATACAACCAGCCAAAGGAGGAGCTAGCCCCAACTTTTTTGAAATAAAAAAGAAGAAAATATTTTGAAAAATAAAACAAAATATAATATAATAACTTCGCAGAGAAAACAACTAACAAAATAATATTTATTTGGTTGAGGTAAAAGATTTTCGGATGTAACATCAGAAATTCAGAGGTAATAAACATATGTTTCAGTTGATGTAACCAAATAAATCTATTTACAATAAATTTTGTTATTTCTGTTAGATAACTAACTATAAATAGCAACTACCTTGAGGCCAGTTCAAAATTATATTTCATGCAATATTCTTTTATGCCGCTCCTGCTTGGCACGATACATCGGATTGTCATTTAAAACATTAACAAGTTAGACAGACTAAGCTCCTAAAAATTATGTATAATTTACCATCACATTTTTCAACATCACATCTTCAAATACTTTCTAAAATCCTGCTCGTTAAGGATAAAATAAATATCATCACAGAAAAATTTTTTAATAGCCGTGCGAATTCTTCATATTAGCACATAAATTTGTTTCCTGAATTGTATATAAAATTTATAGTATTATACTGCTCTATATATATAATTAAGTTGAAAAGTCAAAATTGACTGAACTCTATACTAAAATTATTGTGTACTAAATTTTACTATTTTTAACAATAAAGAATAAATTGAATGGAAAAAAAATAAAAAAATCAGCTTTCGGAATTAATTACGTATATATGTATATATGCAGATTTCTTTACATTTCAGAACATTATGTTAAATTTCCAGTATTTAATTTATTTACCGCAATCAAGGTCTTCGGCATCACATAAACGTGGTAAGTTGGGCTTATTTTCGTATGTTTTTGTCTTGTTTATAAAAAAAAAAACATATTAAAATTATTTATTTTCATATTATTTTTATTGTTTTATAATAAAACTAAAATGATCTGAAAGAGTTCCAAAAATCATTTACATAACTTTGATAGTAATTGTGATATTAAGACCAAACTGGTAAAATGCTATTTTCGCTAAAGCTTTTTCAGCATTATTTAGTATCATTCTTAAAGAAGACTTATGTATACATGTATCTATGCAATGGTATTTACCATGTCTACCGATTATGTGGCAACATTCCGATAAAATTCACAGAAACCACACTTAACAGGTCAGAATAGTGTTATTTTCCTATTTTTTTCTTAATTTTTTTGGTAAAGGGTTGCATAATATGTTATTATATCTTTGAACTCTATACAGTGCCCCACATAATAGTTGGCTTAACATATAATTTCATCATTACGGCTTTTTAGAGCCATATCAGTCAGTCAATAGGTAATTTAATTGTAATTAGTAATGAATTTTTATTTTCATTCTCATTAATAATTTCAGTTACATTTGAATATTATATTATACACTAGATGACCCGGTGTACTTCGTATCGCCTATCCTAATGACATTAAAACTTTCCCTTTGCAAAAAAAAAATTTTGATCGGTAATGTCAGGCTTTGCCATTTTCATAGGTTATTATACTCTAAGTCTGGCAATAAAAAGTAGAAAATAATGGAGTGAACCATAGATTTTTAGCGTGCAACACTAATTATACTTCACTAAAGACTGATGCTTACTCATTTTTAACTATCGGATATGCTTAATATTTATTACAGTATTTTAAAGGTGATTTATAAAGTTTTTCAACCACCGTCAGTCCCTATAGTCGTAAATATTGAAAGAATGAGAAATCAAAATTCGTTAATGTCATCAATGTCTAATGGAGAAAGTTTTCCAGATTTAAATATAACCCCCGAAGAGTTTTAAGAAGTAGAAATGATCGAAGGAAGCCAGGAGCATAACATAACCGGTATTCTGGTATACCCAGGCTGGTCAGAGTTGCCGGAGCTTACCGCCACGCCACCTAGCCGAGTCCTAACAGCACGCCTTCGCCGTCAGATTGATCGATATGTCGCCAACCGATCAAAATTTTCAGAACCCTCTGAACTTACAAAATAAAGTTTCCTACAATAAAATTATTTGAATTGAATTGAGTTGAAGTTTTGATTATGTTTTGATTAATGTTACGCAGCATGATCACAACTGATCCTACTTTTAATTTTAAATTCTGAGGTGGTAGTCCGGGAAATTCCAGAGAACTGATTGTAAGAAAACAACTCTCCTCGAAGAAAATTTTGAACAGTCTCATTGAGATCTTCGACATCTTTATTTTTGGCCGCCAGTATTGCTCTTTCACTCAGTCAATTATGGTTATTGAAGTGTTATTCTATGTCCGGAAAAACACGCTGAATAAGCTCCTGTTTTGAATCGGTAAATTGACAGAAATCCGTGGCCAGTGTAATTAATCCGGTCGAAGTATCAACTGCGGCCTTACCATTTCCAATATCTAATAAATACTTCGAAAACACAAACGCAGTTTGATCTTGTTAATTGGAATGTTTTAACGGGCCGCCATAGATTAGATGATTTCAGGCATGCATGCATTAGTTCGTCATCAACAGCTGATCGGGAAATAAATTGAAGAGTCTAACGAAAATCACCTGATAATAGAATAATAGCTCCACCAAAAATGTTTTGATTGTCAGTGCCTCCAGTGTCCTCTTATGGGCCGTCGTGAATGCATCCCAAACGATGAATTTGCATATATGTATAATTTTCGCCATTGCGCTGTTTTTGGCGACGTTGCAAACTGGTGCTTTGTTGATTTGCATGTTTAGTGGCAATTTCAAGGCAATAATAATATTGCAGCTATTCCAGATGAAGCCAACGCTAGAGCTACTTCATTTTGTGATACCAATGAAATTAGGAACGGTTTTCCAGTCCACTGCTTACAGTTTTTATCAAAGTATCAAACGCAATCCTTTGGTGTGCATTCAATTGAGGAACATTTGAACTAACTGTTTCGGTCAATTCTTCAGTATCGTACAGTTGTTCTCTTTGCAAATCGTGGTTAAATGCATCGCGCATGGCACGATTTGAGCTACTTTTTACGCACTGGAAAATAAACTAACATGGGCGGGCTCTTAATGGTACGAAGAAGAGGACTTCATTTTTTTAATCAGCTACGATATAAAAACCAGGACAGAAATCGGGAAAAAAGTTTTGGCTGTTTAGTGGCGCCCGATTTTGAAGTCATCATTAAAAAAAACACTTTTATAGTATGAAATATAACACTCAGTGTAATACTTAAAAAATGTGTTTTTGTATAGCGTTCTGACCATTTTTCTGAAATTCAATTGATAATTTATAAAATACTAGATGTAACCCGGTGTGCTTCGCTACACCCTCCCCCTTCCCCCCCACCCCACGTATCGTTATGAGAGGGCTCACGCAAAGTCCCAAGGCTCTCACTTAAGCAGTAATTCAGATATATCACATTTAATATTAAGTTTGTGTAGGGGTGCCACGCGCATTTGTCCAATCCCGCCCATTTTTGTCTGACTACTCACGTTAATAATAGATGACCTGAGACAAATTTGCAAAACTTTCTCTATCATATTAATATATATGATAAATAAAATTTACTTTGTATGGGAGGTGCCACGCCCGCTAAAAAATATATAAAAAATTACAGCCTGTAGCACTCCCATATCCGCAGTAAAACTTTGTGAAAATTTCAGGAAGGTCAGATGAGTAGTTACGGAGATTACCTCATACAAACAAACAAACACATATTACCTCTTTATTATGTTAGTATAGATTATTAGCATAGATTTTTTTATTTGAATACAATGTTTTTTTTTTTTGTTTTTTCATTCGGTACAACAATTATCAGATATTTCGGTGTTCCTACCCTGGAGCAAGGTACATGTAGCTGCCCATGAGAAAAAGATGGATTATCAAAATTAGATCTGGCAACACTTAACTATTGGCCTTGAACTTAGAATATCATTTGGAAATTTTTCTTTTTAGCGATTTTTGATTTTGCCCATTTTTGACTTTGAGATTTTTTTGGGCGATTTTTATTTTCCGCAATTTTCAGTTTTGGCGAATTTTTGATTTTGGCGATATATTTTCCACGACAAATCACATCGATAAATAATGTCCTTCTCCAAAGACTGTTGCTTTCATAGTAATTCATATTATTTATATAGGAGGTCCAACGCCCCTAATCCCATCCCGCCCAATTTTTATTGGACTACTCACATAAATATCTGATGGACTCGTGCAAAATGTCGAGTCTTTCCCTTTTATAGAACAACAGTTATATGATATTAGATATCGACTTTGCATGGGCAGTGCTACGCCCACTGCTACGATCACGCCCATTTTTTTGTTCGACTAATCATACAAAGAACCTATGGGCTCATGCAAAGCCACAAAGCCCTCTCTTTTACAGTACTCCAGATATATGACATTAAATAGTTACTTTGCATGGGGAGTGCCACGCCCATTGGTGTGAACCCGCCAATTTTTTGTCCGACTACTCATACTAAGATCTGATGGTGTCGTGCAAAGTGTCAAAGCTTCCCTTTTTTAGTACACCAGTTATATGATATTATATATTTACTTTGTACGGGCGGTGCCACGCCCACTTCTCCGATCACGCCCATTTTTTGTCTAACTAATCACATGAACAACTTATGGGCTCACACAAAGTCCCAAGACTCTCACTATAATAATACTCCAGATATATGGCATTTTAAATTTAATTTGTGTGGCAGGTGCCACGCCTATTGGTCCGATACTGCCCATTTTTTGTCCGACTACTCACATTAATAATAGGTGACATCTAACAAATTTGAAAAGCTCTCTATAGCGCTACACTCGAGATATATAATATTGAATTATTACTTGTATGGGAGGCACCACGCCCACTTGTCCGATCCCGCCCATTTCCGGCGTAGCTACTAATATTAACAATAGGTGACCTCACACAAATTTGCAAAGCTCTCCCTATCATAATACTCAATATATGTATATGATATTAAAAATTTACTTTGCGTGGGAGGTGCCACGCCTACTAAAAATATTTAAAAAATTGTAGCCTATAGCACTTCCCATATCCGCAGTAAGACTCTGTGAAAATTTCAGGAATATCAGATAGGTAGTTACGGAGATTACCTCCTACAAACAAACAAACAAACAAACAAACAAACACACATTACCTCTTTATAATATTAGTATAGATATTTGATATTTTCTGAAATATGTTTGATAATTTCTGAAACACATTTGATGTTTTCTGAAATATATTTCGTGTTTTCTGAAATACATTTGATTCTTTCTGCCTCTTCTACAATAATCCTTACTAACAGAGCACAGTCCTCGAAATTCGAGTGCAAATCCTAGGAAAATTTATTTTTTCATTCAATTATAAATATTTCTTGAACACACAGAAGATATGTAACTGGGTTTATTAATAAATAATTTTATAAGAGCCTAATCAATTTTAGTCAATCTACAATTCAACACTAATTTCATAAACATACACGCAGCATTGTATAGTGTTTTATTTGAAGCTTAAATATGTGTTTTATGTATGTGTTTGTAGCAAATTTAAATGCATTTTACTCCAAAAAAAAGGTGCCAGACGGTACAAATCTGTAAATACGATGGAAAGCTAAAAAGAAATAGCTTTCAAATTGGGTATTTTTTTTGTCAAATTCGATTGGTAATGAAGGTTTAAAATCGGTCACAAGAAATCACCGTGCCTATTAATATTATAGATGTGGGATTTTGTTTTTACGCGTGTATGTCCAATTACATAATTGATACCCCGTATTCTCTGCAACCAGCTTATGTAGCTGCTTTCGAGGCAATCTGGCCAGTACATATCATTCTCGTAGTAGAGCATATGATTTCGCCATCCCCGACAACTTCATATACTAAGGTCTCAGGCTAAGCAGTATGCCAATCGCATCATTATTCTTTACTGAATGAAGTGTTCCTTCCTGCCAAGCAATTTCATCGTCAATACTGTTACCATTTGTTAAATCTTTTAAAACCAACTATGCTCTAGCTGATCCTTTTAGAAGAATTTGTTGTGATTAAAATAATCTTTAGCAATTAATTGATTTTTCGTTGAACACTGATGTAATTAAGCATAAAATCATTATTTTCTTAAATCTATTGAATTGTTTCAGTATATGTACATATGTAATTATGTCATTTATACAGGTCTGCAAGGATTTACTCCATTGACCTAATAAATAAATAAATAAAAAATCTACACGATGGTCGTTTGACATCTCCATGTCTTTTTGAACTTTCATGGTAGTTAATTAAAAATCAATAATGCTGCTGTCAACTACCGTCTGTTAAAAGACTACAGTCAAATTTGAGCAAGCCACTTCATTTAGATTGTAATTGAAGCGATTGAAAGTAGACAACCTCGCGAATTTTTGCAAAGATGGGAAAAGGCGAATTTCGAGGGCTCATAATACCATATTTTTTTGGGAAAAAAAAACCATCAAGGAAAAGATTGATAAATTTTGCAGTGTCTCCGAACCGTCAATTTCACTGGTTAAGATGTGGTCGTACAAGTGACGACGAACCTTCAGGTCGCCAGTAATCGTAGAAAAAATGAAAGGAATAATATTGGACGATCGGAGATTAAAAGTGCGTAAGGTGGCTAAGACTGTAGGCATCTCAACTGTATACAGATATCATATTTGGCATGTATATATAGACTTGAAAAAGCTATCCGCGCAATAGTGACCCGCGCGGCGATGTGTAACCGCAATTCAAAGGAGTGTTTTCATCAATGCGAAACCGTGGACCAAACATAGATCTGACACTTAAAACCAGAAACCAAGGTACAGTCAAAGCAGTGGACTTCTCCAGGTGAACGTGCGTCAAAGAAGGCCAAAGGCATGATGACACATTATTCCAATGCATGTAGTGTCATTCAAATCGATTACCTTCAAAAGGTGAGTATTATTTATTTATTTATTTGATTTCCTGCAGAACAAGACTAAGAGTCTTATTATTAAAGTACAGGATCGGTGTAATGTGATACGGTATTTAATGAAAATATAACATAATTTATGATTTTTATAAAAATAAGACAACAAAAATTATTTTACATATATGTACCTTCTCCGAGAAAGGGGACCTAGTGTGTGAAAATTAAGTTTTGAGAAAAAAACGCATTTAAAGTTTCTACACCCTTTTAGGTACCAGAATCCACCGTTTTCGACACAACCCGTTTTTTGACACACTAGGTCCCTTTTCTCGGAGAAGGTCACATATTCAAAACAAAGCAAAGTTTAAACAATATTTATATGGTATTGAAAAATTGGAAAACTTGTTTCGTAAAACATTTTTCGTTGCTTATATTGGTGGTAAAGTTGGTGGTAGGAAGTTCCAAAACGTATGGAATTATAAAATTTGGAGACCAAACTTTTATGCCGTATTTGAATTATAGAATTATTTCTTCTTGAATTTTAATAGGATATCCGATTAAACAGAGACACGTTTGTAGTCACCATGACATAAATCCATAATTTGAGCAATGAACATTAATTACCCCATTCAGCATATTCTCGGCGATAAGAGATTTGAGTGAATGAAGGGGTCAGCACTGAAACAAACTTTATCTTTTTTTACAGTTAATAAGCCGCCTTCGTACAGCCACCTCAATATCCATATTTAAAAAAATTCAATATTTTATTTAATTTTTTTTTTATTATTTAGATAAACACTTATTTGGAAGGAATAAATAAATTGAAAAACGCTGAACTAAATGCATGGTTCTAAAGGAAGACTATGTTTAATAATAAAATATTTTTTTTGTGAAAAAATATCTTTTATTCAAAACATCACTCAGTAATCAAACAGTCCTTGTATCTCTCTATCCCGGCACCAAACTGAATGTAAAATTCCAATGTCTCGCTATCTTAGTGTAATAAATAATTTAAAAAAAAAATCAATTCATATTCAAATAACTTAAGCTATTTCTAATAGCTCAAAATGTTTTAGAAATACCACAATTTTCAATGAATACTGAGGAGATATAAAATTTTACATTCTTCTAATCTTGATATTGATCTTAGGATCTAAGACAAGGAATTTAAGCAATTTTATTCAAAATCTAAACATATTTTTTTGTAAAGGAATTTGTAAAAAGATTTTTGCAAAACGTTTAATAAGACTAAGTATAAACTTTGAGATTCTTATCAAACAAACATCATGCGGTAGACATAATTGCTGTATTTATACTTCATAAAAATACTGATAATGGTACTTAAAAGCGAGAATAAATAAATGAGGTACTTGAACTCTATTCTAACTAAGACCACTTTCGAAAAACCCAAAATACAAATATTAAGTGCGAAAAAATTATGTATCATATTTCAAGTGGACTTGAGAAATAATACCAACTAATAATGAGTGCTTATGATACAAAATATTTGGTTTATGAAATTATTAAAAAAAAAATTTATATGTAAACATAAATTTTGGTTTTGAAAAAAAGAATGTGAAAGTATGTTTTGTGTGTTCTTTAAACAAATGCAATCGAAAACCAAAAATTTATGACAATTTCGTATGTAGAATACAATAGAGGACTCGTAAATATCTCAACGTTGCTAACATAAGATACCATTCATGTACGATGGCTTGAATTTGGTTTCATATTTTTTTTTTCATCTTCTTTTTTTAATAGTTTTTCAGAAAGGTTTTGCTGGCTATTCTTCTGTACGTTTTGACAATTTGGGGTTTTCAGTTTTCAAATGTTCGCTCATAAATATGTCAAAATACATGGGCTTTGTTTATGTCATTGAGTACTACTCGTAATTTAGGATTGTCTTAGAGTTAACACCTTATTAAAAGCCTATACTCTAGAGATTTGTAGACATTTAAATCTATTCACTTAGCAAGGCATGTCTAAAGAGTGTAAGCATGTAACGGTTGTTATACTTACTCGCACTGTACTGTTATGCTGTATGTTATTGATATCAAACTAAAAAATATATTCTTTTTTCAAAAGCTCTACTAAGGGAGAGGGTGGTGTTATCGACCATGCGAAGTAACGGAACACGTTGTCTCAATAGTTTTGACAGATTCCAACTACTGTCAAATATTTTGCTCGCTAATATCTCTCTTTTCAACATGCCGATCTAGGTTTCTCTACAGGTTGGCTATTTATATTTGCGGTATTTTTACCTACTTTTTCCAATGAATCACACAGATACAGTGAAGAGATAAAGTATTCATCGATTCCATTACTTTTCATTAAACAGGCAAATAGCACAAAAAAATCACAGCTTAAAAGATTAATGCCCGTTTTCTCAATAGGCGATTATCTTTTATCCCAACGAGAAACTGCCGATTAAAGAAATTTGGTTTTCTCAATGTCTGGTTTGCTTCTATTTTGTGGCAAAGCTAACCGGCACTCATCTGCCAGTTATTTATTTATCGTACAGATAAATTATTCTCCCAACTTTCACATCAATTTTGAGAGGCATTGCCAACTGAAAATAATTCTTCCAACTTTCATACGTATTTTGAGAGGCACTGCCAACTGAAAATAATGTTTTTGTCGGTACATTGAGAAAACCAAAATTGTTAACCGGCAGAGTATCGGTCCAATAAATTTATGTCCTGGTTAAGTAACAGGCAGTTTGACGATAAATTGAGAAAACCGGCATAAGTCTATTTAACATAAAACATCAAAAATAAAATTTAAGTTTTCCAAATTTGAAGTAATTTAAATATAGCACCCGATATGAACTTTTTCATATCTGCAGCCAAAAAAATTAATAACAATGCCACTCAAATTTGGTTTTTGCTTATTTTCCATATCCAGTTAGTTGGGCCGGAGAGATAGGGTTTCTAAACCATGGTATGGGGTATCGTATGGTCGGTCTAGACCGACTATAATTTTCTTACTTCTTTTAAATATATATTTTTTTTTAGAATATCCCAAATATGTTTTATAGGGTTAATATCTGGGCTTTGGGGAGGGGTCTCGATTCATATTAGTACATTATACAAGATCCGTATTTTTGCATTGTCAATGTAAGGTCCATTTTTTTCAATATTTTGCTAAAGATTTTTCTTTAGTATCTCAATATAAATTTTATGTTCCTATCTATTACATATAGTGCACTGACTCCGTTTGCACTCATGCAGCCCAAATGTCTTGTGCGTAAAGATGTCATGATTCAAGTGCTCTGGAGGGAGCATGGTTAAGGCACATTTTGGCTTACTCTAAACGTAGGGGTTTTTTCTAACAGTTCTGATATTATAATGTGTCTCAGGGAACCCATTTCTTACATTTAAACTGAAACCTGCTTATCATATGCTGAGATGCGGTTTGTCCGCATTCTTTTCGATTTTTCGGGCGATAGATAATTTTTATACCCTACACTATTACCAAAAATTTTGACCTACTTTTATTAAACCGATCGACTCAGAATCACTTGCTAAGAATCACTTTCTGAGTCAATTTAGCGATGTCCGTCCGTCCGTCTGTGTGTCCATGTAAACTTTGAAATCAAACTACAGGTCGCAAATATGAACATATTTTATGAAATTTATTGTATAAGCTTCAATCGGCCATAGAAGACATGCTGTTCAAATGGGTGAATATCGGTTCATGTTCAGACCTAGTCCACATACAAACGAACGGTATGAGTTTAAATTCAATTCCCATAATATCAAAACTATCATATATATTTTGGTTAAAATTGGGTTTGTGTACGCTTATCACATCCATTTATATGTAGGTTAAAAAAAACCTTTAGTACAATTCTTAGTCACAGCCCCCATATGAAGCTGATTCCCGATCTTCACTTAAATCTATCAAAAAACAAAAATATTGCACAGATTTTTCTTAAATTTGGTTTCTATATGTTTTGCAAAAAAAATAAGTAACCTTACCAAATATAGCCAGGATAAGCCCATTTTTTGACCTAGTGAATATAGCATTCCATATGAATTTTTTTATATCCGAAGGCAAAACAAAATTAATAAAAATTGCACTCAAATTTGGTTTATGTTTATTTTCTATATTTAATTAGTTGGACCTAAGAAATAGGGTCGCTGAACTCATGGTATAGGGTATCTTATAGTCGGGCTGGGACGACTATTATTTTCTGACTTCTGTTTTTTTGATACTTTAAGCATTTGCTGCATATATCGGTATATTTTTAACAATTCTCATTCTATTTCGTGTTAAACAATATGGCTTTTAACGGATATAGTTTTTATTAAAAATTTTAAAATTAAGAAAAGAAAGATATCTATATTATTGATGGGCTAGGCGATTTCTTGTGACCGCTATAATAATTGTAGTTAATAACCGATTTTGACCAAACATACCTCATTTGAAAGGTATTTCTTTTTATATGTGCATAAGGTTTACAGATTAGCACCGTGTGGAACATTTTTTGGAGTAATGCTCATTTAAAGTTACTTATAACACATACATGAAACACATATTGTGTGTGTGTTTATTATAAATATTAAAAGCCCTGTGTTGAATTATGAATTCGCTAAAATTGATTAGCATACTTTTAGGCTCCTTTAAAATTGTTTATTAACAAACTTATTTATATATCGAACCTGTACCTCTAAAGTGAGTCAACTCAAAATTTTTAAATTTTCACTTTTTGCAAGAAAACGATACACAGTGGTCATATCTATCAACTGTAAAAATCTAACATCGATTTTTCTAGTCTTTCGCAAAAAAAAATACAGTTGTAACCCTATTTGTGTTATAAAAGTAGCTTCTTTAGAATTCACTAAAAAGACATATTTTGAGTTGCACCCAAAAAACTTGTTATTTTTGATGATCACTGAAAAAATCGCAAAAAAAAGCTACTGTTGTATACTTATTATTCGCAATTCTTTACAATGTAACAACTGTTTTTAAATTTTATAGCAAATATTAAAAAACCCGTTTTTTGCCTCTACTGAAAATTTTTAAATTTGAGTTGACTCACTTTAGAGGTACAGATACGATATCTTCTGTGCGTTCAACAAATATTTATAATGAAATTTAATGAAGTTTATTTAAAAAGTGTTGAATTCTGAATTGGCTAAAATTGATTAGCATACCTTTAGGCTCTTATAAAATTTTTTACTAAATAAAATAATAAAATTTCCTGGAATTTGCACTCGAATTTCGAGGCCTAGGCTCTGCTAGTATATTAAAATAGAGATTAAAACTTCTGAATCACTTTCTCAGAATCACTTTCTGAGGCGATTTAGCGAAGTCTGTCCGACCGGCTATCTGACCGTCTGTCTGTGTGTCCATATAAACCCCGTAATCAAACTACAGGTTCCAAATATAAATATATTTTGATGAAATTTGGTTTATAAGTTTTTGTCGCTATAGGATGATTGCTATTGAAATTGGTGAAAATCAGTGAATGTTCAGACCTAGCCCGCATACAATGACCCCTACGAGATCGACTTAAATTGCCATATCTAAATATTAATACGTGAAGGTAAATTTTTAGTTCCCTTTTTAAGCAATATGCGGGCACGAAGGAATGTGAAAATTGGCATAGTTATAGTCCATATGGAGGAGAAGCTGAGAATGATAAATTTTAGGTTTAATCTGTCTTAAAAATATATTAAATGAATTAAAATAAAATATATATAATAATTCGTTACGCCCTGTTAATGCGATTGATTTAAATTGTATATCAACACCTTGTGTTGAATTGTGAATTGCCAAAATTGATTAGCATACCTTAGGGCTGAAAAAATATTGAAAAAAAAAATTTTATGAAAAAATAATATTTCATAGAATTTGAAGTCGAATTTCGAGTGCTGGGCTATGCTGGTTATCATAAATACATAGCTCGGTCAAATTTTGTGTAGGTATGTGTACGTACCCATATAAGGACTGCAAACATAAATCTATTTCCCAAATTTCACTTAAATCTATCAAAGTACAGAAATATTGCATACATCTTTCTCAAACATAGTTTCCAATGTTCTTGAGAAGAATAACTGATGGTCTTGATCGGTCCATTTTTCTTTCTAGCCCTCATATAAAAATAGCTTTCGATATGAACTTTTTTATAACTGCTACAACAAATTCATATTAATGCCACTCAAATTTGATAAGTGCTTATTTTTTATATCCTACTAGTTTAACTTACGATCCTTTCAGCCGCCCTAGATGGGCTATAATTTTAATACTTGTTTGAATAACAAAATTAATTATAGACAAAAACTAATTTTGGGAATTACTTAATGATATATCATAAGCATTAGATTTGAATCATCATAACATTTTTGTTATTAAACGTCGAACTCATAGCAGTGTTCCTGTACCCTGATGCTTCGCAGAATAGAACCAACATATTTTGTAATTAATTTAGTCATCTCTTACTGACTGGTTAAAGCGAATGTTGTTTAGAGCTTTTCTTATTAAAATGACTTTAACGAATTAAGGAATTTCTGTATGTTCGTTTATTTGGCGTTCTCTTTTTTTTCATTAAAACATCTAAAATCCACTTTGGGATTTTCCAATATTTTCAAAAATTTATGAATGAATTTCACAAATAAATAAGAAATTCCCTACTGAAGCGCTGCTCATTAATTTCTTCTATTATTCATTATTTTAAGGAACCGTAATAAAATTGGGTATAAAAAAACCCATTGCAATAGTAATTGCCAAAATGAATGAGAAAGTGTGCCAGACCATTCTATTCGATCTCAAAAAAAAAAAAACAAGTCTAGCAATGTTCTTTGTTAGTATTCTAAAAATACCAAATAAATCAAAAACAAAACCATAAAATCCCAAAAATTAACCAGAAAAACAAAAACAATTAAATTGAGTTGAAAACAATTAGAAGAGACGAACAGCTATGTACGAGTATATCCTGACAAATAACATCTAATGATATCAGGTAACAACAACCACATGGGTAAGTGCATTCAATATGATCGTCTCGATAGGTGACAGGTACTCTGAATATTCATGTTTGTTTTTCAATTGTTTGCAGTGTTTTTTAGTCCTTTTCTGATTTATTGTTATTCAAGTTTTTTCAAACATTGTAGTTGGTTGTTAAACATACCAGACCATTGCAATTAAATTCGTTTTTAATTTCTTGTGGCCACATTTTGGGTTTGTCCATCTTTCCATTTGTGTTGATGAGCTATTATGTCATTGGAATTTTATCATTATTTTATTTATTTATATTTAATTAACAAACATTTCGTGATCAATTGGGTTTTGTTTTATAGATTTTTTGTAAATATGTACAAAAACATTAACTTATTATAGACTGGAAAATTTAAAGTGTTTGTGATACGAGTAAGTAACAATCGCCAGAACTTATTGACAAGAACTGTTCAATTTAATGTGATCTATTTTTTATACCCTATACCACTATGTGGTTTGGGTATAATGACTTTCTGCTGCTGTTTGTAACAACCAAAAATATTTGACCTAGACCCATCTTTAATTATACCGATCGAATCAGAATCACTTTCTGAGTTGATTTAACAATGTCCGTCCGTCCGTCCGTCCGTCTGTGTGTCCATGTAAAGCTTGTAATCAAACTGCAGGTCGCAAATATGAATATATTTTGATGAAATATATAAGCTTTTATCGGCCATGGGATGAACGCTATTGAAATTAGTGAGAATCGGTCCATGTTCAGACCTAGCCCATACAAATTACCCCTATGAAATCGACATAAATTGCCATAAGATCCAAATTGTCATATAGATCTTACTCAAATTGGGTTTGTATGCGTTCATTACATCCATTAATGAGTAGTCCAAAAATGATCCCTTTGGCCCCATATAGAGTTGCTTCCCGATCTTCAAATTTTGTTTGTATATATTTTTGCAAAATACAAGAGACTTTACCAAACATGATCAGGATCGGTCCATTTTTGGACCTAGTCCTTATATATGTAGATATATCATCCGATATGAACTTTTTCATATCTGCAGCCAAAAAAATTAATAAAAATCCCACCCAAATTTGGTTTTTACTTATTTTCTATGTCCAGTTAGTTGGGCCTAAGAGATAGGGTTTCTAAACGCATGATATAGGGTATCGTATAGTCGGTCTAGACCGACTATAATTTTTTTACTTGTTTTATCTCAATTAATGTAATAATCTAACCCATAAAAACAAAGTTTTTTTAAAACCCTTTCTTTCCGTATGCATATAAGTTTTGAATTTCTCCGTGACTGTGCGTGACTTTGCGTGACTTTTTTAAAATTATTTTTTGGTCACAACAAGTGTATGGATCAAGTTTCAGATATGTTGGATGAAGGTGAATGGGGTTTAAATCACTTCGTGACTATGTTTGACTATCTTAAAATTAATCTTTGGCCCCAACAAGTCTATGGACAAAGCTTCAGATCGATCGGACAAGGGGAAGTGAGGTTTTAATCTCTCCGTGACTGTGCGTGACTATACCAAAGTAAATCTTTCTTTACAGCAAGTATATCGACCAAGTTTCAGATTGACTGGATGAGGGGAAACCCGTTTTAAATCTCTCTGTGACTGTGCGTGACTATGCGTGAATGTGCGTGCCTAAGTCAAAGTTAATCTTTTTCACAGCAAGTGTATGGAGTTTCAGATCAATCGAATGAGGGGAAATGACATTTAGATCACTCCGTGACTCTGCGTGACTATTCGTGATTGTGCGTGACTACCCTAAAATTAATCTGCCGTCGCAACAAGTCTATGGGTCAAGTTTCAGATCAATTGGATAAGGGGGAATGTGGTTGACCCACGACAGACAGACAGACAGAGAGTATGAGTTAAAAGAAAGAATTTAAAAACAAGTGAAAAGGTTCCTTCTAAATTAGAATTAATATCTAAATGCTGCTATTTGAGGATGCCAAACAAAATCACTTTCTGAGTCGAAATAGCGATGTCCGCCCTTGCGCCCGTCTGTATGAGTGTCCATGTGAACCTTGTAATCAAACTACAGTTCGCAAATATAAATATATTTTGATAAAATTTGTCACGTAAGCTTCTATCGGTCATAGCATGAACGCTATTGAAACTGGTTAAAATCTGTGCATGTTCAGACCTAGACCACATACAAATGATCCCTTTGAAATCGACTTAAATTTTCATAAAACCCAAATTTTCTTATAGATCTCGGTCAAATTGGGTTCGTGTATGTCTATTACTCCCATTAATCAGTAGTCCAAAAATAAAACCTATAAGACAATTCGGAGTCATAGCCCCCATATAAAGCATCTTTCTGATCAACACTTAAATCTATCAAAAAATAAAAATATTCCATAGATTTTTCTCAAATTTGGCATTTAATACATTTTTGCAAAAAATAAGTGACCTTGCCAAATATGGTCAGGATCAGTCCATTATTCGACCAAGTTCCCATATAAGTATAGCATCCGATATGAACTTTTTCATATCCGAAGGCAAAAAAATTATTAACAATGCCAATCAAATTTGGTTTACTCTAATTTTCATACCCCATACCAATATGTGGTTTGGGTATAATGACTTTGTGCTGCTGTTTGTAACTACCAAAAATATTTGACCTAGACACATCTTTTATTATACCGATCGAATCAGAATCACTATCTGATTCGATTTAATGATGTCCGTCCGTCCGTCCGTCCGTCCGTCTGTGTGTCCATGTAAAGCTTGTAATCAAACTGCAGGTCGCAAATATGAATACATTCGATGAAATTTGGTATGTACGCTTTTATCAGCGATAGGATGAACGCCATTGAAATTGGCGAGAATCGGTCCATGTTCAGACCTAGCCCCCATAAAATGACCCCTATGAAATCAACGTAAATTGCCATAAGATCCAAGTATTAGTCAAATTGGGTTTGTACGTATTTATTACATCCATTAATCAGTAGTTTAAAAATGATCCCTATTGGACAACTCTTAGCCATAGGCCCCATATAGAGCTGCTTCCCGATCTTCACTTAAATCTATCAAAAGACAAAAATATTGCACTGATTTTTCTCAAATTTTGTTTTATATATTTTTGCAAAATACAAGAGAGTTTACCAAACATGGTCAGGATCGGTCCATTTTGGGCCTAGTCCCCACATAGATATAGCATCCGATATGAACTTTTTCATATCTGCAGCCTAAAAAATTATTAAAAATTCCACTCAAATTTGGTTTATGCTTATTTTTTAATATTCAGTTAGTTGGGCCTGAGAGATAGGGTCCCTAAGCGACTATAGTTTTCTTACTGAATATTAATATTCAGTTTTTTTTTTAATTAAAAAATGGTTTACTATGCATTTAATGTATTAAACAATTTTAGTTTTTACCATAAATTTTCCATATTATTGCAGGGCATAAAAAAGTTGAAAACAATTTATCTCAAACAAAAGTGTTCTACAATTAGTTCTAACAAAGTTACTTCACATCTACAATATTAATAGGCAAGGCGATTTCTTGTGGCCTCTTCTACGCGTTTAGTTATCAACCGATTTGACAAAAAAATATATCATTTGCAGGTGCAGGTGTGCACCATCTTTACAGATACATGGTAAATTTTTAAGTAATAATTATTAAAAATTGCTACTAACACATACATAAATAAAACACATAAAGCTATACAATGCTGTGTGTGTGTTTATTAAATTTGTTAATGTGTTTGGAAAAATTGTGTATCAACATCCCTGTGTTGAATTGCAAATTTGCTCAACTGGATTAGCATACCTTTAGGCTCCTATAAAATTATGTATTAACAAACCTATTTATATATCTTCTGTGTGTTCAAAAAATATTTATAATGAAATTTAATGGATTTTATTTAAATGTTCATACATTTTTAAAACTTTTTCTTTTAACTCAATATCACTGTCTGTCTTGGGGCAACCCCATTCCCGCTTATCCAATTGATCTGAAACTTGGCTCATAGTTTTGTTGTGACTACAGATTAATTTTGGGGTAGTCACGCATAGTCACGAGTGGTCACCCACAGTCACGGAGTGATCTAAATGTAATTTCCCCTCAGCCGATCGATCTGAAACTTGGTACATACACTTGAGGTGTAAAAAGGATTAACATTGACTTAGTCACGCACAGTCTCGCATGGTCACGCACAGTCACGAAGTGATCTTAATGTCATATACCCTCATCCGATCGATCCGAAACTTGGTCGATATACTTGCTGTAAAGAAAGATCAACTTCGACATAGTCACGCACAGTCACGCATAGTCACGCACAGTCATGGAGTGATTTAAAACCCATTTCCCCTCATCCGATCGATCTGAAGGGTGATAAGTTCTTACACTCTTGAGAGCTTCCAGACTCTGGAGCTTGTTCACATAGACCCATGACTTGAAATAACTGCCAAGAAAGAAATCTACAGCCATCAAATCGAGCGATCTTATCGAACAGTGTAAATTTCCCAAACCGAGAAATTAGGTGACCCGAAAAGTATATTTCAAAATGTTCATTGTCGCGCGAGCTGTGCAGTTGCACCGACCTGTTGGAACCACAGCTTACAATTGCGGTAATAAAAACTCCTTCATCATAGTAATTGTATCCTCCAAAAAAATAAGACACCATGACACATCAACTTTGATGTGAATTTAATGACTTTTCGGGAAAGACACGTGGATTTTTCGTGCTCCATATGGGTATCTCCCGAAAAAAGTCAACCACGAGTGAAAAAATCAGACTGCTCAGTAAAACTTTTTATTATTTAATAAATTATTATTAGACTAACAATAAAGCTTAAATATATACAAATTAAGTTTTCTTCAATATTTAATTTTTATTTTCATCTTTATTTACCGTTCAACATCACCTTAAAAACTGACTTAAAAATCTAAAACACCTCTAGTTATATTCAACAAAAAGCATGACTGTCTTTTCGAATTAGCACCATATGCTGCGCGTGTGGTGTAATTCAATTCTTTTGTTTTTCAAATTTAAAATATTTATTTTAGCAGACATAGTGTCAGCAAAATATTATGGAAAATATTCGTCGACATCAAATACTTCGTTAGATCACATATTATGGTTATGGCATATTCATTGCCGTTATTAGATTTAATAAAAGGACCAATTGTGTCAATAACGACTATATCGAATGCTTTCACTGGTGTTTCCGTTATCACCATTGGTTCCCTTGTTTTCGGTAGGGATTTATTTGTCTGACACTGCTTACATCCTTTTATATAGTTACGTATGTCTCTTGACATTCCGTTCCAGAAATATTTTTCATTTATTTTTGCTGTCATCCTTGTTATCCCTGGATGACCTCCGTATAAAGGATCATTGTGATATTTTTCTAGGAGTGTGTTTTTCTGCTCGTCAGCAGTAACATTTATTCTCCGTGGCGCTAGAGCTATTATTAATTTTTTTAATTCTTTGTTCCCTATTTCTTTAAACACATTGATTCGAATCTTCTCAAATATTTTGTCATTTAGTGATAGTTGCAACTTTTTGATGCCTTTGTTGTCGGTCATATTTTCCAACCTAGGGAAGAATTGATTTAGATCAACTTTCCCATTAACAATAAGGTCATCTATCCTAAGCTCCTCTAAAGTTATTTTCCCGTGTTTAAGGTAACACCTCGGTGTTTTGCCTTGTAAGTCAAACTTTAGGCGAACATTTTTTCTTACTTCCTTTATACTAAGTGTTTCATAAACCCTTGGGGTTGTCGTTATACTCTTTATTTTCTCATCTATTCCTGGTTGTGTTTTTCTAGATTTTGTTCTAGTGGTTACCATAAAAATGTTTCTGCTAGTTTTTATGTCTGCTATTGTTATTCTGGATAAAGCGTCTGCCGCATGGTTATCCTTTCCCCTCAGGTACTCTATTGTAAAATCATACTCTTCTAAATCCAATCTCATTCGCGTCAATTTTGAGGAAGGGTTTTTCATCGAGAACAAGTACGACAGTGGTCTGTGATCGCTTCTCACTAAAAATCTCGTGCCATATATGTATGGTCTGAAATATGTAATCGCCCAGTGTACAGCTGCTAATTCCTGTTCAATAGTAGATTTGTTCGCTTCACCTTTCGTGAACGATCGTGAGGCATATGCTATTGGAAGTTGTATTCCATCATGCTCTTGGCTTAGCACTGCACCGCATGCATATTTACTTGCATCGGTTGTGATACAGAATTGTTCATCAAAATTGGGATATTGTAATATTCTTGGGTTCAGTAGTGAGTTTTTCAAATATTCGAATGCTTTCTCACACTCTCTACTCCATTCGAATTTTGTATTTTTCCTACATAATCTCGTTAAGAGACGAGCGTGTTCCGCAAAATTAGGAACAAAACGTCTATAGTAATTGCAAAATGCTACAAATCGTTTTGTTTCATCGGCATTTTTAGGTGTGGGATAGTCTTGAATTATTTTGAATTTGCTATCGTCTGGAAGAATGCCTTTATCTGTACATTTGTGTCCCAAATAAGTCACTTCATGACTGAAAAATGAACATTTTCCTGGATGTAGTTTAAGGTTATATTTCCGACAGGTTTCAAAAACATCTACCAGATTCCTAATCATGTGTCGTTCTGAACGACCAATTACAACTAAATCATCCATATATAAGAAAGCTTGAGCTGGTGATAAACCAGCGAATGCAATTGTCATCATTCTCTGAAATGAATTTGGGGCTATTTTAAGCCCGTATGGGAGGCGCTTAAAACGGAATGATCCCTTATCTGTTGAAAATGATGTGATATCCCTGGAGTCCTCATCTAATTCAATTTGATGAAACCCAGACGTTAAGTCTAGACAAGAAAAATATTTCGCTTTGCCAAGTTGATCAAGAATGTCATCTATTCTTGGTAATGGAAATTTATCTGCAATCAATTTTTTATTAACCGCCCTGTAATCTACTACTAATCTCCATCTTTTATTAACGCTTCCAGCTAAAGATTTTTTCGGTACTAATAATATTGGGCTATTGTATTCAGAAGCTGATGGTTCAATTATACCATCTTTTATTAATTTATCCACTTGTCCTGTTATTTCCTCCTTATGCGCATAAGGTATCCTATAGTTTTTAATATATGTTGGTTCTATATCTTTTAAACGCAATTTTTGCCTGTAAAAATTATTCGCAGATATTTTCTCCGTTTCTAGTGCGAAAACATCAATATATTTCATGCATATTTCCTTTAGTTCATTCTCAATGAATTTAGGAAATTTTTCGGACAATATCTTAAATTTATCATCGTTATTCTGACACTCGACCATTGATACTGTTTCATAATTATCCAAGCTTTCAGTCTCTATTTGAGCATCAGATATAACAACTTCTTCGTCTGTTGTATTCATTATACGTACAAAAGTTTGTGAGGCGTTAGAAATTGTATTTGCTATAAATATCCCCTCCTTAGGGGTTTGGTTAGGAATTAATATGTCCCCCTTTGAATCTCCTACATTTATTCTTCTAATTACCTCTGATCTCGCAGGTAATGATATTGTGTTGATGTTTGGGTATTTTCGCATTTTCATCCGTATACTTTGTGGGAAATCATCTGGTCTTAATACTATCCAATCTTGATCCGTTCCATATTCTAGTTTACAATTGTACTTTCTAATGAAGTCAAGTCCCAATATTCCATCAGATGGAACTGGAAAGTCATCATCTACCACATGGAGTTTATGTTTAACTAACAGATTTTCAAATATCAGATCCGTTGTGATCTTTCCCCTAGTATAGGTTATACCCTTTCCTATGCCATGTAGGCTAATTGTGTTGGATGTATCTATTCTTTCAAATTTATTCTGTCCGCTTTTTATTATTGATATGTCCGCACCTGTGTCTACCAAAAATGTCGACACTCCTTCATTGAATTTTGATTTTAGTGAAATATATGATGCTGAATTCAGATTAACGTTTAAGATTCTACTATTTCTAATTATTTCATCTATTGAGTACCCGGGGATTGTACGTTTTCCGTACTCCCATGCAAAGCCCGGACATCACGTCCTCTATTATTATTGCGGTTGTTATAGTTCCCGCTGTAGTTATTATTGTTCCTGTTGTAACTGTCACGGCCATTATATTGCCTATTGACCTCATTGTTACCATTGTGGGACTGGTTACTCCCACTGTTGTATCTCCTGTTATTGTTACTACGACCGCTATTTCCGGTGTAATTTCCACGTCGGCTAAAATTTGCGTAGGATCGCCCACGTCTTTGACCCTGGGTATTGTGCATATCCCTGTTATAGTACATTATTGTACTATTTTTAGGCGCATCGGTTGAACAACTTATAAACTTAGCTACCGCATCATTGAGAGTGTTAAATTGACCTGCTTCTAGTATGAGTCCCACTCTGTCGTTGGTACTGTTTTTTGTCATTGCCTTTACAGCAATGTTTGTTGTGTATTTTTCGGCTAGTGTAGTATTTAAACCGTCCACTATGTAGGCGCTTTGTAATCTTTTCGCCAGTTCTTCTATCTCTTTGGTGTAGTCATTTGGTGTCCTACCACACTGTTTGAGATTCATTATCTTTGCCGAAAGCAACTCAACGGACTCGCCCTTGACTGTTGTTTTTAACCTAGCTATTATGCCGGCTAAATTTACTTCATTACCCTCTATGAGAGTACGTGCCGTTCCCTTCAATTTAGTCTTTACTAAATTGACGGCCACCGCATCCTGGTCTTCCGCAATTGAATCCACCAGTGTTAATGCATCCAGAAAACTTTGTAGGTTCTCTGCCCTACCATCAAAATCAGGTATGATTCTGGATGCTGTCCTTAAAAATTCCGTTGCTGTTTGTGGCATGTTTGCGCTTATTATTTCTGTCTGTATTGCTAATTTATTTTTGTCATCCGCAAATTCTACCCTTTCATGTAATGAGTTGGGCAATTCTACTTCAAGACCCCTACGAGCTGCTACACTGATGAGTTTACTTCTTAGGTCAATGAAAAAACCCTCTGCTGCAACCTTATGTGCGGGTGTTAAACGCTGATAATTTACGTTTAATACGACTCTTATTTCTTCAAGTCGTAAGTAGAGGTTTTTTAGATGTTTTTCAACAGTTTCCTCTTTGGTAGGCCTATCGCTATTGAGGCATTTATAGGACTTGTCAAATTCCTCTCTGATAAGTCTGCACTGGCCTAGTATCGCAGACCAGTCCATACATGCAGATTAAAATTGACTTTTGTCTGCTAGGACAGAAAATCTTACCAGAAAATCGCACAAAAAAAAAAATATTCAAAATATTTGTCATTTAGGATTTGTCCCCCAAAGTTCCTGCTATATTAGCAATTAATTCAAATATTCAACAAAATAAAGTAATTCAATAATAGGACTCCTCCGGCACTTTATGTAAAATTTTATTCTCTTTAGTCAGTATTTTTAATAATGATGACAAAATAAAAAAATTTTGATAATATATAACATGATGTTATCGCAGTCTCTGCTTTGTTCTCTTTCTCTTTTTTTTTTGTTTAAATCTATTCGAGGAGTATATAATTTTAAAATCTTATGGGCCCATTTTTAAACCTTGTCAAGGTTGTCGCCTCTACTTAGATATCTCTTACGGAGAGATCTTTTGTGCAGTAGGTATAATTTTAGCGTTAAGTTTACCCCGCTTATCAATACCAAGCACAATGTGAGGTACCACAAGGATTGTATTTGGTTTGTGTGGTCGACAACCTCAACGTTGGTTATTACATTTGCGTTCGGGTTTTCTAATTTTGATTCCGGCTTACCCATGTTAAAATATAATTTATCTTTTAATTTCCTATTCCCAATAAAAATCAATATTTAAATTTATATTAAAGAATCAATATTTTAGTTTTAATGATACATTAAATATTTTAAATTGTCGATTTATTCCTAAATATGATGACTTTTCTATGTTCTGTTCTATATATTAAGTTATTCTATTTTATAGAAAAATTCACAGTTTAATTAATTTTAAAGTGAGTTCAATATTAATAATCATGTTTTTTTTGTTTTTAAAAAAATTTTTTTTTTTTTTTTTTTTTTAATATAATTAAATACATAATTTTTTTTCTAATATTTTGTATTCAAATTTCTTTTCAATTGATTGATTTTAACAAAAAAATGTTATCAATACGAGTATCGAAGAAATCAATATTTAACTACTATGTAATATGTATGATTCAACTTATTTAAAAAAATAAAATATGCTACTTAGCTGTTGTTTTATTCTCCAGCTGCTGTAGATGATGGTTACTGTTGTTGACGTAGAGTTTGATGAATCTGTTGCTGGGGTTGCTTGTTCATGTTGTTATTACCGTTTTTCGACTCTTCACTTTTTACAATTATTTTGGCTGTTACACTTTTGGTATTCCAGTTTGATGAATCCGTTGTTGCTGCGGTTGCTTATTCATGTCGTTATTACCTTTTTCAACTCTTCACTTTTTTACAATTATTTTGGCTTTTACATTTTTGGTATTCCTTCTTAACAAATTTTTAATTGTTGATTAAATTTAAATGTTGATTAATAATGTACGTATTTCGACTCTTCACTTTTTTACAATTATTTTGGCTTTTACACTTTTGGTATTCCTTCTTAACAAATTTTCAATTGTTGATTAAATTTAAATGTTGATTAATAATATACGTTTTTCGACTTTTCATGCTTGGTATATGTAGTTATTGTTTTTCTGATTTTTTCACAAATTAAATTTTTTCTTAAAATTTTAATTGACTTATTATTTTTTTCATATTTTATTTTTTTTTCATTGGCAGGATCGCCATATAATTTAAATAATTACACTTTTTATTATTTGTTTAAAAACAGCCGCTCATGCGACTGTTTACTTTCACGTCTCTTTATTAATTCTTTTTCTATACTAATTTTAACGTATATCTACCTACGTACGCGCGCACATGCATTGTACACGCGTACACATACACTTACATTATGTGTAACTGAGTAGACGAGTGAATTTGCGTATTAAGCAGTTCACACGTAACTATACTACAGTACAATTGTGAGAAATACTTTTCTCACGCTTGAGTTCGGTGCAGGTGGATATATTTAGTTACAATTAGTAATTTAATTTTACTATTTAGTTACCGTACAGAAGGTAGGGTAACTATGACTTATCAAACACACTACAGTGTCAGCAAAATATTATTGAAAAATATTCGTCGTTAAGCTGTTACCTTAACTCCCCCCTTTGTAAGTTGAATCGTCCCGATTCTTAATGAATAGGAAGATCGTTGATGCTACGAAATTCACATCTTAGTTTAGGTGAAGTACCTGGCTCCTCAAGATTAGGAGGATTGGGCTCATTTATTATGTTCGTAACTGTCAACCCAATTTTCTTTTTAAACCAAAGTTTGTAAGCTATTACAAATATGAAAAAGATTAATATAATCAAAAGACCAAAGTTGAGTGAAAACATCAATTTACTGCCAAATGACAGCGATGTCAATTCATCAATATTATTGATTTGCAAGTCCTTCATTAATTCTAATGAAAGAACTTCTTCAATTTCCTGACTATTTTTCATTGGTTGCAATAATGCCGGAAGCGGCTTCCAATCCGATATTTCTCTTGAAACAAATGTTCTGTTGTCTACCGTTAAGGTATCGTTATGAAAATTGATTAAATAAGTACCCAATAATTCGTTCGTTTCATTATTTGAGGTTTTTATAATACCTCTAAATTGATTTAATAAAATAGTTCCGGAAGATAATTCCTGTACTGAATTAATATGCTGATTATTCATAAAAACGCAATCATGATTTTTGCTGGATAAGAGAGCTGGAATACAATTTGTTTTACTTATATCTATTAGGGTTTCTTTATTGCAAATACATAACCCATTATATTCTTTACAGTTTTCTTTTTCTTCATAAATTTCTTTATTACATCTAATTATGTTTTCAGTATTGATTTTAACAAATTTTTCTTGTATTTTTATAGGCTTTATTAACAATTTTTCACAGTTATTATTTTCAATAGAAGGTAGATTTATTATATAAATTAGTGCTACATTATCAGTTGCAATTTTAATTGTTGCAAAACTTAGAGCTTGTTGAAGATCAGTGTAAGGAAATTTTTCCTCATCTAAAAATTGTCTAACCTCCATTATCTCTTTCTCAGATAAAATAAATGAGTTTATAATACCTACTTTTGACCATTGTAGGGCATATTCCACATTAATAATTTCCTCTTTTAAAATTCTTAATCTATTTGTTAATGTTTCTTCATGTGTTCTTCTAACTTCGTCCAAAGATTGAACAGCCTTGATGATATGATTCATTGAATTTGACAATAAATTTACTCTCTCCACAACATTCTTATTGATTATTCTCTGTCTATCATTATTTTGTAGTAGCCCTGCCATTTGATCGGTAACTATCTTATGATCGTCATGATCTGGGGTACCAGCTATCCACTTCCAGGCTGTGCCCAAAAAATTGATCGAACGCTTTTTTCGAGGCTTTATAATTTCGATATGTTCCCTTATTTTTTTGACATCATGGAAAAGAAATGGTAGTATGGTGCTATTTTTAGGAACTTTATGATGGATCTCAGACTCTATTTCACTAATTGTTGATTCATAATCTGTCAAGTTCAGAACATGGATCAATTTGAAGTTTCCATTTTGTAGCCTAGCCTGTCCCATATGTATTGAGATAAGCTGAGAATTTGAATAGTCAAATATCTGTACCTCGGATAGACAGACATTGTAGATCGTAAGTAATATTACCAGTTCAAATATCATTTTCTGTGAAAAAGAAAGAAAACCTATGATTTTATGTTTTCTTTATGAATTATTCTATTTCTGCTAAAAACCTTAACCTTATTACCTAAATCTTCTTGAATTTTTTGTTTCTTATATCTATTATCTAATTTATTTCTTTTACCAATAAGCCTTTCATAAATCTCCTGATCTGGATGATAAGTTTTCACCTTAGAGACTTTGTTTCTATTTAAAATTTTTAATTGTGCCTTTCGAAGTTTATCTTCTACATCGTCATGCGGTACTTTGTTGAAAAATATATCAAAAGGCCTCTCACTTGTTACTGAATGGATCGTTAAATTATACTGTTGTGCAGCTTTATAGAATACTTCCACTGTATCAATAATATGAAATTCCTCCTTAATACAGCGCGCAATTTCGACAAGAGTCGAGTGAACTCTTTCCACCTGGCCATTGGTTTTACTATGGCGTGGATCGCAAAAATACAACTGTATCCCAGATCTCCGCATTAGGGACTTAAATTGTGGGGTTGTAAAACCCGGTTCATTATCCAGGGTGAGTTTATTCGCACTTGGAAAACTCTGTAAAATTTCTTGAACTTTGTCACCAAGGTTTAATTTATCCTCTATGTGTTCTATGACCACATACTTCGAGTAAGAGTCTAAACAAGTGAGAAACTTATGACCCTGCGCATAAAATATATCAATGTGAAGGAACTCCCCCACGTTTTTAGGAATTGGAGCCTCTCCAATTGGAAGTTTAATAGGTTTCCTATCATACTTGGCTTTATTACATATATCGCAATGCCTAACATACTGTTTTATGTCGTCTAACATCTTAGGCCAGTAGTATCTCCCACACATTTGCTTATGGTTTTCCCTACTACTTCTATGAGCACGAGAGTGTGTTCGTCCTATTATATCCAATCGATCATCTTGATTGGTTACATCAATGGCCAGTATTCTGGTAAAAATAAACTTATTTCCAAATAAATTTCTAACGGTTTCCTTAAATTCGTAAAGGTTTTCCTGTGTGCAATGAATTGCTGTAACTAGGTTGGGCTTAAGAAATTCCAAGAGGATATTTTTCAAATTTTCCCTAGTATCGAAGTCTATTATATGGCGAGTTCTACCGAAGGTTGTAAGGGATTCATGAAGTGTAAAATTAGACCTATTTAGTAGAATTTGTTGTTTAAATTCATTTAGTGGTTTATTAACTTCGGGAATATTAAATGTTTCGCTGCTTTCAACGGAATGTTGTGTGCTCCGCAGAGAGTCGTTGTCTGAAATATTATTTAAAACCTGTCTAGAAAGTGCATCGGCCACGACATTGGTTGCACCTGGCTTATATATAAATTTAGGAGCATATTCTTCAATAAAAGACATCCATCGCTTAATTTTGGCGTTAGGATTTCTAGTCGAAATCGCGAAAGTAAGGGGTTGATGATCTGTGTGTATTTCCAGATCAGCCACGCCATATAAATAATTCCTGAGATTTTTTATCGCCCAGACTATAGCATACAACTCCTTTTCATTTGTGGCGTAATTGCGTTCAGTAGAATTCAGAGTTTTCGATATGAAAATAATAGGTTTGCCCCCTTGTGTCAGAACAGCACCGATGGCCGCATTGGAAGCATCAGTCGTAAGAACAAATTTTTTCCCAAAATCGGGTTGGTTAAGTTCCACCTGATCAGCCAACAAATTCTTTAATTTCTTAAATGCTGAAATTCCCTCCTTATCCAATTCTAATTTGACTTTCCTTGACATATTGGTCGATATTCTACCGTTTTCCCCCGCAAGAAAGTTAGTCAACGGTTTCGCCACCCTAGCATAGTCCTTTATAAATTTTCGGTAATAACCCGTTAACCCTAGAAAACTTCGAAGTTGTCTAAGAGTTTGTGGTTGTGGATAATCTTTAATTGTTTCTATTTTATTGGGATCCGTTCTTATTACGCCATGTGCTACTACGTAGCCCAGAAATTCTACTTCTCTTTTAAAAAATTTAGATTTCTCCAATGAGATTTTCATATTAGCCCCCTTTAGGGTATTAATTACCATATTCAAATGTTGTCTATGTTCATCCAAAGTTCTGGAGTAAACTATAATGTCGTCTATATAGACATGACAAAATTTACCAATGAACTTCCGCAAAATATCATCCATCGCATTCTGAAAAATACTTGGGGCATTTTTCAGACCAAATGGCATTCTGATGAACTCATATTTTCCGTTATTAACGGAAAAAGCGGTTTTTCCCACATCATCCTCCTTCATAAGGATTTGATGGAAACCAGATTCGAGATCAATGGTCGAAAAATATTTGGCTTTCCCCAAATTGGACAATATAACGTTACAATCCGGAATAGGGTATCTATAAGATACCGTTTTCTCATTAAATTTTTTATAATCAATTACCAAGCGGAGCTTCTGTGTCCCATCATCGTTCAATCCCTTTTTCGGAACGACCCATACAGGTGAATTATAAGGACCCCTGCTTTCACGTATGATACCTGTCTCTAGTAACTTTTGTATTTCATTATTTACAAAACTGTTTGCAGATAGAGGATATGGATATTGCTTACTCCATACCGGATTTTCATCGATAGTACCTATTTCCGCCCTAATATCCGTTCTGAACGGCAAATTTAAATCTATATTTGAGTGTAACTTAGACACTGTTTTGCGTATATCGTCGCGTAGTTCCGAAAGTGCCATTATCTCATGATCATCATTTTCAATTGAGGCATTCGAATTCAATCCCCTATGATAATCTTCATCAACAATTTCACCTAAAATTTTTAAATCTTCCCCACCTTCCTCTGCGGCACTCTCGTCACCACTCCTATTATTGTGATTTCTCACCGAAATACTGTTATCAATATTTTCCGCTTTGAAATTAACAAATTTCTCGCAATAATTCCTACAGGTTATAGTTCCCTGTTTGAAGTCCAATATTGCATTGGCCTTTTTCAAAAAATTGTAACCTATAAGCACATCTGTTTCCAGGTTTGAAATTTCATTAAACCTCTGATTAATTCCAAAAAGGCTTGCCTCGTAATAATAATTAATGAGAGTGTAACCATTGATAGTCTTAACTCTCTTCTTAATAGCTAAATCCCTTCTGTTCGCAAGAACTCCGGGTCTGCAGTAGCTGCTTGTAGCGCCACTGTCAATTAAAACTGTGAGTTTTCGTCCACTACTTGCTGTCCTGACGATGTAGGGCAGCATGGATCTGTCTCTAAAAAAGTATCTTCATTTATATTATTGATTCTCTGAGCCTTCTGATTAGGCTGATAACTCATTTGAGAGTTAACAAACGGACGCTTTGTGGCCTGTTGAAAATTGTTCTGGTTGTTAAAATTAGTTTTTGGAACGTTATTGGAAGGCTGAGGTGGTTTCTTATAAACCGAACTTCCCAAATCCATTGGTTCGGGTTTGGTCTGAACCTGACGATAATTGTTCTGTGAATTATTCCCGTTTCGTGGAAAACGCAATGAATTAGGCTGTTTATTATAATTATTATTATTGTTATAATGTATGGTCCTGTTAAATTGTGAAGCAAAATTCGCTCTAATATTATTAGACTCAAGCTCCTGAGCCTTCGCCAACGCACTTGGTAAATCGCTTGGTGATAATGAAAAAATTATATTGGCCAATGGAGCGTTTAATCCGGTGATAAACACCCTGAGAGCATATTGCCTATTTTTCTTATTAAGTTCCCTTGTTAATTCTGACTCTGAACCGTGAGTCATTAAAGTTTTATTAATAAGAGCGGTTAGCTTTTTATTTATTTCATTGTAGTAATCGATTAGTGACAAGGAACCCTGTCTCATGACACTTAATTCCTGTTCGATAAGATGTAGCGGTCTCTTATCGGCGTATGCAAAATCCAGTCGGCTTATAATTGCCTCAAAATTCAAAACCGTTCCATGATTTGTAAGAATATCGTTAGCGTCCTGCGTAATCCTGTTCCGTAAAATTGTAAGTGCAGCGAAATATTTTCTGCTGCCTTTTTTATATAGTTGCATCGAATTGCTGGCGGCCTCCCGCCAACTTACGTATGAACCCTTCCCATCGAAATTGGGCAAGGATTTGATAACGTCTAAAGGCTCGTCGCACTTGATACTTTCATCAATGTGCTGTACCTTGAATTCAGTTACCGTATTAATATTAACGATATCGGACAACTGCCGAGAAAGCCTATCTATGACCTCCCTTAATGGGGCGGTCTGGGCCTGAATCAATTCAGTTATCTGGGCACTGGTTGCCATGTTCAAATTCTGAAATAAGTCAGCTAAATCGTCCAAAGACTTACTTAAATTTTCTTCCCCTGGCAAATAGCCTATTTCCTCTGCTATTTCCCCAAGATAAGCCAGCGTTCCGGTCTACCACAAATTTAATAAAAAGGAATCGCTATCTTTTATCTTTTATCTTTATCTTTAAAGTATTGTAAATTTTATTTTTAATGTAAAAAAACTATCTCACTGATCTTTCAACAACTCAACTTAATTAAGCTAACAATAAGCCTTAAATCGAATATAAATTTTATCTAACTTACGTAAAAATTAATTATAATTATTCATATAGTTGACCCACTGATAGTTGCTTCGGAATGATGACTTGGTTTTAAAGTTGACCTTGATTTCAAGCTGAGCTGGTTTTAAAGCTGACCCAGTTCCATTCGTACCGGGGTGATGCTGCCCGGCGTTGGCAGTAACACTAATTAATTTTAAATTTTTTGGTGCTTTTTCCGTTTTCGGAAAAAATTAAAATTTGTTTCAATTTATTATAATGTTTAATGAGTTATTTGAAGGTTATTAGTAAATCTTGTTTGCTTTTCGGTTGCTTGGTGTTTTTTTTTGGAAAAAATTAAAATTTGTTCGGGTTTTTTATAAAGTTTAATGTGTTAAAAAAGTTATTAGTAAATCTTGTTTTTTATTAATTTTTATTTGTTTGTTTTTACCAATTGTTTTTAAGATTTCAATTTTGGCACTTCAAAGTTTTTGTGTTTTTAATGTTGTTCTTTTTTTTTTTTTTTTTTTTTTTTTTTTTCACACCTTTCTCCTATTATCATTAGGATACTTGTTTTTTATAGTTGTTTTTTTTTTTTTTTCACTTTTCTCCTATTATCATTAGGATACTTGTTTTCTTATTTGTTCTTTTCTCCTATTATCATTAGGATACTTGTTTTTTTTTTTTATAGTTGTTTTGTTCACTTTTCTCCTATTATCATTAGGATACTTGTTTTTTTTTTTATTTGTTCTTTTCTCCTATTATCATTAGGATACTTGTTTTTTATTTGTTTTTTTCACTTTTCTCCTATTATCATTAGGATACTTGTTTTTTATTTGGCTATCCCGGTTGAGCCCCCAATTAAGTTTTCTTCAATATTTAATTTTTATTTTCATCTTTATTTACCGTTCAACATCACCTTAAAAACTGACTTAAAAATCTAAAACACCTCTAGTTATATTCAACAAAAAGCATGACTGTCTTTTCGAATTAGCACCATATGCTGCGCGTGTGGTGTAATTCAATTCTTTTGTTTTTCAAATTTAAAATATTTATTTTAGCAGACATAGTGTCAGCAAAATATTATGGAAAATATTCGTCGACATAGTGTCAGCAAAATATTATTGAAAAATATTCGTCGTTAAGCTGTTACCTTAACTTACATACATATATCAATAATATTAATAGGTAAGGTGATTTCTTGTGACCGATATAATTTTATCAGTTTTACCCCGATTTTGACCAAACATACCTTATTTGAAAAATATTTATTTTTAGCTGTCAGCCAGGTTAACAAATTTGCACCGTCTGGAACATTTTTTTGGGGTAATGCTCATTTAAAATTGCTACTAACATATACATAATATTATACAATGCTGTGTGTTTATTAAATTTGTTAATATGTTTATAAAAATTGTATATGAAAGCCCTGTGTTGAAATTAATAATAATTTTGGACATAAAACAATAACGACAATAACGGAAATAACTCAATCGACTTTCATTATAATAATTATATATCACACGCCCTGTGTGGAATTGAGAATAGCAAACGTTTAGGTGGCATAAAACATTGAAAGCAATAAATTGAATGAAAAAAAAAATTGCTAGAATTTGCACTCGAATTTCGAGTGCTGGGCTCTGCTAGTATTTTATTAATATAAAAACTCTTTTTTTTTATTTTAAGCCGAAATAAACGAATTATAGCAACTTGTTTTCTTTACGTCTTTAGCTTATTCAAAGTGATATTATGTTGGTATTGTAATTTAAAAAATTTTCTACTAACAACAACGTAATTTTTTTAAATAAGCATATGTACATACATATGTATAACTGAGTTCGAATAATGGCAGTTTTTTAAGTTTGTTTCTTCCTAAATTGTCGTTTCCGTATACAAAAAACTTTATTGATTGATGTCATTCATGGACAAATATTTGATATGCAAGTAGATTTCAGTTTTTTAAGAAGTTCATCGTTTTATTTAAGAAAATTTAATAATTGGCTCCCGCAAATTCAGTTAAAAAATTTTATTAGTGTTTAAAATTTGTCGCGTCCGTAACCATAGGCACTGAATATTCGATAAAGTTGTATAAATATTATTACTAAAATTAAACATCAAAGAATCAAAAGAATTATAGAGAGAAGATGAAGGCATCATTGGCTGAAAGAATGCGTGAGTATCGAAAAAGATTATCACAAAAACTGAAAAGCGATAGCACTAACTTGAAAAAGAAAGGAGAAAAGGATCGTGTTGAACAGCAAGTGTTGCGCCAAAAAAAGGAAGAGAACGCTAAGCCAGTTGATAGTTTGAAGTACAAAGCTTATATCTGTAATCAAGCGATGGAAAAAGTAATGAAAAAAGTGGAAGCAGCGCTACCAATATACTTGAATAAAAACAAGTAAGAAAATTGTAGTCGGTCTACACCTCCTAAACCATACCCTATGAACTGGGTACTTAGGTCTCAATGAACAAATGCCCCAAAAAAAATGTAACAAATGTCCCAAAAAATTTGTATGGGATTCGTGCATTTGTTCCTGATGAACAAATGCCCCAATTTTATGGTTTTTGTTCATTTTTTATTCCAATTTGAAATATCTGGGGGCATTTGTTCATTTTTAATTTGTAAGTTTGGGGCCTGTTATTTTTTTTTTCAAGACTGATGAACAAATGTACTACAAAAATAAACTACGAAACCGGTTTATGTTATTGTGTTCTTTGTTGTTTATTTATTTTCGTAAAGTGAAAAATATCGGGAATCGTTGTAAATTGAACCCGTTTCCGCACGGGCTTGGCAGCCACACCCGCGCCGCTCAGTTGTCGTTAACTTATTTGTAATCGCCGCAAAACTTATTTTTTGCCGATCATTCCGATATTTTACATTTTGATGGATAAGAAAACGCAAAAATGCTATGAAAGTTTTGCTGACATTGCAAGATATGCTATGGGATTGCGAGCTAAAGCTCCGGAATGATGCTGCCGAAAAGAATACAGAATTTAAATGCGTTTATTGTTTTGAATAGAAATTTGGCAAAAAAAAAACATTAAATAAAATATGTGAAAAGTTTTGCGGAATGTTTTTGAGGCGCAAGTTCATTTTTTATTTGAGTTTCTGAAAAATTTGGGCATTTGTTCACTTTTTGGGGCTTTTTTTAAGGTTTTGGCGCTTTTGTTCATCGCGAACTTACGCCCCATTTTTTTGGGGAATTTTTCATTTTTTTTTTTTGGGCATTTGTTCATTGGGGCTTAAGTGCTCGGCGCCCATACCCTATACCATGCGTTTAGAGACTCTATCTTTACGTCCAACTAATTAGATATAGAAAATAAGCATAAACAAAGTTTGAGTTATTATTAATTTTTTGCCTTCGGACAAAAAAAAAACTTCATATCGGATGCTATATTTATATGGGGACTAGGTCGAAGAATGGACCATATTTGGATATTATGGCAATTTAAGTCGATCTCATTTGTAATTTATAAAGGGACTAGGTGTGAACATGAACCGATTTTCACCAATTTCAACTGAAAGTTTCAGAGCTCTAGTTAGTCAGAAAGTTGGTGAATACTCAGTAACAAATATCCACCGTAAACAAACAAAGAAACAGGCAACGAGAGTTAAATAAAAGCGTGTAAAAAGGTTCTTAGCTGAATGTTGCCCTGACATAGTATTGAAGAACCTATTTTTCATCAAAATAAAATCTTTTTAGTGTTTATTATCACCCATTCTTTCTATCAAACACAGCCTTAATCCATCCAGCTTTGAAAATTGCTACAAAAATTCGACTTAAACTTTTAAGATCATTTTTGAAAAGAAAAAAATAACGCAACTCTAAATATTTTGCCTATTTGCATCGCAGCATGGTTACAAGAATCAAAGAACAATATAAGGTAAATAAAGGAAATAATTTTTAGCAATTTGAACCAAAATAAGACAAAAACTAAACATAATCAAATATATTTGAAGATATTCTAGGTAAGACATTTACTTAGGTCGTTTTCTTTTTCAGAAAATATTTTTTTCGAATCCATGAAACAGAGCATATCCTTAGAACTAGACTCATTAAAAGACCTCTTAATTGCGATTATAAAAAAAAAAAAAATAAATGAAAACAACAAAAAAAAAATTATAAAAGTTATTTAAACACATTTCTACATATGAAACCAGCATGACGAACAATGAACTAAACAACAACAAATGGAGTATATGGAGGAGAATACCGTAAGAGTATTCTTCCTATACACCAATGGCTGTGGATACTATGGTATTGTATTTTTTTTTTTTTTAAGAAACAAATAACAAATAAATAAAAATACCATGCACTTAGTCCAGTTACCAACAACCATATCCGTAGTATATATTTTTTTTTTTTTCTTATTTTTTATTTAAGCGACCCTTAGTTTGACGAAAACAAAAAATATTCCATATAAAATGTGAAACACTTGCATTTAAAATTTTATTGTTAAATGAATGTAAATGAATGTATTCTATTTTGGGTTGGATTATTATTCACTAAGTATGTAAATATGAAAAATATTCTAAAACATTGGACAATCAGTAAAAAGTTGCAAATTTAAAAAAATTATACCTTTATTAGCTGAAACAAATTTGTAAAGAAGATGAAAATTCAGTGGTTCATTAAAGAATTCAGACAAACCAATAAATTTTATTTATTTTCATATTTTTCATATTGAAAAATGTGTTACAAATATTTTTGTTTTATAATATAGTCATTTTTCAGACATATTGCAATTAACACTGTAATTAATATGCACATTTTAATTTTGTTTCAATGGTGCGTGGTAAAGAAGAAGAAGAAAGCATATATATCAAAACTTCATAACTGCATTGTATTCTTAATCGGACTGGTTTCTGGCATTTCAGCCTTCATCGGCGATTTATTGAACATTGTGATAATTGTTGTTTTAATTGAATAGATTGTTTCTATATGAAATTTTTCTACTTAGGCCGGCCATGAGGTTTGAACCATGAACCTTCACATACACTCGTACTTGCACTTTTTGGTCAGCGCTTTAACACACTCACCTAAAGTCAGGCCTACGAGCAGTGTGGTTAGAGTTAGTTTTCATACCACACAGCTTTACTTTGTATTAATTTCAGAAGATACAACTCTGTCCAAACAAACAATCGTTAGTTTTTAATTTTGAATATTATTTAATTATTTTAATTTTAAAAACCAAAAAGAAAAAAATAATAACAAACTTCATTTATGTAATGGCAATGTACACCAAAAAAGTAGTTGGGCAGTTTGAATAGATCTGTCTTAAACTATTGATAACAATAGTTATTACTTGGTAGAAAGTCCTTTGCCTTTGATAACTGCTTCCAATTAGGGCTTGCAATACCGGCACAAATTTTCAAAACTGGTATTTCGGTATTAAATTATGTTAATACTGGGATCCCGGTATTAATACCGGTATTTAAAAAAAAAAACAAAAAAAAACGAAACTACACTGCAAAAAATAGAAGAAAAAAATTAAAAACAAAATAAATTATTTTATTAAAGAATGTATAATTCAAAACTAAAGTGGTACAAAAGAGAAGAAATATATAAAATAAAAAAGAGCAATGAAATAATTAATAATAATATAAGTATAATAAGTCCTATGTCCTATTGTGGTGGTAATTGCCTTTAAAATATGGCCTCAAAAATGTTAATTTCTCAAGAGTTTTGTCGCGTAAGCTGGACCGAATTTTTGTGCACAATATCCCAGCTGCTGAAAATGCTCTTTCGGACTCGACACTAGTTGGTGGTATGGACATAAGGCAGTCATATACTAGTTGAAAATATATTCCTCTTACATGTTTTACTTCGAAGTATGCTAGTTCCTGTTTTATAACTTTATCAAGTACTTTAGAATTCATCGTTTTTGAAATTCCACACGCAGTCTTCATCACACTAACTTTCTTGGAAATTGTTATTTCTAATTTTTCTTTCATTGTCATCGAAATTAGAATTTCTGGCTCAGAATCAGCAGATGACTCGGAAACGTCGTTGGAAGAGGCTCCTATGTTTTTAATATCGTTATCATCGATATTATATAAGCGTTCCAATAAATTTATAATTATTTTTATAATTGTTGCTTTGTTAATTCAATTAAAAATTTCATCTTCGTCGTCATATTCTGATTCTGTAAGATTCTGTAGGCATTACAGTAGACTCGATAAATCAGTACGCCTTTGTTTTATACGAATAATTAGCTCTTCCTTGAATTCATTACTAAAAGCAGTGTTGATCAAACATAAATAGTAAAGCTGCATCTTCAGTAGGAAAAGTAGCATCTTGACGATAACAAGCTTCAACAGTTAATTTGATTGCAAGAAGAACTGAAATAACGGAAGTTGTTAGAGAAAAATCTATTTCCGAAAATGATATTTCGGCATTTAAATTTAAATAAATCAAAGTCTTTTTTAAGCAGTTATTTAACTGGACAAAGCAAATGGCAAGTTAGCTATTCCAAAGTATTTTGGAATAAATTCAGTTCCTTTCCATAGTGTTCTTTAACATGTTTCTGTAAAGCTTTATTATTATACCCTATACCACTATGTGGTTTGGGTATAATGACTTTGTGCTGCTGTTTGTAACAACCAAAAATATTTGACCTAGACCCATCTTTAATTATACCGATCGAATCAGAATCACTTTCTGAGTTGATTTAACAATGTCCGTCCGTCCGTCCGTCCGTCTGTGTGTCCATGTAAAGCTTGTAATCAAACTGTAGGTCGCAAATATGAATATATTTTGATGAAATTTGGTATATAAGCTTTTATCGGCCATGGGATGAACGCTACTGAAATTGGTGAGAATCGGTCCATGTTCAGACCTAGCCCCCATACAAATTACCCATATGAAATCGACATAAATTGCCATAAGATCCAAATTGTCATGTAGATCTTACTCAAATTGGGTTTGTATGCGTTCATTACATCCACTAATGAGTGGTCCAAAAATGATCCCTTTGACCCCATATAGAGCTGCTTCCCGATCTTCACTTAAATCTATTAAAAACCAAAAATATTGCACTGATTATTCTCAAATTTTGTTTGTACATATTTTTGCAAAATACAAAAGACTTTACCAAACATGATCAGGATCGGTCCATTTTTGGGCCTAGTCCCTTTATAGATATAGCATCCGATATGAACTTTTTCATATCTGCAGCCAAAAAAATTAATAAAAATCCCACTCAAATTTGGTTTTTGCTTATTTTCAATGTCCAGTTAGTTGGGCCTAAGAGATAGGGTTTCTAAACGCATGGTATAGGGTATCCTATAGTCGGTCTAGACCGACTATAATTTTCTTACTTGTTTTTCATTGGCTTCACAAATTTTCTTATTTTTTTAGTCAATGGACCTATCTGTTCATGAATAACTAAACAGTCAATTGTATTGTTTTCTTGAAGTGTGTTGGTGTTCCAAGGTACAAATGAAGTTAACCATGTTACATGAGCCAAAAAGGAGGCCGGGTGTGGGTGCGTCAGTGACCCTTACAAGATACCATGATGGAGGAATTTGAGCGAGAGTGTGGGTCGAAGACGAGTCGAAGGCGCTTGAGGCAGGTGCACATGTCAATACAGCGTTCAAGACGAGTCGGAGGCAAGTTGAAAACCGAAATACGGAACGTTGACGTAAGCTTCATCTAGCATGATGGCCGCAATTAGTAAGTTCAGAGCGTAGTAAACGGATGAAGACATGAGTCGAAGAATCAATGTTGTGAATGGGTGAGCCTGTACCAGTCCTGGCAAAGATGATCATTACGATAGTATTATTAGACAAAAGTGTTGGATGGAAGACGAGTCCAAGGACGCTTGAGTCATTTGACAATACAGTGTTTCGCGGATGAGAGGATATCGGTTGAAATATTGATACGGAACGTTGTACATAGCAGGGCCACCTGATAATAACAACTAATAAGAACGAACATAGTAGACAAATGTGTGGTTCATTGGAGGCATGTGTTTTTGCAAGTACTGCTGATGACCGACAACAACGTGTTGTACCCTTAAATAGCTTTTTTGGGAACGGCCCCTCGGGGAGTTTCGTGATGGCTGTGGTAGCCCAAAATCGCGGGAAGAACACAGTTCGATGTGGAGTTGCATTCAACCCGGTGCTACGACCCACAGAGTATTAGGCTTTTAGATCGGGCCAACCCAATAGCAAAGGGAGGAAAGTATGCCGAATCATTTCTACTATCTTGCTATCCATCTAAGGAAGGATCGCTAGTGGACGCATTGAATCTCGCCTAGTGCTTATACCACCATGTGGTTAAGTCGACAAGACAGGCTTGCACGTAAAACCAAAAGAGACTTCTGTTTTCTTGAAGTATGGGTAAACAATTATCATCAAGATCACTATCATTTATATTACTTGTCTACTAGTTACCATCTTCTTAGAATTAGAATAGTCTGCATCAGACTTATTTGTTGTGTTCAGTTCATCTTCATTTTCTAAATTTTAATGTATCATATTTCTGTACAAAACCTTAATAACAGCCAATTGAATTTCGTGAACTTAACAAAGTTGTTGCCTTGCACAAATCAATTTTCCAACTTTGGGTATGACAGATGCACCATCGGTTGTAATGCACACAATATGTGTATTCAAGGAAACTTGGAATAATTTAGACATTTCTTCAACGAGGGCAACACACTTTTCCGCAGGCAATGATCCTTGCACATGAACTAATCCTATGTTATAGAATTTCTTGCTGCCAGCATGAGCATTTATTTTAAATAGCGTCGGTTTTTGGCCGATGTCCATTCATCAAATGTAAGACTAAATCTTTGTCCTAAAAGAGTTTGAGATTCTAACTCTTTAGTCATATTTTTTCACTATGCTGCACAACTAAATTTTTTATAGAGTTTATACATTTTGGTATATTTTCATACCCTCTGGTAGCTAAACCTTTTCTGATATCCATGGAAGTGCCAAATATGCTAATTACTTATAAAAAATAAAATAGTTAAATAAAAATGATATGAATGTTCACTTACAGCAAAAAAATTTAATAACAGATGCCGGTATTAAGTGGTCATTAATACCGGAATTTAACGGTATTAAAAATGTATTAAAAAATTATCCTTGGCATTGGTTCTTCTAGGTTTCTGCAAACAGAAGCATCAATTTTCGCCCATTCGTCCTTTATCGCCTTTTCGAGACCTTTTTTATTGGAAATCTTATATATTTTTTTAGCAGGTTTTCTAAATGTGTCCATAAATGCTCGATAGCATGAATGTCCGGGGATTGTGATGGCGTTTCGACATGTGTTTCAGACCATTATCCTGGTAGAACTGAAATGTGTCTTTTATAACCAGTTTTTCGACACTCGGTAAAAAATTCCGTTTTAAAATGGATATATGTACATATATATCTAAAGAGTTTGAAATTATATACGCCAGAGGCGCTGTAATCACGTTTTGAATATTGCCAGATTTTAAGCGGGCCATTATTTAATTAGACCTACTTTGTAATGCACATTTCTTACTGCTGACTCGCTTGCTTTCTTACCCAAATCATTCTCAGCTGTAGAAGCAAGACCTGGTGCACGGATTATCTTTCACTTTTCTTAAAATAAAACATTATTCTCCTTCAGAGAAAACTTAGTTAGAGAACTAAGAGTGAAAACACTAGGCTAGAAGAGTAAAACCTCCAAAGGGTTTCACATTCTCAGAGCAAACGTTTTTTATTACCTTTTATAATTTTTCCTTATCTTAATATTTGTTTGCTTAGTTTTTGAGCTATAGCTCAAGAACCATTGGTTAAATTTCACATCGTTCTTCAGTAATATTGTAGCTGAGGCATATTATTATATTAATAATGTTAATTAATATAATTTATGATATTAATAGTCAAAGTGATTTCTTGTGACATATTCTACACCTTCAATTACCAACCGATTTTTCCAAAAAATATACCATTTGAAAGGTATTTCTTTGCAGATGTTCACTATTTTTTTTTTTTTATTTATTTATTTATATTTTTTTTTAATAAAATTCAACTACTAGCACATACATACATAAAACACATATTTAAGCTTCAAATAAAAAACTATACAATGCTGTGTGTGTGTTAAATAAATTTGCGTCAAATTGTGAATTGGCTAAAATTGATTAGCATACCTTTAGGCTCTTATAAAATTATTTATGAATGAAAAAATAAAATTTCCTAGAATTTGCACTCGAAAAAATAATTACTTTGTATGGGAGAGGCCATGTCCACTAATCAAAATCTAACCAAACAGTATTTAAAACAAGTAAGAGTGTAAAATTCGCCTATGCCTTCACCTGGGTTTTAGGTTTTCATTAATATCTGGACTTATTGTCCTATTTATAACAAACGTAAACAAAATATTTGAAAATAAATTCAATACTAAATTATTACGACAAAACACACAGAATTTTTATTTTTTTTAAAGATGTCATTATATTTTAGGTCATATCTTGGTACAGTGATGCCCGATTTATTCCTTATTAAATATCAAACTGCTCGAGACAATGGCAAACAATATCATCCTAAGTTTGTCCTGGAAAATTGTTTATTTTGGGAATGAGTGTGATTTTAACAGACGGACATCGCCATATCGACTCGAGTTGTTATAAGCATCAAGAATCTATATACTTTATGGGGTCGCAAATGCAACTTTCCAAACGGAATGACAAACTGATATACATATATCCTCTGTACAGTGGTGTGGAAGGTATAAATAATTCTGTAAATCGGTTGATTAGTTCGCGATATTATTACATACTTACAAATAAAAATAACAAACAAATTTTATATATATAGATAAAAATTATAAATTATATTGTTAGCCTAAAGGAAATTTTAAAAAATTGCTGAATATAAGCAAAATATTTCCTTTGTTAAATTATGTTCAAAATACCTGCAATAGATATTGAATATTATAAAACAGTTTTATTTCCAATAACTCTAATAGCTCTTATCTCAATATTTGGGAGAACTTGTGCTACAAAAATGAACATATGTATTCTGGTATTAAATTAAAATTAAATTTTCTTTTTGAATAAGCCTAGGGTAAGATTAAGACCATTGGCCGTAACTGCGATCCATATAGATATTTCGTGCTTTGGATCTTAAACTATTCTGGGTTCTGTAATACCCTCCGTATGAACATAAGCACATAAGAAAGAAAAAAGCTGATGTCGTAAGGACATAAAGTGCGACGCATAGTCAGCATAATCTTCAGTCACTTTTAGTATGATTTAAAATGATTCTGAACAAACAAAAGGGTTATCAATAACTTTGATTGTCCAAATACCTCTCAGTTATTCCAAGGTCACAATCTGAGATGTTATAGTAGACCAATTTACTACATAGTAAGGCTCTGAACCTATCACAGAAGAAGCGTCGGCCAATCGGGCTGTTTTGTCAGTTATATCATTTCCCTCTATTGCGCGATGACCGGCAGTCCTGCATAAAGTTACTTTGTTCCGCTCGGACAGCTATTTAAGAATATTAAAACATTCAGAAATGCTGCTTGGCTATCAGAAAAAATTTATATATGCGGCCCTTGAAGCCCTTTTCAATATTTATACTAGCACAGATCATAATTTCCTGGATTTCAGTCTTAAATACAGTAGGCCATTGGTTCGTAGATTTTAGTATATTTGGACCATATATCCTTCTTAGCAATAAGAGAGAATGGAGCGGTTTAAGTACAGCATATTCTCTAAGAGAAGATACGATCAAATGGTACACAGATGGGTCAAAAACCGAAAGTGGAACAGGGGCGGGAGTCTTCGGGCCTAGAACCAAATACTTTGAGCCAATGGGAATACATACGAGCATTTTCCAAGCAGAGATTTACGCCATCGATAGATGTGCACAAATCAACTTGAACAGAAAGTACAAAAGAAGGAATATAACCATATTATCAGACAGTCAAGCTGCTATTCGAGCACTAGGCTCCTATGAAGTAGACTCTAAGCTAGTATGGGACTGTCTGCAGAAGCTAAATGAGCTAGGTAAACACAACAAGTTAGCCTTTGTTGGGTCCCGGGACACGTTGGGATTCAGGGCAATGAGCAAGCTGATGAACTTGCCAGAAGGGGAGCTTCCACAAAATTAATAGGGCCGGAACCATTTTGTGGAATAGGAAAAGGAGTATGGGAAAATTGAAAATTGTGTTAGAAGGGAATTTTTCTCGAGCCACTTGGGCTTAAGGCAATCCAAAATGTTGTTGGGTGGCTACAACAAGAAGAGATTTGGGTCGTGCATTGAATTGTCAAAGAACGCTCTGAGAATACTAACCGGGATTTTAACTGGTCACTGCAGGCTCAGGGAACATATGAGCAGGATGGGAATTGTAGCAAAACCTATGTGCAGATTCTGTGATGAGGAAGCCGAATCACCAGAGCACATACTTGGGAACTGTACAGCGCTAATGCACAAAAGGAAACAGCATCTGGGTTCCTTCCAGATACTAGGTAGCGACATAAAATTACTAGAACCAACCAACATCCTCGAATTCCTGAGAGCTTCAGGGTTGGATAAGAGTTTATAGGGACGACTTATTAGCAGAGGGCAGTACAATAGATCACTTTGGTCGCAGTACTTCGAACACCTCTTTATACAATACAATACAATATATCCTTCTGATTTCATTTTAGAACCTTCACTTATACCAATTTTTTCTTCGAGCATCCACAAAAGGCCCATCATGTTCCCATTATAATCTACTGGGTACGAGTGTAATGATCTTAGATTTGTCTCTAGAAGCAAAGCTCGCCGTTAATGCCATCCAAAGGTATGTCCAACTTATCTTTGTTTTCTAACCAATGAAGAATTTTAGAGTGCTTATTTTAGTTTTCAGAACCAAAGTGTGTTCTGAGCTGAAGTTTTAATGTACTTTCTTGAAACAACGTCGGACAGGTCTTTATGTTACCTTTAACATGTTCTCATGCTTACCCTTACCGTAGGCATACCTTGGTTCTCCCAACAATTAATTGCAACGTAGATAGTAATTGGTCTAACAAACATTTTGACGATTCACATGACCCAAGAACAAAACTTTGAGTTGTCATCATACTTAGTTGATCCTTAAATATTTAAGTTCGGTTGAGAGTGCCCGCTATGAAATATATCCAGATTGAGCTTCCTTCTATTAGTTAGTGTTACTAGAATAGTCACATCAGGGTTAATGATAGACCAGCCCATTATCATGCCAGAGTATTACACATAATATCAGAGATAATATTGTCAAATTTACCAGTTACAATAACTACTAAATCATCCTCATTTCCGATTGCTTTGATGCATCTAAAGAAAGTCATCTATGACTAAAGAGAGCAGTGACTCTAATATTTCACATAACCTAGGTTTAGTTTGAGAGGTTAAAGAACTTTTTTCGGGCAAGCAAGTTTTCAGATATAACATTAAAGCTTACTTGGGTACCTGCAATAAACTTATGTCATGGCCTTTCTGATAAATTCCCGATTTAGTTCCTAAAAAAACACTATATAATAACTAATAACTTAATTTGAATTAAAGTTAATCACTCATTTGCGATTAACTTGATTGATACAGTTTTAGTCTTGACTTGCATCAAATTAATACTGTGTGTAATAATCTTGATAGAATTTTAGCTTTAGTTTTTCTAAGCTCAGATTTTAAACTTTCTCTCTGTCAAGCTGATTTTCCAATTTCTCCTTCCATCCTTCCATCATCCTGCCTTGGAATTTGAAATTGAATTTTATGAATATATATGTAACAATGACAGTAATGATTTACGTTAAAATTATTATTAATTAGGCGATTTCTTGTGACTGATATTTCGTTCCACCGTTTTATCCCGATTATGACCAAACATATATTATTTGAAAGGTATTTCTTTTTAGCCGATTTGCAGATTTACAGATTTTTTTAATTTTTTGCTTTATTTTGAGTAAATTGCATTTAAAGTTGCTACTAACACATACATAAAATTATACAATGCTATGTGTGTGTTTATTGAATTTGTTAATGTGTTTGTAATGAAAATGAATTGGTTTTTTGTGTTGATTTGTGAATTGGCTATAGTTGATTAGCATACCTTTAGGGTCTTTATTTAATGAAAAAATAAAATATCCTAGAATTTGCACTCGAATTTCGAGGGCTGGAATCTGCTAGTATTCATAATTATTATTATTATTATTTATTAATAGATTTGTATAATTATGAAATAAAAGTAAATTTATTTATTAAATTAGTTAAAATCTATATTTGGCGTAGCATTATTGCTGTTAGCCAGATTGGCATTTTTATTAAAAAATTTATCTATTCTAATTTTACTTGATTTTTTTTTTTTTTTTAATTTCAAATTCATTTAAAATAAGATTTCTGTACTTTATACATGTTTCTAAATATTTGTATAGCAAGTCGAAATTTGTGCCATTTAATATTTTAAATACTTCATCTTTACTAAGTGTATTCGAACCAAAATAAATATATCTATATTCTCTATATACTGGACATATGCCGATGAAGTGGAATGTATTTTCAGATTCGTGCATGTTACAAATTGAGCACATACCATCTGTATTACTTTTGAAACGTCGTGCGTTAAGATTCAGTAAGCCACCTCTAGCCCTTATAATTAAACTGGTAGCTCGAGAGGAAAACTCAGCAGTGAGCTTAGGTGTTACATTATAATCAAGTTGTGAGTAAAGGTCGTGGAATTGTGAATTTGAAGCATTGAAAGCGAAATCATAATTTAAGTAGATGTATTAGTTCTTCCCAATATACACATAGAGGATCGTTGTTGTTTGGAGGACGAAACTGTAGCAGGTTACACAAATTTGACCACTCTTTTGCCCAGTATTCATTTAGTTCTATAACTTTTTCAGCCAATATTCGTGGAAGTCTATGGGGACTTAGAGATAAAACTTTGTTTATATAGCAAAAATGAATTTTTAGAGTTGAAATAAACAAGGAATTGAGGCCAGTTTCCAAGTATAACATGCAGTTAGGGGTAGTGGTTGGTAGGTATAACATTTTTTTAATGAAAAATCTAAATAATTTCTCCACATCATCGTGTCTTTTATATCCCCTAACTTGAGCAACATAAAACATTTCGATTGAGAGCTAGCCTCCAAAATTTTTAATTTATTCTTTTTAGATATTTTGGGATTATTTATATATTTGGACCAGGTGGAATTAATTGATATTTTAAAAGCAGAAAGCTTATTTTGTAGATATTTATTAAAGGATAGGTTGTATGTTATATCCACACCAAGATACATGTAGCTGTTTACAATTTCGATTTTTTCATTTTCATAATGCCACATTAAATCAGATGAAATTCTTGGACCTTTCCGAAATATGACTATTTTCGATTTCGCCAAATTAACTTTTAGGCTCCAAATAGAACAATACCGTTTGTAGAGCATCAATCATTTCTTGCAAACCACGAGGAGCGTCTGATAGTATAACAATATCATCTGCGTATAATAAAACTTTTATATTTACGTTTGCAATATTTAGTCCACCAGGTAAAAAATCGGGAAGATCGTTTATGTATAGGTAAAACAAAACAGGACTCAGAATGTAACCTTGCTTTACTCCGGACTGCACTCTAAAATAGCTAGAATTAATAATTGTAATTGGTATAATTTACTAAATAGTAATATTGTTTTAATTTGTTATGATGTATTTCTAAAAAATATTGCAAAAATTATAAAAGATAATATTCCTTTGGCGAATCCAAAAGTTCATAGACTTCCGTGATATACTAAAGGGCTAAAAAAATTAAAAAATTTTAAAAATGAGTTTCATAAAAAATATAAAGCCTCAAATAATGACCGTGATAAGCAAAATTTTCTACACTATGAAAGAGAGTTTGATTTCGTCAATAAGTTTTTATACAACCAGTAGTATATAGTAAGTTTAAATAACTCTATAAAGTACAATCCAAAGCGTATTATTAATTAATTCCAAAAGAAATAATTCCTCAGTACCAGTTCTAATGACGTATAATGGTTTAACATCTAATACGTTGTATGATTCGCTTAATCTTTTTGCCAAATATATCCAGTCTAACGTAAAGGATAATGTTTTTCCTATTTCTAATTTTGATATTAGAAGTGCTGATAGGTTTTTCGATTTTGTACAAAAAACCTTTTTTTCATTTAAAGCGATACATTTGCGTATCTCAGTATGGATTTATGGCTGGGAGATCAACTACCACTAACCTAACTGTTTTCACAAATTTTTGTATTTCTTGTTTTGAAAAAAGTGTTCAAGTTGATTCACTTTGTACGGATTTTGCGTAAGCATTTGATCGTGTTCCACATGAACTTCTTTTACTAAAGCTTTCAAGGATTTGTTTCCATTCGGAAATGCTTAGTTGGTTTCGTTATTATTTAACTGGCCGTTTTCCTACTGTTTCAATAGATGGAATCTGTTCTAGATCTTTCATTCTGACCTCTGGTATATCGCAAGGTAGTATACTGGGTCCCTTACTTTTTAATATTTTTATAAATGATATTTATCGCTGCTTTAAAAATTCGAAATATCTTTTGTATGCTGATGATCTTAAAGTTTTCAAACCAATTTCAACATTTAGAGATATTTCTGATCTTCCGGATGACTTAAATAGGGTTATTTTATGGTCTGCTTGTAATGGCCTTCTTTTTAATATTGGAAAGTGCTTTCATATGACGTTCCTCAATATATAATGAAACATCATGTTTTATCATCTGTAGATGAAATTTTATACTTAGGTGTAATTTTTGATCCTAAGCTACCATTTTGTAGTCACTTAAATTGTGTGATACCAAAATCATATTCAATGTTTGGTTTTTTTCGTCGAAACTCAGATAATGTCTTTGATCCATTATACTAAGAAAGCATTATTTTCTTCTTTTGTTAGATCAAAGTAAGAATACGTTTCGCTTATTTGGAGTCCAAATGCAACTATTCACATAAATCGTATTAAGAAAATTCAAGTTAAATTTATAAAGTATGTATGCGCTTTCATTTTTTAATTTTCAGCCTGCATCATCTTCTATTCCTGCTCTTTCTATGCCTTATGAGAGTAACTGTGCTCTACTTTCAATGAAAACTTTGGAAGTTAGAAGAAAGATATTTTCTTTAAATATTTTACACGGTATTATTTGTGGTGAAATTGATAGCTCTGAATTGTTACAAATAATTAAAATTTATGTTCCTCCAAGGATGTTACGGAGAATTACAAATTCTTTTATGTTGATATGTTTAAAACAGATTATGCATTAAATGAACCGCTTACAAAGGCTTGTAGATTATTTAATAATTATTGCAATATTTTGGATATTACTGTTCCCCATACCCAATTTAGACATATTTTTTTTTTTTTTTTTTTTTGTTAACCAACACTCAGGGGATGCCCCCTAAAAATGCAGTGCATTGTGTTGATTTCAGGAAAATATGTTATGGGCAGGAGGAGAGAGGGATTAGTGTTTGTGGATATTCGACTTAAATTTTATTAGATTATAACTATCAGGAAAAACCTCTGCGGGGAGTTCATTCTACATACGACCAGTTCGACTGATAAACGAATTCCTCTGTAATGCGTTGTGCGGCCAACTGGACAATAGACTACAAACGGATGTGATCTGCTAGAGAAACGGGTAGAGCGAACCGAAACTCGTGCACTTGGAATAAGTTCGCTAATCTCAGAAGAACATTTCCCATGGTAATATCTATAGAACAGTGCTACGCATCCCACATTCCGACGATGTTCAAATGAACCAATAGAGTTGTATACCCTACTGTCATTGATGAGCGCCAACGCCCTCCTTTGCACACGGTCCAGTAGCTCCAAAATAGACTTTGAAGCTCCTGCCCATATATGGGAGTTGTATTCCATTTTCGGTCGGATGCAAGTGGTATAAATTTTAAGGAGATAGAAAACCAAGACACTTGAATGCTTATTTCGACACTTGAAAAACATGCTCGTTCCAACGAAGCATTTTTACACCGTTTTAGAAAACCATGACATTTGAATGCTTCTTTCGACACTTGAAAAACATGCTCGTTTCAACGAACATCACATTGAATTCTCATGCCTAGAACATCAAGAGTATCCGATTCCTCAATATCTATACCACCCATATATACAGATGATATTGTTGATTCCATGGCCCTATGGGTCAACATACAACATTGAGTCTTCAGCGCATTAAAATCAACCCTATTCTTGATTGAGTGTGTTATTCATTGTCTGCCTTTTGCCCCCAACCTCCAAGAGGCTTGGCCTACAATTAAATGAAAATGAGTGACAAATGCTGCTTTTATCTGCGAAAGAGTATATAGAATTAAAAGTTTGACCAAGAAGGTAGTTCAGAAAGACAAGGAAAAGAGAAGGAGAAAGAACGGAACCTTGGGGTACCCCTGAATTATGCTGAAACTCACTAGATGAGCCCCCATCAATAACAACAAGTATTGTTCGGTCTCTGAGAAAACTCGATATAAATTGAGAGAAGTCATTACCGACCCCAATGCAATAAGCTTTGATATCAATGCACCGTGCCATACACGATTGAATGCCTCGGAAATATCTAGAGCAACCACTTTACTTCCGCCAAAATTGCGAATGGATCGACTTCAGCGCTCAGAAAGTGGAGCTAACAGGTCTCCCGTGGAGCGATTTCTACGGAAGCCGTACTGTCGATCATTAAGAAGTGAGTTGGCCTCTAGGTAGTTCACAAGATGGAAATTTATCATGCTCTCCATCACCTTTGAGAGCGCAGAGCAGATTGCAATTGGACGGTAATTTTCAGTGTTATTAGCCGCACCCATTTTAGGGATTGGTTGGACATTAGCAATCTTCCAGCAAGAGGGAAAGACTCCCGCACGGTACGAAGGGCTGAAAAGGTTGGCCAATGGACTGGCTAGTGTTGAAGAGCACTGTTTCAGCACCAGTGCTGCTATACCATCCGGTCGCGGCGACTTATTAATGTTGAGATCCGAAAGAACCTTTTTAACTGCACGTGCTCGGAAGAATGTTTTAGGCATAGTACAAGATACTCTTTGAAGTTTGGGCAGTGGTTGATCGCTATCCGGCAAAAATGAATTTTTTGCATAAAGTTCAGCTAACTAAAAGGTTAAGCCTTATAAGAGTTGGGATAGCAGAAATAGCATTATTCTTTACTCTTTTAACAAAAGACCAATAGCTCCTGCTGCTCCGAGGAGCAGAAAGAACTTTAGCACAAAGGAGCTGATCGTGAAGAAAATTTTCGCACCTTAGTACTTTGGCACATTCATTTCTCGCCTATTTGCGTAGCAGTTCAGTGACGGAATTTTTATTTTCACGCCAATGTCTGAATGCTTCCTCTCTGGATTTGACTGCATCTCTGCAAGTCTGTTTAAACCAAGATTTTTGATTAGGTTTAGCCGAAATATGTTTTGATGGAATGAATAATCTCAAAGCAAGCACTATTATTTTTTCCACCATTATCGCTACAGCGTCAACATTATTATCGAGCAAACAAAGTTTCCAGTTGAAATGCTTGAAGAAATCGTTGAGCTCGGCCCAACGAGCCTTTTCGTAAATAAAAACTGAGCATTTCTTAGCTGGTGTTGAAACGCTGTGAAGCACAGAGTACGAAAAAGATGCGGAAATGGTGCAGTGCAATTATCTGCTTATTGCTCGCGAATAGTTAATCTGCAACATGTATATAATAAAACCTTAAAGTGATAGATTCATTTTTTTAAATTTTGCTTAAGAAAGTTTTTTCAAACTTGAAAAAGGAGTTTTAAAAATTTTATCAAAAAAATTTCCAATTTTCGGTCTCAATGCGCAATAGGTTAACAACGTGGTAATAAAACAATACTTCATATCTGAGTACTTATAAGTATAGAGACCAAAAAAAGAATGATGGCTTTAATCAATTTCTCAAAGTTGAAAAAAATGCCATCAAATTTCATGACCTAGTTTTTTTTTTGGCACAAAAGTGGTCTGGGGCATTTGCTATTTCTTGGCGAGGTTTTATTCGATTTTGAAGTTTTATAGTCTTTTGAAGGGATAATTTAATACTGATCCTGAATTATATAACAGCTTGTCGGAAAAATTAAACTATAGAACGAAATTTTCGTAAAATCTGAAAAAAAGTCATATTTTCCCCATATAAACACACTTGAAATTTTCAATCGCTTTGCGCCACGACTAAACGTTTTTTGATTGGCCCAAAACTTTGTATTTCTCAGTTTTTTTGCTATTCGCATATTTCTAGGGGGTGAGACCGACAGTTTGAACACTTTTTTTCCTCCATATAACGAAGGGCCACCCTAGTATATATATATACTTTACTTAAGCCCGCATAACACTAGAGCCTGGAAGGAATGTTTCAATCGATTGTTTGAAAATTTCCATCCAAAATTTTAACAAAGTTTAATTGAATAAACAAAAAACATTAAATTCTTTTAAGATGCTGGTTGTTATTGTATAAATATGTATAATTATATTTTATATGTAAAGCAAGCATATAGAATGGCGCGACTTGAACCCAAAAGACTTCGAATGAAAAAATTTAAAAAAAAAAACAACAACGAGTTCATTTTGTTTGTTATCAGTAGCTACTCGTACCAACGTTTTATGTTTAATACAAACAAAATATATAATATGTATACAACAAATACACAGAGCAGGCTGAATGAAATGAAATATATATTCAGGCTGCCAATGTACAGGCCTTTGAGTCAGTCAGTCAGAAACTTTTGAAACCAAGTCTTTAATTTATTTGTTTTTAAATTTTGTTTCATTATTATATTAAGTACTATTAAATTCATAATATTTACTTTTAATGCTGTGCAAAACAAAAGAATCCCATTTGATTCTTTTTTTTTTTCTTCTTATTATTGTTGTCGACAATACACTTCCTGTCAAAGTTCAGTATTTTTAAATAAATATAATAATTTAATTAATACATTATATTTTTCTTAATGCTAGCTCTTGAAATATTTATATAATTATTTTATAATTTTTAATAAACAAAAACTTGCTGCTGTTACAGTAACAAAATATGTTCAACTATTGTACAGTTGCTATTGAATTTAACAAAGTTCGTTGCATAATTAGTTTTCAATGAACATGTCACTAGATTAATTTTTATAGGATTAATAAGTACATTACTCCATCCTCAACAATTATTTTTTAGTCATCATTCATTTGACTTTAATTTATCTAATAATTTAATTTATACACCACATAATTTTCATTGGAGTACCCAAATACGACATAAATCGATTTTACATCGAAATTTTTTAGGGTTCGAAAATGATTTTAGAGGTATGACTTTGGGCAAATATACTTGTTATGGCCCATTGTACCAGAATCGCTATGAGCCCATGGAGTAAAAAAAATTGACCCAACCTAATGTATAGGTAAGTTGACAAAATATAAGGAAGTTTAAGTTTTAAATGTATTCCCTACACTTAATATCAAGAAGGGTATCATGGGGTGCACTAGTAGATTGCGTTAAAACTTGAATATATTATAACAGGAAAAAATAGGTGACCCGAATTTTTTCAACTTTTAGTTTCTTATTTTTTATTGCAGACTTTTCACATTTGATTCAAAGATACCATATCGCACCTGTACCTCTAAAGTGAGTCAACTCAAAATTATTCAATTTTCACTTTTTGCAAGAAAACGATACGCAGTGGTCATATCTATCCACTGCAAAAATCTGTAAATTTTGAGTTGAATCACTTTAGAGGTACAGGTGCGATATGCAAATCGGACATATTACGAAGGGTATTTAAAATGCCCATTCAATAGAATATAAGATATGTACCATCATGCTCTCGTAATTTAATGGAACCCTAAAATTTTATATCGATTTTTATGGTGGTGTTTATGAATTTTAAATCAAAACTCAATACTCGAAGTTCTGGTTTATATGACTGATTTATTTGACAAAGCGGCTAGCTCGCGTTTTAGCCGATTTATCCCTCTTATGATCGATGGTGACAGGCAGTATGGGGGTGTCAATAATTTTATTTAAAAAAAATTTAATTTCCAAAAGTTAAGATATACTCAAATACAAAACTAAATGAAAACCAAGTAAGAAAATCATAGTCAATCTACACCGACTACACGATATCCTTGTATATAGAAAATAAGCAAAAACGAAATTTTTTGCTATCGTTATTGATTACACAGTACAACACATGATTTTGGGACTCTATTCTGAGAATTGCAACTGAAAGTAGCCCGAAAAATAAGAACTTCTGCATCATTAGTTTTGTCACTGCCACTATAATTTAATGGCCATACGAATTTTTTTGCTCAAAGTGAATTTTTATCACTTTTTGTATATTTTAACACGGTTATAACTCGGTAACCGTGCGGAATATCTCTTTTGTGTCTGAAACAAAGTGGTAGATATTGAATGGGAGAAAAAAAAGCGGAACAAATCTACCCGAAAGAAGTGCATTCAGTGCCTTAAAAATCTCATTATTTGTTATCTATGCATGGAAACAAAATTTAGAACATTTTCAATTATTGTCAATATCCATCCTCGTTGAAGTTGACGCTTGTGGTTCTGATGATCTTGTTTTCTTCGTAGGTTGTTCATATTCACGGTCTGAGTCTGCATCATCATCCGAGTTAGACATAATATTCAACGTCATGTTTTCTTCAGTGTGTCCACCAATTTCAGTGTCATCTTCATCTTCGGTGCTTTCATCTTCAAACTGCATAATTTTAGAACTCCACCAAAAAACCTCCGCAAGCAATGCATCTAATTTTTTCCTTTGAATCGCTTTTCCATTGGCATGGTGACCTGGTGGAACTTCTCTCCTTGTTCGTCCGATTCCTGAGGTAATTGTGCCAAAAAGGCATCAAGGTGGAAATACATGAAATGTAATTTTAACGTCATGGATGCATTGATTTTTCCAAAATAATACAGCAACTTGTCCACTCGTGTCTGGGAAGAAATGGGGTGGGAAATGGGCATTTTTGCGATTTTTAAGGCACTGGATACGCTTTTTTCGGGTAGGTTTGTTCCGATTTTTTTTCTCCTATTCAATATCTAAAACTTTGTTTCAGACACAAAAGAGATATTCCAGTTCTTTAGCAAAAAAGGTGAAAATGGGGAAAAAAAAAATGGGGGAATGGGCATTTTTGCAATTTTTAAGGCACTGGATGCAATTTTTTCGGGTAGGTTTGTTCCGCTTTTTTTCTCCTATTCAATATCTACAACTTTGTTTCAGACACAAAAGAGATATTCCGTACGGTTACCGAGTTATAACCGTGTTAAAATATACAAAAAGTGATAAAAATCCACCTTGAGCAAAAAAATTCGTATGGCCATTAAATTATAATGGCAGCCAACTTGACAAAACTAAGTTCTTATTTTTTCGGCCTACTTTCAGTTGCAATTCTCAGAATTGAGTCCCAAATCAATGGGCTGAAAAATGTTGTGCTGTGTTAAGGGTGTGAAAAATTTCATATCTGATGTTATTCTTATTAGGAACTAGGTCAAAAATGTACCTCTAATGACCATATTGAGTAAGGTTACTTACTTTTCTCAAAAACATATGGGGGGTTTCATGTCAAGTGCACCAACTTTTGAAACCGATGTCTTCCGATCGGGATGAAATTTGCACCAAGGTTAGTCCTATTGGATAGTAGTTTAGACACAATTTTTCAACAAGATCGGTCAAGATCTCTCTGAGTTAGAGGGGATCAAAATTTGACATTTTGGCCAAACAGGTGTTTTTTCTCTTCCATGTAACTTATTACCTATTGTTCTTAGAAAATTTTCTCCCAAATAGTTTAGACAGCTATTTCTTCAATATTTCGGAAAAAAAATACTTTAAATACTTTTTTTTTCATAAGAAAGCTTAGAATTTTTCCTTTAAGAACATTTTGGTCGCTTAGTGGGATGGGAGTGGGATATCTATCAAAATAAATGTTTTGTAACTTAAGACAACGGTTTTTCAATTTTTCACAAATACACCATTTTGAATTTTTTCCTATTTGTGTCTAAAACCTTACAAATAAAACTTATACTGAGAAACTAGACAAATTAACCTTTCCGAAGGTATGTAACATACCTTCATAACATAACAGAAGAGAATCGTTCTCTGTAACCTGAAAGAGTTATTTGCAACATTTCAATCTGAACACGAGGAAGTCAAAACTGGCTTCACAAAAGCAGCGGAAGTCATACAGTATGCGTTTGCATTTACCATGAAAATGTTAAATTGATGTTGAAGGAAATCAACTTAAAGTATTTAACAGCTGATTCGGCAGAAGATTTACACGATTACCGCGATTGCCTTAAATTGACTATGTGTCCTAATGCAACAACTTCTTGCACTTAGGTGAATGTACCAATTGCCCGAAAACCACATTCGTCAAAGAAAATTTAATCAACTCTTTATATCGAGAATATATAGAGGAGGTCAAATTTAATTCTTGGATCAGACTTACAGATGCACATTGAAAACAACCATTTTAAATGTGGATGATTTTGTGGAAGAAATGTGTACAGGATTGCTAAACTTGAGAACCCATGACTTTTTAGTCAAAGAGCAATGGTCGTTCCTCAAGGATTTGAAGATACATTTGAAGTCTGGTGAATTCGTTATTTCATATGATTTCGCAGAAAACTATAAATATGTTCTTCAGGATGCCATACAAGCATTCCACTTCAATAACGACCAAGCAACTATATTCACAGTAGTTATTTACTACATGAAAGATGAAAAACTGGAACACAAAAGTATGGCAATCATAACCGACGATTTAAAACATGATACCGTTGCAGTTTATGAGTACCAGAAGATAATACTAAAATATCTAAAATCTAAATTTACAGTAAAGAAGGTATACTACGTTTCGGACGGAGCTCGTCAACATTTTAAAAACAAAAGTAGCTTCGCAAATCTTATGGCTCATGAAAAAGATTTTGGAATGCCAGCAGAGTGGCATTTTCATCCTACTGCTCATGGTAAAGGAGCATGTGATGGTATTGCAGTAAACCTTAAAAGAAATGCAGAGAAGTATAGCCTCCAGTGCTCTCATCAAGATCGCATCTTAGATGCGACTGCTTTATTCCATTTGGCAAAGAATTATTGTAAAGAAACTAAAATAGTTTTTAGTAGCACATAGGATCATCAGGAAACATTGAAAACACTGAAGAACATATTCGATGCTGCGGTAACAATCGATGGCACCGCTGAATACCATGCTTTTATACCGCTTGTCGATGGAAGACTCAAGTTGAAAAAGTTTTCTGCCTCTATTTAATGCTATTTCTTTCCAAAGACAACAAATAAACCAGCAGCGAAATCAACAGCTGAACCTAGTAACGCCAAGAAAGGATTGACAAAAAAACGCAGTAAATAAAGGCGACAAAAAAGCTGGATGAAAGACTGGGTATTTAAAAATTTACAAGACTTAAATACTTCATCAGCTACAATAAATTAAGTTATAATATAAATGCATCTAATGTAATTAAGATTAAATTTTATTAAATTATTTATCTTTTTATTTTTAAGATTATTATATATTAATTTAATTATTATTACAAATAAATAAAAAATAATAATTTTTCAACATTTCTATAGAAAAAAAGTGATTTTTTTCCTGAGGTTAACATATTCTGGGTATTACAGTATCGAGGGTATGACATTTTAGTTAGGTATGTTACATAACTTCGGAAAGGTTAATTTGTCTAGTTTCTCAGTATAAGTTTTATTTGTAAGGTTTTAGACACAAATAGGAAAAAATTCAAAATAGTGCATTTGTGAAAAATTGAAAAACCGTTGTCTTAAGTTACAAAACATTTATTTTGATAGATATCCCACTCCCATCCCACTAAGCGACCAAAAAGCTCCTAAAGGAAAAAAAAAATGCCCTTTTTAAAAAAAAGGCAAAAAATGCATTTAGCAAAAAAATAAGTCTAAAAAAAATTTTTTTTTTTAAGTATTTTTTTCCGAAATATTGAAGAAATAGCTATCTAAACTATTTGGGAGAAAATTTTTTAAGAACAATAGGTAATAAGTTACATGGAAGAAAAAACACCTGTTTGGCCAAAATGTCAAATTTTGATCCCCTCTAACTCAGAGAGATCTTGACCGATCTTGTTGAAAAATTGTGTCTAATCTACTATCCAATAGGACTAACCTTGGTGCAAATTTCATACCGATCGGAAGACATCGGTTTCAAAAGTTGGTGCACTTGACATGAAACCCCCCATATATTAACCAAATTTTACAAATCTAGTTATACAATATTTTTGGTGTTTTTTTATAGATTTTTGTGACGATCGTGAATCATTTTAATATGGGGACTAAGGCTACAAGGTTTAGTTATGAACTACTGATTAGTGTGTATAACATACAAAACTTTATCGATAAATGTGTACAGTTGTGTTCATAATAATAGAAGCGCCCTAAATTAAAAAAATCAAAGTTTAATATTTTAGTCAAAACTATAATTTTATTAAATTTTTTTAGTTAAATTTATTATTAAACTAGTATAGATAGCCCAGCGCTCGAAATTCGACTGCAAATTCTAGGAAATATTATTTTTCATTCAATTTTTTTCTTTCAATATTTTTTTTTAAGCTGTATATATAAAAAAAATTTATGAATATTTAAAAGAGCCTAAAGGTATGCTAATCAATTTGGACAATTCACAATTCAATAACAGGGCGTTACGAATTATTATAAATATTTTATTTTAATTAATTTAATATATTTTTAAAACAGATTAAACATAAATTTTATCATTCTCAGCTTCTCCTCCATATGAACTATAACTATGCCAATTTTCATATTCTTCCGTGCCTGCATATTTCTTAAAAAGGGAACTAAAAATTGACCTTCACGTATTAATATATAGGTAATACTTAATTTATAGACATATTTATAATATAATTAAAGCTACAAAAAATAAAAAAATTATATTTGAAGAAAATTATTAATTAACAGCAAGTTAAATATTTTCAGTATTTTGTTGAATAACATTTATTCTGCTAGATGTAGAGCCAATAAGATCCCGACATCGCTGTTATGAGATTTGATGCCATGCATTCCATGCTGCATTCCAGAGCTCTTCTTTATTTGACAGTCTATAGGGTTGAGGTCTGGCGACTGAGCAGGCCATGACATAACCTCAATCCTATTGACCCAAAACCACTCCTTTGCCAATTGACTTCTGTGTTTCGGGTCATTAGCTTGCTGATACACTCAATTGAGAGGCATGCTTTAATCAGCATATGGTAACATCACGTCCTCCATAATTTTCACACACACTTACTTATCAATTATTCTTTTTTTTTATGAATGGGACCAACTCCGTTGTATGAGAAGTTTCCCCATATCATTTAAGCACCACCATGTTTTACAGTTTTTTTTTTTTTGTAAGTTGTGCTCTGTATACAGTATTAGACGGACATCAGGCATAGTGTCTGGAACCAGTTCCACCAAACAAAACAATTTTGCTCTCGTCTGTCCACAAAATAATTCTACATTTTTCTTTTGGCAAATCGATATGCTCACCTTTAATGTATCGTACAATGCGTGATTTGGCTATAATTTTCTACAAGGTATTTGCTATCATTTGGTGTGAGCATCCCAAGATGTCAATTATTTTCCGATAGGTTGTTCCCTGTTTCCAAAGATTTTGAATTAATGTTCGCTTTTCTTCTGAGCAGAGTTTTCCACGTCGAACTATTAAAAACAGAATCAAACATTTTATATTACTAGCAGATTCCAGCCCTCGAAATTCGAGTGCAAATTCTAGGAAATTCTATTTTTTCATTAAATAAAGGTATTCATTAAATAAAGGTATGCCAATCAATTATAGCCAATTCGCAAATCAACACAAAAAAAACAAACTCATTTTTATTACAAACACATTAACAAATTTAATAAACACACACATAGCATTGTATAATTTTATGTATGTGTTAGTAGCAACTTTGAATGCAATTTACTCAAAATAAAGGAAAAAATTTAAAAATCTGTAAATCTGCAAAACGGCTAAAAAGAAGTACCTTTCAAATAATATACGCCTGGTCGCAATCGGGATTAAACGGTAGAACAAAACATCGGTCACAAGAAATCTCCTAGCCTATTAATATTATAGATGACTTTATAAATCGTCCTCTGTTGTTCTGATTTTGAAGCTTAAATACCTTTTTTTTCAAAAATCTTTCAGACTCCTATTTTTTCTGGTCAATTCAGATCAAGAACCATTACAGAAATGAATGTTTTACATCTTACATATTAAAGTTATCTTAAACTTCTCTTCTGTTTTTACTTCTTCTCTTTTGTATTTTACTTAGAATAAAGAGTGGTTGCCAAGTTGTTAAACTAACAAATATAGCTTATAAATATATGGGACACCCGGGCTCCTATTATTGTGAACACAGCTGTATATGTTAATCCGGATCTTTCGACAATCTTAGTCGATTTTATTTGTATGGGGGCTATTTCTGAACATCGATCGATTTCACCAATTTCAGTAGCATCCGTCCAATGGCCGATAAAATCTTATATACCAAATTTCATCAAAATGTATATAATATATTTGCGAAATGTATTTTTATTACAAGATTTACATGGACACACAGATGGATGGACAGACAAACAGAGAGGGAGAGAGAGATATATACATATAGATGGACGTACATATATCGCTAAATCAACTCAGAAAGGGTATCGTATAGTCGATCTAAACCAACTATAATTTTCTACTTGTTTTAATAAAACTTTGATAATTTCAAATTTGTTACTGTACCAATACAAATTTTGTTATTTCCAATAAAAATTAAAATTTTGCACATTTGAAAAGAAAAGAAATCAGACTGTGGCCGAATATTGGTCATATATTCCTGGAAAATCAGCGAATGGTCTCAAGATAAACTTACCATTTCCCAATTAGAAAGCACTTATTATGTCATTATTTATTCCGTATTTATTTTAAGAAAATTATAGTTAAGCATTTAACAAAAATTCTCGCTAAAACTTCAGGATCATTTTTCTACACCATTTCTAATTGTTGTTCGGAAAACATCAATTGATTTTTAGTAATTTTCAAATGTATTTCTGAAATCATAAAATTTATATTAGAAAATACCAATTAAAATTCAGAATCGTAAAGCAATTTACCCTACAATACCAAAAAGTTGTTGTTGATATTACTTATTAGTGATTTGAACTCACAACATTTCAACTTATTTTTTATGCACTGTAAAATACAACACATAAAGGAAATATATAAATTTTTTAATGATATTTAAACAGGAAATATATAAACCAACAATAAAGAAATAATTGAATTCAAATTGTAATTAAATATATTTTTGTTACAGATATATATATATATGCATACATATATGTATATATATTATACCCTATACCACTATGTGACTTGGGTATAATGACTTTGTGCTGCTGTTTGTAACTACCAAAAATATTTGACCTATTATTGTACGGATTTAGCGATGTCCGTCCGTCCGTCCGTCCGTCTGTGTGTCCACGTAAATCTTGTAATCAAACTACAGGTCGCATATATGAACATATTTTAATGAACTTTGGTATTTAAGCTGTTATCAGCCACAGGATGAACACTATTAAAATTGGTGAAATTCGGTCCATGTTCAGACCTAGCCCCCATACAAATGACCCTTATGAAATGACTTAAATTGCCATAAAATCCAAATTATCATATAGATCTCAGTTATCAGTTGTCAAAAAATAAATCGCATCTGGCAATACTTTGTCATAGCCCCCATATAAAGCTGCTTCCCGATTTTCACTTAAATCTATCGAAAAACAAAAATATTGCACAGATTTTTCTCAAATTTGTTTGTTTATATTTTTTCAAAATATAAGTGAGTTTACCAAATATGGTCAAGATCGGTCCATTTTTCGACCTAGTCCCCATATAAATATAGCATCCGATTTGAACTTTTTCATACCTGCAGCAAAAAAAAAATTAATAACAATGTAACTCAATTTTGTTTTATGCTTATGTTCTACTATATCCACTTAGTTGGACCGAAGTGATAGAGTCTCTAAACCATGGTATAGGTTATCGTATAGTCGGTCTAGATCGGCTATAATTTCTTACTTATTTTTTTTTTTTTTAATATGTATGTGTATACAAGTGTACAATGTTCATAATAGGAAAATATGTTACGGGTATTGTGCATCGAGTGGTGCGAAGAAGTTCACTTATCTCAGCAGAACACTTTCCACAAGAAATATTAGATACCCTACTGGGTATCTCCGCTTCAAAAAAGACTTCAAAGCCCCTACCCATTTATGAGAGTGTATTCCATTTTTAGTCGGATATAGATGGTATATATAGTAGAGAGATCAGATGAAGAGAATTAATTTAAGAAACCTAAGCACCTGAAAGCCTCTTTTCCCAATTTAGGAATGTTTATATTCCAGCTGACTTTTCACTGAATCATCATGCCCAAAACATCCAGAGCATCAGATTCCTTAATATTAATAGCACCCATGGACACCGATGATATATATGACAATATATCGCCTCTATGTGCCAATAATTAATGTTGGGTCTTGCCAGCATTAAAATCGAACATATTCGCTCGACCACACTTGGAGATTGTCAAAAGGTTTTGATTGAGTGTGTATTTCATATATGTGACCATAATCTTCCTAAGAGTTGGCCTTTGTCTGAAGGAATATGAACGACAATTATTGCTGTTGTCTGCAACAGAAGAGATCGGATTAGAAGTTTGACATATGAAGGACATTATGAAAGTTAAGAAAAAGTAAAATAAAACACATAACTTGCCTTGTTGCGCCATGTTGAACCGATCTCGTCCTATCTCCAAAAATAACCATGCTGTTGGCATTATCAATAAGCATTTCTAAATAATTTAATCGTTGCTCCCCCAAATTTGGTAGTCTCACATTTGGTAAGTTAATGTGAGCATTTAAATTTTCTTGTACTTTACTCCAGACAATCTTAATTAGATTAAGAATTAGCCTATAAACGCAAATCAGGGTAATGTTGCTCTGTTCCCTCAAAAACTGTATCCAGGCTACTGTGGGGAGGAGCGTTTTAGCAAACAATAACAAAATCATTCAAGTTATTACTCAATTCATGTTACAATGAGAAGAGTCAACGCATACATACAGAAATCCACACTGCTCGTAGGCCTGACTTTAGGTGAGTGTGTTAAAGTGCTGACCAAAAAGTGCAAGTACGAGTGTATGTGAGATAGACGCAGGTTCAAACCTCACGGCCGCCATAAGTAGAAAAATTTCATATAGAAACAATCTATTCAATTGTAACATAACAATTTTCACAATGTTCAATAAATCGCTGATGAAGGCTGAAATGCCAGAAACCAGTCCAATTAAAAATAGTTATGAATTTTTGAAATATAATATATGCTTTCTTCTTCTCTACCAAGCACCATTGAAACAAAATTAAAATTTGCATATTAATTACAGTATTAATTGCAACTAGCAGATTCCCGCCCTCGAAATTCGAGTACAAATTCTAGAAAATTTTATTTTTCATTAAATAAAGACCCTAAAGGTATGCTACTCAATTATAGCCAATTCACAAATCAACACAAAAAAACAAACTCATTTTTATTACAAACACATTAACAAATTTAATAAACACACACATAGCATTTTATAATTTTTTGTATGGGTTAGTAGAACTTTAAATGCAATTTACTCAAAACAAAAGGAAATACCTTTCAAATAATATACGTTTGGTCAAAATCGGAATAAAACGGTAGAACTAAACATCGATCACAAGAAATAGCCTAGCCTATTAATATTATAGATATGTCTGAAAAATTACGTCAAATCTAACAAAATAATGTGCTGGCATTAATATTTTTTTAAAAAATTTAAAAAAAAAATTTAAATTATGAACAAAAAAATATTACAATTATTTTATAATATTTTCTGAAATTAAATTGATACTTTCTGAAATATGTACATTTGATAATTTTTGATCATTTGTGTAGTACATTAAATAATATCTGAAAATTAATTGATTTTTACTGAAATACTATTGCATATGATGGTGATTAACTGATTCTGCAATTGTGACAGCGTTTATGATACCAAGATAACATGATTTTCGGCATAAATGATCACAGCATAGTCAACATAGCGGATCACGTCTCCAGATTAAAAAAAAATGTCATTCCATAAGTATTCACGGGTGCTAGGACAAAATTACAGTTTTGTTTTTATAAAAGAATTTTAATTTTCAGAGAATAACCAAGTATGGACTCAGCAAAAAATTAATTAAAATATCTTCAAAAAAATATTTTTATTTCCGTATGGCGGGACCATTAACAACCCCTTCCTCAATTTTGGAGTTACTTAGTCTTGGGAAAATGTGTTTTAAGCGGTTGAATACTGCTGGTCTTTTTGCGATACATTTCAAAAAATTTTTAGCAATGCCAAGTTTAATGTGGAGCAATGACAAAAAAATTTTCATTTCAGGAACAAGACTTTCGTGTAGCCTATTGTCTTTAGGCCATTTCCGTCCAATGCGACTATTCCAGTTATGCTGTTTGTACTGGTTTCTTCCCTGAATACCTTCTCTGTATCGTGAATCCCAATCGCACAAAAAACACGGATATTTTGGACGGCCTGTAATCAATGAAACTATTTTGAGGTCGCAGCAAATGCGCCATTGGTGTTTATTTAATGGTTTTAGGATTTTTAACGCAAATTATCGACTAAGACCATATTCTTTTGAAATGAAATTTATTGAAGAAACTGAGAAGCATATTATAGATCAAACAGAAAGCAAAAAAGACTTAGTTTTGTGGAAATTATTTTCAAAAAGCATGAAAAAAAAATAATTTTTCCAATATTTTGCTTCATAAGCACCACACAAATTTTCTAAATCAATTTTATTTTAAATTTTGATTGTTGCACAGGTCTCTAGCAATAATTTGGCTTTTACAGATTGAAAAAATATCAATTAGTCGACGAGTTATAGCCAAAAAACCATATAAACAATATGCTGAAAATCGGCATTTGACTGCAAAGTTCGAAGGTCGATTAAAAAAAAAACAAACGCCGCGATACGGGTCTTCTAGTTTAGCCTCTATTTTCACCCCTCACTCTCAGAATCGACCTAACTTTTGCTAACCTAAATTTGTTCCACTGTACAGAGACAGGCGGAAAGACACACATCGCTAAATCATCTCTGAGACTAATTTCTAGCAGATAGGTGGACCTCAATGTTTCGATAGTTTTAAACATCATTATATAAATGTGTAAAATATAAATAATAAATCTGGTAAGGTTTTAAAGAAGACATGAATCATGTTGGATTGTTTTATATACACGTTATGGTACAACATTTGAAGTATCTTTGAAAAAATTTTCAATTAAAAATTTTAAGAAATAAGTCCGTGACAGCGAATCTCCGGAGGCGTCTCGAAAAAAGTTATTTTGCGGTGAACATCATAACTCGTTACCGGATCATAAAAAATTATGAATGTTGTTTTCGAGAAAATCGATTTAAAGTGTTTAACATATAGATTATACCGTATGACGGCCGGTTGCTGGAAACACTGTATCCTCGTTAGTTTTGCTCCGATTTACTTGAAATTTTGAAACAACACTCTCGACATATTGGAAATTCAGAAAAAATAAATAAAAAAAATAAAAAAAGCTTTAAAACCTTAGCCACACCGCCCCTCCCCCCTAACACCTTAATTTAGTTCTATATTCGGAACCTTATTTGTGCAATATAAAGGTATCGATACAACTAAGTTTTAACTACCACCTAGAAAACCTTTTTATTCTTCGGAAATATTTACATTGTTTATTCAAATTATATGTGCAATAACTGTAATTGCAAATGTAATGTAAATGTAAAACCCAGGTGGAGTTTAGCAAAGATTCTGCATACCCGAATTTAAAAATCTCACTTTTATATTATTTTAAACAGCATGGAATTAATCAATTCTGAATTCAGATTCGAGTTTAGATTTGTTTATAAGTACACCCTTTTCGAATATTCATAAATATTTTGTCATACTAACGTAAAAAATATTGCAAATTTTAGATCATATCAAGCATAAAAATATCACTAAATTATTATAGAATAATTGCGTTTTTCTTAAAAACTTAATCACCTATATAATTCTTAACGAATCTCATTGACATGACATGAGCCAAAATTTTAAAAGCAATTCTTTTTTAGATTTAATTTAATTTGTTGCTGGTTGTCTGATTGTCAGAAAGGTGGGTCAGCATTCTAACGATTAGAGTAAAAAGTAGTTTATCTACAAGTTGAGTTAACTTTTTGACATACACATGTCACATTTTTAATTTTTGTTATATTTGACACTTTTTCCAAACTGACTTGTACCGATAGACTTGTACCTTTTAGAATATAACACTTAAACAGACCAATGTAGTATCAGAGGCTAATAGGGTGAACCTAAAGTTGTTATTGGATGTATCAAGGACTAATCCACGGGACATATATGTCCCATTGAATTTCACAAAAATTATAAAATTAAATCAATTATTTATTAAAATACAATTTAAAGAAATTTATTCTAAATATAGGTAAGAAAATTATAGTCGGTCTAGAACGGGTACCCGAGTATATGCGTACATGCGTTTAAAAACTCTATCTCTTAGGTCCAACTAATTAGATATTTATTATTTATTTATTTATTTATTTGCTTTCCTGTACAACAAGAACAAATCTTATAATTACATTACATTACTAATATTATTTTTTTTTTATTATTCTTATATGTTAACAATCAATTTAGAGTGAAATTAAAAATTACAAAATTTTGGTTCTTTTCAAAAAAATTAAAAACTTGGAAATTAGCCAAAAAGAGCTGCTCACATAATTAAGTCATCTGAAAAAAAAATTGTTGAAATTGTAGAAATAAGTAATAAATTTTGTCGAGAGTCCCATTTTTTCATTAGCTTACCTCAGTATTTAGTAGGATAACCCTTTTGCTTCAATACTGTGGAGCATCGCTTTGGCATGCTGGCTACAAGAGAAGCGCACTGGCCTGATTTTGTGATTTTGTGTCACTCCTCTTGGATAACGTTCCATAACATATCCTTATTTGCCGGTTTTCGTGCTGCAATGGCTCGTTTTATTATGCTCCACAAGTTCTCAATAGGGTTTAAGTCCGGACTCTGCGGCGGCCATTCCAGAAGCTTGATGGACTGTGTTGCCAACCATGACTTAACCAGTTTCGAACAATGCTTCGGGTCATTGTCGTGTTGGAAAATCCACGCAAGCGGCAAATTGTCAGCCTATTCTGTGGCCAAATTTCCCTTTAGTATATTCTTATACATTTCCCCATTCATTATACCATCAATCTTGACTATAGGACCCACACCGAATGCGGTAAAGCAACCCCACACCATGACTGATGAGCCACCGTGTTTCACAGTTTTTTTGATGTATTTTGGATCCAATTCCTTAAGTGGAAGACGTCGCACATATGGTCTACCATCATTTCCAAAAACATTAAACTTGGATTCGTCGCTCCAAACAATTAAATTCCAAAAATGTAGGCTTTTAGCAAGATGGTCAGTCGCAAATCGGAGCCGCTTCATAGTGTTCTTCAAGGACACCAACGGTTTCTTCCTAGCCATTCGTCCATGCGAATTGCTTTCTTGTAAACGTGGTCTTATGGTTTGCGACGAAACATTTACGCCATAATCCGTTTCCATTTTAGCTCTGATTTGCGACGAAGTTAAAAAGGTTCAGTTTTACTCAGGTTTGCAATGCGTCTGTCATCATTTAAAGTCGTTTTTCTCGGTTTTTGGCGCGGAATATTTTCAAAAGTTTCATATTTTTTGTAACGCGTAATGGCATTTGTAATTTTACCACGAGGAAAGTTCAAAATATCCACTACTTTTGCAATATTTTTGTATCTTTGGAAACAAACCCATATTATTTTCCGTTCAGCCGAATTCGAATTTTTTTGTTTACCCATAGCGTTTCAGCTGATGTTATTTGTTATACCCTATACCACTATGTGGTTTGGGTATAATGACTTTGTGCTGCTGTTTGTAACAACCAAAAATATTTGACCTAGACCCATCTTTAATTATACCGATCGAATCAGAATCACTTTCTGAGTTGATTTAACAATGTCCGTCCGTCCGTCCGTCCGTCTGTGTGTCCATGTAAAGCTTGTAATCAAACTGCAGGTCGCAAATATGAATGTATTTTGATGAAATTTGGTACATAAGCTTTTATCGACCATGGGATGAACGCTATTGAAATTGGTGAGAATCGGTCCATGTTCAGACCTAGCCCCCATACAAATTACCCATATGAAATCGACATAAATTGCCATAAGATCCAAATTGTCATATAGATCTTACTCAAATTGGGTTTGTATGCGTTCATTACATCCACTAATGAGTAGTCCAAAAATGATCCCTTTGACCCCATATAGAGCTGCTTCCCGATCTTCACTTAAATCTATTAAAAAACAAAAATATTGCACTGATTCTTCTCAAATTTTGTTTGTATATATTTTTGCAAAATACAAGAGACTTTACCAAACATGATCAGGATCGGTCCATTTTTGGACCAAGTCCCTATATAGATATAGCATCCGATATGAACTTTTTCATATCTGCAGCCAAAAAAATTAATAAAAATCCCACTCAAATTTGGTTTTTGCTTATTTTCTATGGCCAGTTAGTTGGGCCTAAGAGATAGGGTCTCTAAACGCATGGTATAGGGTATCGTATAGTCGGTCTAGACCGACTATAATTTTCTTACTTGTTTTTAATTTATTTATTATTTAAACCGCAAAAAAAATCTTCAAAACACTAATTTGCTCACGATACTCGTGGTGACTTAATTATGTGAGCACAGCGCATATGACCTTTTTGACGTTTTCCACATTTTTCGGGGAATACCCAAATTTTTAATTTTGTTTCAATCAATGTAAACAACTGCTAGCATAGCAGGGTTCCACAAAATAGTAAAGTTAGAATCGGAAGAAATAGGTTTAAGAGAAAAACTACAAAAACATTTCATTGCATACCCATGACTTAATTATGTGAGCACAAGTGTATATTCATTCATTTGGAAAAAAATTATCTTTTCAAAAACTTTTGACAAATAACATGGAATAGCTATTGGTGGTTGCTCAGAATTTGATTTTGGGATAGGTATTATTTTAGCATGTTTCCATATGGTAGGGAAACTGCTTGAAGTTAAAATGCAGTTGAAGAAAAATGTTATATAAGGCAGTAAAAGTGGAAGAAGTATTTTAATAAATTTCGGATTTACATTATCATATCCTACAGAGTTTGACTTTACCAGGGAAAAGCATTTTATAATATCAAGTTGATTAACGCATTTAAATTCAAAGGAATTTTCCTCGGCAAAATTTTGAGTATTTCGTATATTATTGTAAAATTCATGATCAACTTCTACCGCAGATAGATTCGTAAATTTTAAGTTCAATTCGTCAGCGTCTATCGAACAGCGATTATTATTGCATCTTCCAATGCCAATATCTCTAATTGTCTTCCACGTTTGTTTGGAGTCAATGGCAGAATTAAATTTCATAGAAAAGAAATTGCACTTAGCAGTTTTGATTTTTCGATTAACATCTCTCCTAGCCGTATGATATTCGTTTTGCAGTTCAGCTGTTGTAAACCTCTTCCATCTGGAGTACGCAATATCCCTTCGATAGATCAAGTCGTAGTAGTAGTAAACCAAGGTTTAATACTGACTGTTTTGGATAGAAAATAAGCATAAACCAAATTTTAATGGCATTGTTATTATGAAAGTTCATATCGGATGCTATATTGATATGCGGACTAGGTCGAAAAATGGATCGATCCTGACCACATATGGTAAGGTCGCTTAGTTTTTGCAAAAACATATACAAACCAGACTTGAGAAAGATCTGTGGAACATCGGGAATCAGCTTCATATGGGAATTATGACAAAGAATTGTTCAGTAGGGTTTATTTTTGGCCATCTGATTAATGGGTGTAATAAACACACACAAACCAAGTTTTACCGAGATCTATATGATAATTGGGATGTTATGGCAATTCAAGTCAATCTCATAGGGTTAATTTGTGTGGAGACTAGTTCTAAACATGAACTGATTTTCACCAATTTCAATAGCGTTCATCCTATGGCCGCCAAAAGTTTATAAATAGACTAAATTTCATAAAAATATATTCATATTTGCGACCTGTAGTTTGATTACAAGATTTACATGGACACACAGATGGGCGAACGGACAGAATTAGGAACAGACGGACGGACGGACATCTCTAAATCAACTCAGAAAGTGATTCTGAGTCAAGCGCTTTAATAAAATATAGGTCTACGTCAAATATTTTTGGTAGTTACAAACATTAGCACAAAGTCATTATACCCCGACCATATAGTGGTATCTATAATATTAATAGGCAAGGCGATTTCTTGTGACCGTTGTAAGTTTCACAGTTTTACCCCGATTTTGACAAAAAGTTTATCATTTGAAAGGTATTTCTTTTTAGCTGTTACCCAGATTTACAATTTTCATCAATTGGAATATTTTTTGGAGTTATGATCGTTTAAAGTTGCTACCAACACATACATACAATTATACAAAGCTATGTGTGTGTTTATTAAATTTGTTAATGTGTTGTGTTAATGTGTTGAGTTTGTTTTCTTCATTTTAAATGAGTACCATACCTTTAGGGTCTTTATTAAATGAAAAAATAAAATTTCCTAGAATTTGCACTCGAATTGCGAGCGCTGGAATCTGCTAGTAAGGTATAAAAACACTACACTTGCCTTGACTACCAATGGGACATAAGTATCGCATGGATTTTTCATAGTTGACGAACTGACTTTATTGAAGAAAACTGATTAACTTTGGATTTTTTGTAGAATCTTTATGTGTATTGTATTGTATAAAGAGGTATCTGAAGTAGTGCGAGCAGTGATCTATCTATCTTTATTTGCGACTGCTTTATCTAATATATTTTAACACTGAGTTGGCGAGGACATTTACCTTTATGAAAATGCAACTAGGAACAGATTGTCTTTAAATTCAGCAAATGCATTACTGCATATTAAATAGGGTCTCAAAACTTGTGGCCTAATGAATGTGAGGATTTTTTTGCAAAAATAAATTACTGCTTTATATTATATATATTTATATTTTCTTTTATTAAGAAACAATTTTGGATATGTACGTAAAAATTTATTATTTTCTTTTACTATTTTTATGTTAATAAAAATCAGTACCAAGCCTGAAATGTATTAATAATATTTATTTTTTAAAAATGTTTGAGCATTGCGTTTTACTCCTTTTCGCAAAGCTCACGGAGCTTTTTTTCGTCCAAGAATCCACAAAAAAAAATTCAAGATTTCCAGCGGTTTAATTTTAGTCGTTGAAGGGTTAAGGTGACTTTTGGAAGGTATTGGCATGACTATATGACAAATGGATTTATTCTGCCAAATATCGAAGACTATAATCATATAATCTTTAGTTTGTGAAACTATATCTCAAAAAGTGATATATTCATCCTTGTGAGACAGTCATTCAAAAAATGCTTTGCTAATTAAAAATTTGACTTAAAAAATAATAGTTATTTTTAGAGCCGGTCGTAGATTATAAATAGAACTATTCTTAAGGAATATTTTTTCAATATTTTAGTTTTTAGATAACTACCTGAAAAAATCCTATTGCAAAATGCATACATATATACACACATACTAATGAATTAACATGAATGATACAAAAAAAATACCTTAAAGATTTTTGCATATTCCACTTTTAAACCGCTACTTACACGGTTAATTTACGAAACAGTTTATGGCAAAATATCTCAAGCATATCTGTGGGGATTTTTCTCGTAATAATAAGAAATATGACAGAAATGCAAAAAAAAAAAAATAAATAAAAAAAACACACACACAGGAAAACCTTAGAAAGACTAACCTTATATGACAATAATTACTTGTGGTGATCGTACAAACAAAAGTCATAATCGATAAATTGATCACTTTAAAATCTATCTGTGAGTAAAGTATTGTCAAGAGTGTACTGATTAAAGGGGCGTTTGACAGTTAAGTTTACGGTATTAGAATTTTTTTTTTCTGTTGGTTAGTTTTGAAATCCCATATGTATATTTTATTATTGAGGATCGTCCAAATAATGATCACTTTCGTTGGAATTTATTGTGAGCCACAGAGCCATGTGTGTTTTTTCTGCTTTGAGATTTGTTTTCATTTCGTAGGCGTTTACAGTGTTTATGAGCCATAAATGTCAACTCTTTCGTTGATGGTGTTGATGACTTTGACACATGACACTGTTGTTGGCTAAACTAAGCAGCATGTCGTGTGACTGCCTTATTTTTGTTAGAATTTTGTAAATTCTAACTGGTAAGTGTTTTTCCAACTTACAATTAGTTACAATTGGATGAAAAGAACCAAAAAAAAAAAGAATTTCTCTATAAGATTGGAAATTTTCGCCGACTCAAAACTACTTTCCATATGAATGCTAATATTATTAATTCAGCCAAAGGTTTTTCTTTTTCGAAGATATCCTTTTTGGGGGGAGGAAACCGCAAAACCGATGACCATCAATGGGCTTAAGGAATGTGCGATTACCGAATCCAGCTGTGATCGATTATGTATATATTTAGATGTCATCATGCATGTTGAACATATTCAACATTATTTTCTGCTGTTCTTAGCCAAACACGTGAGCTACCCGCATTCCTCTTAGGGCATAACGTTCCGTTCATTGCCTAACGTTTTTTTTTTTTTTTTAAGAAAAACTCCGCGTATTTGTATTATTATTCGTAACATGAAACTAAATGAAGCCGTGTGTTCACATAACTAATTTATTAACACATTTGACTGCGATACCGTTGTATTTGTAAAAATATTGTATTCATGATTATAACTTATCACTCAACATATACAATATATAAAAATAAAAAAAAAACATTTCATATCGCTACCTTTTCAAAAAAAAAATAAATCGTCTACTCCGTTTTACTACAGAATTTTACGCCAAACAACCATTCAACCAACCAATTATCAACCCAACTATCCAAACAATTCATTCATCAAACTCTCTTACATTCACGTGAAACACTTTGGTCCTCGCCCACAGTGTTGCCAGATTAAGAGATTTATTGCAGAAAAATTAAATGTTAGTTCCACGAAAGGTTGGTAAATTAACAACCGAATTGTTCTAAATTGGAACATCTTTATTTTGGATTGTATCAACCGACATTTAATCGCAGTTAAATATTTTTTATTGTTATAAAATATTTACTGTTAATTGATGGAGAGCACAATGAATTTGTTTACTGTGCTGGGTCCCAAGTTATTCCTGGTAATGAAAGAGTTGATGAATTGTCACAATTAGTGACAGAAATGCCTGTAAAACATATATGGATATAAAAAAAATAAAAATGTTGATAACCTTGAGTCAAAGAAATAGAACCAGAAGAATTCAATTGGTGTTTTTTTTTTGTGTGCGGAACACTTATTCGTTGTGACAACCGAATTTGTTGCCAACCGAATTTTAGCAGTAGTATGTAAGTCATATTATTCCGCTGCGATAACTTTAATTTATTTTCAAAATAACCGTTCAATTGATTTTTTTTTTATTTAATTCGATTGTATGAATTGTCACATTTAGTTTATGCCATCTAATTTAGATTTTGTGTATTTATTGTAGGAACCATTTATCGGGATTACCTAATTCAAAATGCAGTTTATACAATAACATAAGAATATGTAAATTTTGCCATATATAAAATTTAGAAAAAAAAGTCAAAAATATAATATCATACATAAGAACCATTAAATTAATCACAAACATACATATCTCAATTTATATACGCTTGAGGATTTGTGTTTATTAGCGAATTATCCGTAACAGTGAATTTTCTAGTCGTTGTCTCCATGAGTAACTGTTTTCTTATATGCACATAGAGACCATCTGGGTTGGTGTTTTATAATGTTTTATAAGAATAGAAGCATTATGGTGTTCTTCTTCGACTCTTTCCTTGAACGAAATCTAAAAGTAGTCGTTGTAAATTTTGAGAAGTTGGGGACATTCGATGGTATTTTTAATTGTGAAGAATATATTAATATATTAATAGGGACTTTTGAGTTCATGGACCCTAAATAAAATATCCACTATTTCAATCAGATAACATCATCCGCAGTATATTCCTAAAAGAATGAACCGATCAAAAATATATCAAAGAATCTGACCATATTTGGTGAAGTCACTTATATTTTGCAAAAATATATACAAACCATGTTTGGAAAAATCAATTTTTGTTTTTGATAGATCGGGAAGCAGCTTCATATGGAGTTTAGTTTTGGACTACTGATTAATGGATAAACAAACCCAATTTGAATGAGATATGTATGACTAGATTAGATTAAGAAGGCCCTACACACTGTGACCAATTTTATCTTTTGCGCAGCCCATTGCTGTCCTAAAGATTAAGGCTCCTCATAAAGCCAATTACCCAGAACCTACATGTGTCTGTAACAGACTGACCTTTCATTCGAAGATGATATCTAAGATTACAGTGTCCAGTAAAGAATCCCGTCACGGTCCTTAGGTCCTTCTTAGCAAGGGGAAAGTAATCTTTCCGCTTGAACACTAGCTTGCCGTTGGCCGGGACTTTTGTTCCAGTGTTCGGCAATTTGTGATTCCCTCCACTCTTTAATTTTGTCCTTGATGTATCCTACTGGAATACTACAGAATGGCTCCGGACCGTGTCCCGGATTATACAAGGGCACAAATTTGAACTTTTTTTGTGTTGATTGGAAGTTTGTATCAATTTTTTACTAATTTAAGGTCGCTGATTTCAAATCTGCAGTTGGTTTTTTCTATCAGCTCGACCTTTCGCGATATACCGTTATGTCCAAAATTAAGGCACTTCCGCTACATAAATTAGAATAACTTGAAATCGGTTGACCATATTCAGTTTAAAACAAGTAAGAGTGTTAAATTCGGCTGTGCCGAATCTTCGATACCCTCCACCTCGGTTTGAGTATTGATAATAAATGTAAACAAAATATTGGAAAAATATGATGCGTTTCCTATATGCATGCGTTTCCGGTTATATGACATAACTTCTCGTTTAATTTAGTTTTTGCTAACTAAATAGCTCGCCTTAACCTCCATTGCAAAGGTAATGGTTGTGTAGGGTGGCTATTGCATTAAATCGTGTTAATTGGAGATGGCTGTATAGTTTCTTTTAACTGGCGAAATATTTTTTCATTGCGGCCATATAGGTCGGATGGAGTAACAAAATAATAACCAAAAAAAAGCTCTCTCAACTTTTTTATTAAAATATTGCCATATTTGGAAAACATAGATAATAAATTTATAATAATAAATAATCAAATTAGGGATGCCAAACGCCAAAAACCAAATATCCCAAACATTTTAAATAAAATAATTTGTTATCTTTATTTTCTGAAAAACTTCAAATATTCATCCAAAAAAAAATTGTGAAAAATAATATATGTATAAATAACATTCTCATCAACTTGCGTTTATATATGTAACAATTTTTATGTTCGCAATTCTTAAGTATCATTTGAGGTTTTCTAAATTTCATTGAATTTAAATTAATGTTTTCTGTAGTGCGAATTCAACGATCCGACAATCGCAAAATATATCGACAGCTATTGTTGTTTGCACTGAAGATTAAGTGATTCACTAAGTACACACATCTTAACGACAGTCGGCAAATCTATTTTTATATTTATTTAAATTGTAAACGAGTGGCATCTCTGTTAAAATAAGCGAAAAACACAAAGAAGAATAGAAAAAATCAAATTACTTCGTATTTGACAGGATGATTTTATGTTTATGTTTAATATCTTTATTTTGTAATTCTGTTTATTTATTTGAAAATGAAATAATGAATTGAATATGCTATTTAATTTTTTTATTTATATAAAAAAGTTTTTTTAATAAAAGCAAAATATTTTCACAATTTTATGATTTTTATTTATGTATGACGACATTTCAACCTAAAAATTTAAGTTTTTATCGATTGAATAAACAACACAAAAATGGTTGTCGTTTAGATAACAACAACAGCTGACTTTAACAATAGCGAATATCGTTTAAAAATTTTACTGATAATTTTGCTATTTTCTTTTTTTTAACGATTCGACTATCGTTAAAAGAAGTTACTGAATCACGGTACTGAAAAACTGTTAATTTCTCCTGAATGTCAATATTTTTTTTAAATGTAAAAATTTTTTAAATGTAAACATAGGTATTAGATGTTTTTTTTTTTTGGAATTTCAATTTGTGTCTAACGAATAATATTTATATATTAAAGATGCAATTGATGTCTTCTAAATTTAAAATTATTATTTTCGACGTTTTGATATGATTTTCTGAAATTCAATTAATTCTAATTTATAATTGGAAATTTTAATTCCAGTTTTTAGAATTGATATTTTCTTTGAAAGGAAAATTTAAAAAGTGCAATTTTGTATTTATGTGAATAATAATGCTTTAGTAATTATAAACAATTTTTAAAAATTAGATGTAATCGCAATCAGATATTTTGTAGGTAAGCAGAATAATAATTCTATATAACTATGTAGAACTTTTTTGAAAGCAAAAAACTCATTGATAACTCGGTAACTTTATTTTGTAAAGACAACAAAAAGTTAATATGGCAAACTTATGGTCATATTTGTAAAAGAATAATGAAAAAACGTATGAAATAATAAAAGGCCAGCCCGTGTATACTCTTAACATTGTGCTGTATGATATCTATTTGAAAATATTGACATTCATGTTAAAATAGAAATAACCATTGCAAAGCTAATTAGAACAAAAATTGTGGCGCCATCTACTGCGGCATAGTCACGCTGAGCAAAATGAAGTGACACTCTGTTAATGCAAAAGAAATGTATTTTCCCCACAACAAAATATTGCATTATTGTATTATTTAATATGTGTATGTATGTATATGTAAATATTACACACAAAAAATACAACATCAAACGTTATTTTTGTGTTTTTCTCTTTAAATAAATTAATACATAAAATTTTTTTTTTGCTATATTTACATTGCTTTATTTTTATTAACAACTAGGTATTTTAGCATTATTTGATTTAGTAAATTTTTTTATTGATGCCAAAACAATGGAAACTTTTAAATTTTTCTACCAGAGTTGATAAAAAATGTACAAAGGGTTAGTTTTTATTATATTATTACCACAACGACCACAAAAACAACAAGTCCAGCAATCACAACAATATAACATTTAGAACCAGTTTTTGAGATATCAGTTAAACCTAGTTTTGTTAAACTCAGAATTTATTCATCAATTCCTTTATGAATTTGGGCATGTCTGAAAAAATTAATTCTCGGTTTAACTAAACTAGGTTTAACTGACATCTCAAAAACTGGGCCTTAGAATAACAAGAAAATACTATAGAAACATCATATTTTTCATTTTTTTTTTTAATTTTTCAGAGATTTCCCTGGACCTGTTTCACCGATTTTAATGATTTTTGCAATAGAAACCTTCCCACGAAATTGGAGAATCATTCTCACTAAAAATGATCACCTTAGCTATCCTATTGAGGGCGTGATCGTGACAAGAACAACATACAAAATTATATTTTTTCAAGGCTTTTTTTAGTTCTTCATTCAAATCTCGGGCCCTAATCGACCGATTTGGACAATTTTAAATAGCAAACTTTTCAGGATGTCAATGAATCATTTTTTATGTCAGCGAGCACCCTAGCTGCCCGATTGATGCCGCTATCGTGATTTCCACAGACGGACAGACGGACATCGCTATATCAACTCTGGTTGTTATAAGGATCACAAATATATATATTTTATGGGGTCCAAAATTTTTTTTCTAATTATTACAAACGGAATGACAAACTTATATATACCCTCTGCACACTGGAGTGGAGGGTATAAAAATCCAAAATTCGCCAACAATATTATCTTTAAGGCGTGCTTACATTGGTTTTAAATTTTCTCGGTAGTTTCAGAGATATCGTTGAAGTTTTGAAAAAAAATAACGATTAAAAAAAAATTTTTTTTTTGTTTTTTAAAAATTCATAAAAATAAAACTGCGACAAAAATCACAGTTTTGGTCTAAAAACATTTAGATAAACATAAAAACAATAGTCAGTTCTTAATCAACAAAAACATTTTTCCCTTGGACATTTTCTTTGGATCTTATGGCAATTTAAGTCGATCCCATAGGGGTAATTTGCACGAAGACTAGGTCTGAACATGCATGCTCATATACCAAATTTCCTTAAAATATGTTCATATTTGCAATGGATAGCTTGATTAAAAGACTTACATGGACACCCAGACGGATAGGCACAGAAAGATATGTCTAGGTCAAATGTTTTTGGTTATTACAAACATCAGCGTACACTCACTTCACCATAACCACATAGTGGTATAGGGTATACTTAATGACCAGACAGTTTGTTACTCACCCAATTGCATAGCCTCCTTGAATGAATTTTATGCATAAAAATTTTTGAACTAAGTTAGTTTTGAAACATTATTATATCCTATACCACTATGTGGTCAGGGTATAATGATTTTGTGCTGATGTTTTGTAAATACCAAAAATATTTGACCTAGGAACATCTTTTATTATACCGATCGACACAGAATCACTTTCTGAGTCAATTTAGCGATGTCCGTCCGTCTGTCTGTCCGTCTGTGTGTCCATGTAAACCTTGTAATCAAACTACAGGTCGCAAATATGAATATATTTTGATGACATTTGGTATGTAAGCTTTTATCGGCCATAGGATGAACGCTATTGAAATTGGAGAAAATCGGTTCTTTTTCAAATCTAGTTCCCACACAAATGAACCCTACAAGATCGCCTTCAATCGCCATAAGACTCAAATTATCATATAGATATCTCGGTCAAATTGGGTTTGTTTATGGTTAATACATCCATTTATCAGTAGTCCTAAAATAAACCCTATAGGTTTAAATCTATCAAAAAACAAAAATATTGCACAGATTTTTCTCAAATTTGGTTTGTACTCGTATATGTTTCTGCAAAAAATATGGTTCGATCGGTCCATTTTTCGACCTAGTTCCCATATGAATATAGCATCCGATATGAACTTTTTCATATCCGAAGTCAAAAAATCAATAACAATGCCACTCAAATTTGGTTTATGCTTATTTCCTATTTCCAATTAGTTGGACATAAGAGATAGGGTTTCTAAACGCATGGTATAGGGTCTAGACCGAATTTTCATACTTGTTTTTAAATTGATTTATGTTTTAATTTATTTTTCATAACTGACAACAAAATTCGAAAATTCGGGCAGTTTCCAGCCCTCGAAATTCGAGTGCAAATTCTAGGAAATTTTATTTTTTCATTAAATAATGACCCTAAAGGTATGCTAATCAATTATAGCTAACTCACAAATCAACACAAAAAACAAACTCATTTTTATTACAAACACATTAACAAATTTAAAAAACAAATTTAATAAACACACACATAGCATTGTATAATTTTATGTATGTGTTAGTAGCAACTTTAACCCTGGAAGGTTACTCTTCATTTTAGTACATTAAAGTTACTCTTCGTCGAATCGACGAACAATTTTTTTAAAGAATTTCTAACTGAACGATTTTCCAAGTAAAAAATATATAAGAATTTTTTTAGTTAAACATTTTATTAAAAAATAAAGAAAAAAAATAAAATATAAAAATAAAAATTCTTTTTCAGTCTTAAAATTCGATATGAATTTGGCCCCTTTTTTTGGTTTATATGATAATGAGTAAATGAGCTTCGTCGATTCGACGAAAAGTAATCGTCCGGGGTTAAATGCAATTTACTCAAAATAAAGGAAAACATTAAAAAATCTGTAAATCTGCAAAACGGCTAAAAAGAAATACCTTTCAAATAATATACGATTGGTCAAAATCGGGATAAAACGGTAGAACAAAACATCGGTCACAAGAAATCGCCTAGCCTATTAATATAATAGATTTTAGGTATTAACAACAGATTTTGACTTCCTTTCGATTAAAAATACGGTTTATTATAGCCGAAAAATAATCCTAAATATAAATTAGTCTCAATCATATCAACCAACAATATATTACACATTTTATTTGACAAAAATATGTTATTAGCATAAAATAAGTTGTTGAAATCACTAGTAATTAACACTGAAGCATGAATTAATTTAATAAATTGTTTAAAAACTTCGATTGCTAAACTGAACTGACTTTCGTATTGTAGGTACTTTCATTTTATATGAATTTTGTTTATGTGGTAGTTAATGCAGAAAATCAATTGCATTTAAAAATACTTAAGAATATAATAATCAGGGGCGAAACCAAACCCGAACCGAAACGGGTTCAGGTTTGCTGTATATAAAAACTTTGAACCCGAACCCGTTGGACCCAAAAATTCAAACAGGTTCGCTTTCAAAAATATAAAAAAATAAAAAAAATTCATGAAGAGAATAAAATGACTATTTGTAGCAAACAACCCTAAATTGTTTTTAGTAAAGTGTGTGCTCACATTCAAATTAAAAATTTATGTTAAAATTTTTGATTTTTCTAATCCATAGACATTTACGAAAATTTTTTTTGTTTATGATGCAGGAAAAGATTTATTAAATGCTCGAAATACAAATATGAAATGAGAGGTAAACGTTCGAACTATACAACAAAACTCAAAATCAATCGTCAACATTTAAATTGAGTCAGATCACCAATAAAAGAGCAAGAGCGAAGGAAAATACACTTGAACAGTATTTAAATGTTATCAAGATAAAAGCGTGAATAAAAAGTTTCATTGTTTCATGCATAAAATTGGTAACCGTTAATGGCCGTCTTTTCACAATCTTTAAGTTTTTGGCATGAAAGAAATAATCGAACCGATTATGAATGCACTGAAAGTACCAGTTAACAATCAAAATATAAGTGATCTTGTTAATAACAAAGCAATGGACATAAAAAACAAAATTAAATGTGAAATATAAAAAAACAAATATTTCAATTAAAATTGATTCTGTTTCTCACTTTGGTCGATGTATTGTAGGGATAAATATCCTACATATTTTTTTGACGGAAAAATAAAACTACGAATTTTGGACATGCATGAGGTTCAAAATTGTCAGAGAGAAGTCTACATAAAAAATCGTATCATCAGCCTTCCTGCGACTACTACAAGTGCCAGAAATCGATTAACAAAATCTCAAGCTACTGCCTTAGTACCTTGATGTGGCCGTTAACTTTATTTATGATTGGCAAAAAATAAATCAAAAATTGTTTCTTAAAAATTGTTACATGTTTCATAATTCTACATAACTAGCAGATTCCAGCGCTCGAAATTCGAGTGCAATATCTAGGCAACTTTATTTTTCAATTTAGCCAATTCACAAACCAACACTTTTTAGTTTATTATTATTGCGAATGAAGATAACAAATTCATTAACAAACACATTAACAAATTTAATTAACACACACATAGCATATGTATAATTTTATGTATGTGTTAGTAGCAACTTTAAATGCAGTTTACTCAAAATAAAGGAAAAAATTTTAAAATCTATAAATCTGGTGAACAGCCAAAAGGAAATGCCTTTCAAATAATATACGTTTGGTCAAAATCGGAATAAAACGGTAGAACAAAACATCGGTAACAAAAAATCGCCTAGCATATTAATATTATAGACTAGCAGATTCCAGCGCTCGAAATTCGAGTGCAATTTCTAGGCAGCTTTATTTTTCAACTTAGCCAATTCACAAACCAACACTTTTTTGGTTTATTATAATTGTGAATGAAGATAAAAAACTCATTAGCAAATTTAATAAAACACACATAGCATATTTATAGTCTTATGTATGTGTTAGTAGCAACTTTAAATGCAATTTACACAAAATAAAGGAAAAATCGGAATAAAATGGTAGAACAAAACATCGATCACAAGAAATCGTCTAGCCTATTAATATTATAGAAGTGTTATGGGTTCATAAAGTACATATAACAAAAAAATAAGATTATATAACATTACAATACTATTAAATGGGAATGATGACTTTAGAATTGGTGTAAAACTCTAGCAAGGAAGTTGTTAAGTTTGCAATAAAATGAAGAGGTGACTTTTGTTATAAAATTAAATAACTTCATTTATTCTTCCACATAGAAAAAAAAAATATTCGCCAATGGAAAAACTTTAACAGAATATTAATCGCATCTAAAATATGTCTCTTGTGATAAAATATTTACTGTTGCGGCAACAGAATTGTATCCAAAATGAATCCAAAATTCAACCATTAACTTCAACGCAATTCTGTTGGCAATAGATTTTGATACCACAATGGATATACATATATATATATCCGTGTATCCAAATGAATTGCATTGCCTTCAATGTAACCCCCTTCCAATACAATACACTTATGACATACCCTCGAAACGGAATCAGGCGAATATGATGGTAATGAAACCATATGAATTGAATTTAGTTCATAATGGCCCCAAAGGACCAATGCAGTGTTGGGCGCTCTGGCCACAATTCAGGCCTATTTTTCCTACGCATAATACCCATGCAAACGAGGCATAATACTCTAATTATATTTCTTGTTAACAGTTTTGCCCGGCGCACAGTGGACCATATTTTGAGAAGGAGGCCAAAAATAATTTTTTTTTTTGTTACCGATTTTAAAGTTATGTTATTCATTTGAAATTAAATACTAGTAAACCTCGGGAGCCAAAAAATTGCGACTCTATCTCAACTATATCACAGCGAACAGGGTCTTCGAAAATGGGCTTTCTCAGTATTTTGCTAAAATTAAAAATTTCTTTGTAAATTTTTATTTTTGAATGACTGTAGCTATTTTGATTTAAAAGATTTTGAAGTGAAATAAATTTCGTATAATTTTGTGGCTTCCATACTATTAACGTTAAAAATTTAAAATCACTGAGTCAAATTTAAAAAAAAAAAATTTAAAAAAGGTCCAAATTTTCCGAAAATCTCCTACTTAATAGAGCATAACTCCTGCCAGTCAAAAGCAGTCAGAAAAAAATCTTGCACTCTTCTATAGTCCGAACCCTCCCCTATACTATTTTACCCCATTATATACCCGCCAGTTTCCACCCGTGTGCACCAGAACAATTTTTCTGACCCAAGGTTAGATATTTTCTGCAAAATTTATGAATACAAAAGTTGTCCACTATGTGGTTAGGATATATTAAGTTTGAGGTGATGTTTGTAACTGCCAAAAATATTGGAACTTTATCCATATTTTATTATACGGATCGACTCAAAAACACTTTCTGAGTCGCTTAAACGATGTCCGTCCGTCCGTCTGAGTGTTATGAATACAAAAGTTGGTCGTACCGGTGCACCGCGGTGTATTTTTTTGCGTGTCGGTAGAGTTGTCAGGAGTTGTTATATATTTATAAAAAAGGGTTGAGATATAATGCGCTTAATTGTTACAGGTACATTTACATAGGTATCTTTCAAAAACATTAATAGTCTGAATTAGAGTTATATAATTTAAATATCTGACAAAATGGGAAACAATTTAAATATCAGGTAAATGGTAAAAAAAAAAAAACTATTGCGACATAGCCCTTTAAGATATGAGCAGGTATGCTTTTAAAAGGGGTTAGGGAGTGGGTTTTTTATGCTTCTAAAAGTGGTAATAAAAGATAAAAATTTGTAAATGGTAAAAAAAAACTATTGCGACATGGCCCTTTAAGATATGAGCAGGTAAGCTTCACCTTTTAAAAGGGGTTAGGATGTGATGGATCCTCTGGTCAGAAACAATACAAGCAATTTAATGCCGAAAATTCATCAGATGCTAATTTATTTATGGTATCTTTCGTTCCATTGCGCTTAACAAGAAGGTATAGCGTCTTAGAGCCGCCAACTAGTAGAGCAACAGAAATTGATATATGGAAAAATAAAATTTCTTCTTCAACAAAGTATTGCAGACCAATAAAATTTGCATTCAAAAAGGAAACCAAAGTTGTCATAACTGAAGAAGTTCAAAAAATAAAAGATCAAATTAAGGAACTTCAACCAGTAATATTTAAATTGGATGACCAAGACATTGAAGTACATTTTAAAATGTGTCTCACAATGATTGATGGATAAGTTGCAAACGCTGTAACTGGAACAAAGTCAACGTCAAGCTGCATTATATGCCAAAAGACATCAAGTCAATTAAGCCAACCCCCACCAGAAGACGATAGTTTTATGGAAGCCTACGAATTTGGAATGTCCCCTCTTCATGCTAGAATACGTTTCATGGAGCATATTCTTAAATTGGGTTATGATTTGGAATTTGGTCCGTTAGGCGAAACAGTGAGAAAAAACAAAGAAAATGAAGAAAAAAGAAAGCAAAAAAACAAGTAAGAAAATTATAGTCGGTCTAGACCGACTATACGATACCCTATACCATGCGTTTAGAAACCTTATCTCTTAGGCCCAACTAACTGGACATAGAAAATAAGCAAAAACCAAATTTGAGTGGGATTTTTATTAATTTTTTTCTGCAGATATGAAAAAGTTCATATCGGATGCTATATCTGTATGGGGACTAGGTCCAAAAATGGAGCGATCCTGATCATGTTTGGAAAAGTCTCTTGTATTTTGCAAAAGTATATACAAACCAAATCTGAGAAGAATCAGTGCAATATTTTTGTTTTTTAATAGATTTAAGTGAAGATCGGGAAGCAGCCCTATATGGGGCCAAAGGGATCATTTTTGGATTACTCATTAATGGACGTAATGAACGCATACAAAACCCAATTTGAGTAAGATCTATATGACAATTTGGATCTTATGGCATTTTATGTCGATTTCATAGGGGTAATTTGTATGGGGCTAGGTCTGAACATGGACCGATTCTCACCAATTTCAATAGCGTTCATCCCATGGCCGATAAAAGCTTATATACCAAATTTCATCAAAATATATTCATATTTGCGACCTGCAGTTTGATTAAAAGGTTTACATGGACACACAGACGGACGGACGGACATTGTTAAATCAACTCAAAAAGTGATTCTGATTCGATCGGTATAATTAAAGATGGGTCTAGGTCAAATATTTTTGGTTGTTACAAACAGCAGCACAAAGTCATTATACCCAAACCACATAGTGGTAGGTATAGGGTATAATAAATTCAACAAAAAACTCTACAGCTAGGCCTCGTAATCGTCCAACCAAAACAAGGGGAAGGAAACACAAATGATGGAAATACTGCAAGGAGATTTTTTCCGATCCGGAAACTGCAGCATCTATCACAGGTGTAGATCATGAATTAATAAGACGATTCAAAATCATATTACAAGTTCTAGCATGCAGCAGGAAGATAAATGCAAAAAAATTTGGAGAGTACGCCAATAAAATAGCTATACTTTATAATGAAAAATACTCTTGGAGATATATGCCATCCACAGTTCATAAAATTTTGTACCATGGGGAACAAATAATTCAAAACAATATGCTACCAATACGAGATCTATCTGAAGAAGCGCAAGAAAAAAGGAACAAAGCCTACAGATTCTTTCGCGAGCGCAACACAAGGAAAATGTCCAGATGTTGTACTAATGAAGACCTTATCACTATTTTGTTGTGCACTTCAGATCCATATGTGTCCAACATTCGTCAAAAATGGAAAACTACCTCTATTGAATTAGACGAAGAAGCTAAACAACTTCTAGAAGATGAAAATCAAGGCTATTTAGAAGAAATTTTTACTAAATTTGGTTGATTTAAAGTAATTTTTCATTACACTAAAAATAAGTTACACTTTTTTTTATATAGTTAAAAAATTTTCTTGATTTAAAAATTTATATATTTTGTAAATTTACAATAAAAATTGTTATATTTCATAAATTTACCATAAAAATTGATATAGAAATATTTAAAAAGACAATAAAAAAAAATTAAATAAAGCAAAAACACGAGTTTTTCATTGAAACTTCTCTATCTTGAACCAATATAAGGTAACTTTTACGTTCGCTGCTAAATAAATTATATTTTAACTCGGGATCTTTCAAAAAAAAAACTACCTTTGGCCCTTGTGCACATTAGGACTAAAAAGTTTACGGGGGCCAAAGTTTGGCATTTTCTGAAAAAATTAACTTAAAAAATTGTTAAAAAGTATTAGTTGTAAAATTAACTGAAAAATAAGACATTATATTAAAAAAAAACCTTTTTTTACCTTTTAACACTTCACTTTTGTACTAAAATTCAACTACAAATGAAAATGTATTTTAAACCCTCCGTAACTTTTTTTATTTTCGGTCTAGAATTACGTTTAAAAGCAAAACTTAAAGGCTTAAGTCTCACCTACCAAACAAAAAAGCCGCACATCAAAATTCCAATCCAATCAAAAGTTATAAATTTTTGACCGCCTTCTCGTCAAATGGTCCACTGTGCGGCGTAAGAAATTCATAATGCACCACACCACGATTTTTGAAGGAATTTGGCATGATATTTTCGGTTTTCAGCCGAAGACATAGCCCCAAATCTCATCAACCGTAATGATCGGTGTCATTTGGTTCTGATATACGGAAAGTATTGTTTCAGAAGTAGTAATGCAACCTTCTTTTTTAGAATTATTTTGTGACTTTGGAACCAATCGCAATTTGATAAGTTTGAATCCCAAAACAAATTCTTAAATGGTTTTAACTTCTTCGTTTGAAATGTCAACAGTACCGGATCTCTGATTATCAATAGATGATTTTTCACCACCAAACCTTTAATATCCTTGAAGTGTTGATCGCCAGTTGATTTTTTTTTTTGTCCGGGGCGCTCTTTGCCTTTAACTCTTTATCTGCCTTCTAGGAACTATTTGTAGCACTTGTAATTATTTTTTGCAACTTCGCCTGATCGACGAAGGATTTATTCAAATTTTTGCAGCACAAATTGCATTCCTCTAACAAAATTTAAAATGTTAAAATGGCCAAATTCATTTTTAGTTGTTTACAAAATCGAGGGTCGTTATTGAAACAATAGAGGTATTGTCATTTGTCTTAGGTTTTCATAAACATTTGACTGTTTGTTGATCAAGAAGGCGGTATAAAATATTCGCTGCAGCCACATAATGCTATGTTCACACGGACAGCAAGATTCGCGGTTCACTCTCTCATTCACGGTTCGCGCCCGAATCATGATTGAATCTACATGATTCGCTATACAAAATTTTGAGAGCGAATCTACTTGGTTTCAAAATGAACCTAGTTGTGAACCCAGAAACATTGAGTGTCATCTCCAAGTTTGATAAGAAATTATCGCTAGTTTATCTGAACTAGCTGTCAAAAATATATAAACAAAGAAAAAACAAAAAATTAATTTGTGCAATAAAATAAATAGAAACATTTAACAAATAAAAAGTATATATTTGCATATTTACTCTATATTCACATAAAAATGGAAAAAATGAAATAGTGAAACGTAAAGTGTATTAGGATGTCTTCAAATATTTGCACAAAAATTATAAACGTCAAAATGAAACCAAGGTTCACAATCATGATTCAGAGAGCGAATCAAGTGTTTCATTTTGCCGTCTGAACATGCTATAACGTACTAATGCCAAAAATAGTACTACAAACCTGAAAAAATAATCGATAAATCCGCGAAGTTTAAATTGAAAATTCACCCTTTCATTTGAACACAATAATCCATTACTAAAACAAGTGTCCATGAGGCATATATTAATTCATAAATAAATCCATAGAACGATTGAAAAGTTATAATATTAAAAACAAAATTCTACAAAAGTGGTATTATTAAAATCAAAATAAGATCTGTTTTTTAGTCTTTTCTGATTTACAAATGCAATTCGGAATTCCTGAGTCAAAAAACTTCTTCCCGTTGTTTACACTAAATTTCAAATCTTTATTGGCCGCAACAGCATATCCTTAGGGTACTGATACACGTCCAATATATTATTGACCGTGTAGCATACAGTATTGATGGATCAAGAATCCAATTCAATGAATTTCGGAATAGGAGGCCATTCTGCGATATGGATCGCGATACAAATATCACAATATATATCGAACGTGTAACAGTCACCTTAGATACAGAAGTTATGATATATGTTCGAAGCTTACTATGGTAATACGAAATACTTATTCGAAAGTAAATAATATCTATAAAAAGTAGCGACGTCTTTGCGATGACTTCAAACTTTGGAACAGATAATACGGAATTCATCGTTTCTTGCCAGAGAAAATTTTGCACACTCTTCTGTTTTACACAAAATTTACAACCATCTGGCAACACCATTTTCCAGTCATCATCATCATCATCATACGTCATAGCTTTTATTTAAAGATATCGTTATCTGGTTTTTATTATATTTCTGTGATACTAGAAACGTCTACAACTAATACCACTACTACTTACTACTCTTACTTGACCTAAGCTATTGAAATAAAATAATTCTATTTATACTCGTACTCGTACATAGAATTCTTAAGGTTTTGGTTTGTTGTATAGATAATACCAGCAGCAGTAGCAGCAAAAATATGGTTTGTTATTTCGATAATCCTCGTTATCGTTAAAGTCCTTATCACTATTTTTTGTATTTTGTACTTATGCCAATGAATGTGTTTAATATTTTGAAGGCGTGGTTGTTCCGCCGGCTACACAATTGGTTGTTTAGGCTTTGGAATTGAATTTGTTGTTGTTGTTGCCATTTTCCCATTGCGCCTGATTACCACTATCTCAAAAATATAATAACGTCTGCTACTTACCCACATAATTCATTGTTATCACGTTTATTCAATTTGGAAAGGGGTTTTCTAGTGACCCTTTAATCAAGTGGGTGATTTCTATTGTTGCTCTCGAAGAGTCAGTAGTAGCTTTTTTATTTTATCAGCACTAAAATGCAAACAAGGGAACATTGTCGAACTGATATGCCTTGTAGTGTTTAAAATAGGAGACAAGAGGAGACCAATGACTCACAGTTGTAGATTTCAATAAAATTTTCTGTAAAATTACAGTTCCAATTTCATTTCAATTTAATATCGGAGTAAAAATAAGAAAAAAAAAATTTGAAGAATGAAGACAGAGAGGGCTTCCATAAGTATTTGATTATCGCCGAAATATATTTCTTTGTTATTTTAAGTTATGGTCTGGTCAATGGCTGTGTGTCCGATATATCTAGCGAACTAAGGAATTTGTTGTCATTTTGACATACATTTATATTGTATGGGTTTCCAGGTAAAAGAGTTTTCTCAAAGTCCAATTTATCCTAGATTTCCATAAAGCATTTGACTGTTTGTTGATCCACAAGGTGGTATAATTCGCTCAGCCACTTTACGTACTAACTCCTTCGCTCTTCGACCAAAATTTCAGTATCGGTGAGAATCAGCAGCTCTCTTCAGTAATGGCTATCCAGCGCTTACTTAGTTTTCCTACTCATCAGTACCTTTAAAGATGCTTGACAAACAATGAATATTTATGTCATGAATCGGTAATACATATTATACATATCAACTTGGCTTTCCGGCTCTAAAAAGTGTTACTTCTTCCTGATTTTGGGTGTTATTCTGAATTATAAATGTTAATGATCAAGGAATAGCGAAAAAAAGAAGAAGAAAGCATTACGTGCCTTATGCACTTCTAAGAAGACTTTTGGTGGCGGAGTCTTAAACTGAAAATCATCTATATATACGTCGATTAACAGAACTATACTAACATATGGCTTTCGAAACTCGGAAAGGTGCAGAGACTTACCAAGCTGAGCAATGCCGGGGCTATCATATAGTCACTACAGGCGGTACTAGAGATAATGCTGGATATCGTGTAGGACAGCGAAAGAGGCGCACATTGTTTAAGAGAGTCACATTACTCGAAACAATGCTCTTGGTAACGCAGTACTATTCTTAGGACAGTACTATCTTATCCATGATAAACTTTTGTGGTAATTTTCTGGTTCGAGTATCAACTAGGGGAAACTGAGCCACAGACTCTATCATAAACCGGATTGAGATCTCAGATGAACACGGAGGGTTCTAAGGTAACATCGAGGACTAGGTTGGAGGTATTATCTGAAGGTATATTTGGATATTTTGAAGATTTATGGATAAATGTTGTGTATTCCAGAAACGAGATTCGGTCAACTAAGATTATTTTAGAATGGGATATAGATCCGACAACCATTAATATATTTGTGGACAGTATTGCTGCTCTCAGTTCTTAGAATGGAAGACAATCAAATCAAATAATTTAAGGGTCTATTAACTAAATCCAGCTACACAATGCAAGAATATTGTGAGAGCTTAGCCATAGCTTATGGGAAACGAGTTAGCGCCAAATGTGCTTGGAAGGGCTTTGAGTCGGTGGAAGACTCAACTGACAACGGCATTTTTATTCCAGGCAGTAACTAAATGCAGGACAAGGTGAACTTAACTGACCTCTTGTAGAATATACCAGATTCTATGGCCCTTACTTGATCTAAAGAGGACCAAAACAGTCCTTGGCTTTGACAAAGGGACAAATAGCATTGTTATAGGAATACTTACGGGGCACTGTGCTATTGGAAGTGTTTTGTCTGGTCAAATTTTCCGTTATTTTGGCTGATGCATCGCGATGTGTGAAAACTCATGTTGCTACACTGATTTATTTCTAGTTTTTCCAAATACTTCTGGCACATATGAAGAATTTCCATTATGAATTGTGGCATGGCATTGATGTTTCCTGGCACAATAATCGCTTGGGCAAACTTCTTTAAATTTAATTAATATCTTTTTCGATTGAATATACATTTATTCGATATATATTTATTTAACAAAAATTTAACTCACTCGGCAACTCCAATTACTCAGCAGAGATTCCACATATAAGAGATTATCTTCTTTAATTGATGTCTGCTAATATGAAAATCATTTCAGTTAAGCATCGAATTAAACAAAACATAATTGGATATCTTTATGTCAATGACTCTCGTAGGCTCTTAGAGAAAAATCAATCTGGAGATACATATTTCAAATAGAGCTTCATATTGGTGAGACTCTTTAGCCGAATCGTACATAAGAAACTAGTAGAATTACTTATTCTTCAAAACAGTTTTTTTTTTCAAATGGTACCTACATATTCGTGTACGGAGTATCATCTTTATGTGAATTTAAAAATGTTATTATTATATTATTTGATTTTGAATTCCTTAATCGCAACATGTCTGACAGTGAAGTAGAAGTACTACACATATTTATTTTATGGATAAATTATTTCAATACACATTTAGTAAAGGCGTCGGTAAAACGGTTACTCCTTCACGTGATTAGAAATGATTTTTTTATCGCATTTTTTTGTTATCGTTTGTTTTTGTTTATATATATGTTTTTTTGCAGACGCTACTACCAGACATGCTGGCGTTTAAATCAGAATGATTAAGTGAAATATTTTTTATCAGTAGCTGAAGGTCGTTTTTAATCTTCTGATATACGATCTTTATTCGGAAGACAAGTAATCGTACGATAACGTTTTTCATGCTGTTTACTTTAGAGAAGTTGTAAAATTAACTGGCCAGCTATCAGAAAATTTAAATATTTTGAAATGAACACATTACTAACTCTAAAAAAAAACACATTTAAAGCGACCACGTTTATTAATTAAATGTAACTCTTTTCAGTATTGTGGCTGCAAGATTGTCATAAATTTTACTACGATAGAATAGGAATTGTTTATTTGATATTCTTTTCTAATAGTTTAACCATGTTCATTCGAAAAGATCGCTAGAGAGTGTTTATTGATGACTAGATAAAATAAGCGGCAGTCAATACCAACGATGATTTAAAAGAAATATTATTCGGAAACTAAGATATACTTATTTGGATTATAACATTAGGTACTACTATATATGCTTTCAAGGAGTATGCGATGGTAGTTAGTTGCAACGAAGTCTTCGGAAAGCAAAATTAAATTTAATTAATAATTAAAACACCCAAAGAAAGGACTCTGTAGCGGTTAAATCTGACGATCTTACTGGTCATTCTAAAACGCAAATTAGAGATTAACCGATCGGGATACACATCCTTTTAAATATCCATTGTCCTGTTCGAACCTTCAGTCCCAATTCAGCTATTTATAGGAACAGAAACTCCTTGATCATGGTTCTGTATCGCCCAGCAGTCACTGTAATCGAGTTAATGTCATGGGTTGCCAGTGCCCAGAAGCGCAATTTTTTTTTCTTTACTTATCCTCTCAAAATCACTAACAAATTATTCCTTAAAAAATAGCCACGATTATTCAGCGTTCTTGTGGACGAGTATTCTGTATTTGTTTACTTCACAAATATCAAAACAAAACTGACAGTTGCCATCATTTGGAAATATTATAGCATCTTTTGATATGGTGATAAGTTTTGAGCCATCTTGTAAAAATATGGTCTCAAGGCATAACAGCATTTCTGAAACTTTTGAAGAGATCATTCTATGGGGTTTGTATCTTCTTACAGTATCTTCTGATGGTATAATATATTTTAAGCCGCATTTTTATAACGGGACAAGTTTTGAAGCAATACATTCAATACATTTAAATGTCAATAAAAAAAAAATTTAAAGTGGAAAGTGAATAAATTTAAAAGTGACAATAAATGTAAATAAAAAAGGTAATACCGGCCGAAAAATTAAAAAAATTGGTTAAAAAGAAGCTGAAAAATAATAAATAAAAAAAATTCTCAGGAAAAGGTCTAGAGATTCGCCAAAATCAAAAAAAAAAAAAAAAATAGCCGAATTCAAAAATCGCTAAAATGAAGAATTGCGAAATGATATTCTAAATTGAAGGCTAGTAGTTAAGTGCTGCCGGACTTAATTTAGAAAATCCATGTTCTTCGCATGGGCAGTTATATGAGGCTTGTTCCAGAGTAGGAACGCCGCACACTGGACCATTTGACGAAAAAGCGGTCAAAAATCTATAACTTTTGATTGGATTGGAATTTTGATATGCGGTTTTTTTTGTTTGGTAGGTGAGACTTTAGCCTTTAAGTTTTGCTATAAAACATAATTCTCGACCGAAAATAAAAAAGTTACGGAGGGTTTAAAATACATTTTCATTTGTAGTTGAATTTTATTACAAAAGTGAAGGGTTAAAAGGTAAAAAAGGTTTTTTTTAATATAATGTCTTATTTTTTCAGTTAATTTTACAACTAATACTTTTTAGCAATTTTTAAGTTAATTTTTTCGGAAAATGCCAAACTTTGGCCCCCGTAAACTTTTTAGTCATAATGTGCACAAGGGCCAAAGGTTGTTTTTTTTTTTTTTTTTTTGAAAGATCCCGAGTTAAAACATAATTTATTAAGCAGCGAACGTAAGTTTCCTTATATTGGTTCAAGATAGAGAAGTTTCAATGAAAAACTCGTATGTTTTTGCTTTAGTTAAATTTTTTTTTATTGTCTTTTTAAATATTTCTATATCAATTTTTATGGTAAATTTTTGAAATATAACAATTTTTATTGTAAATTTACAAAATATATAAATTTTTAAATCAAGAAAATTTTTTAACTATATAAAAAAAAGTGTAACTTATTGTTAGTGTAATGAAAAATTACTTTAAATCAACCAATTTTAGTTCAAATTTCTTCTAAATAGCCTTGATTTTCATCTTCTAGAAGTTGTTTAGCTTCTTCGTCTAATTCAATAGTGGTAGTTTTCCATTTTTGACGAATGTTGGACATATATGGATCTGAAGTGCACAACAAAATAGTGATAAGGTCTTCATTAGTACAACATCTGGACATTTTCCTTGTGTTGTGCTCGCGAAAGAATCTGTAGTCTTTGTTCCTTTTTTCTTGCGCTTCTTCAGATAGATCTCCTATTGGTAGCATATTGTTTTGAATTATTTGTTCCCCATGGTACAAAATTTTATGAACTGTGGATGGCATATATCTCCAAGAGTATTTTTCATTATAAAGTATAGCTGTTTTATTGGCGTACTCTCCAAATTTTTTTGCATTTATCTTTCTGCTGCATGCTAAAACTTATAATATGATTTTGAATCGTCTTATTAATTCATGATCTACACCTGTGATAGATGCTGCAGTTTCCGTATTCAGTATTTCATCATGCAGTATTTCCATCATTTGTGTTTCCTTCCCCTTAATTTGGTTGGTCGATTATGAGGCCTAGCTGTAAATATTTTTGTTGAATTTGTTTTTTTTGCTTTCTTTTTTCTTCATTTTCTTTGTTTTTTCTCACTGTTTCGCCTAACGGACCAAATTCCAAATCATAACCCAGTTTAAGAATATGCTCCATGAAACGTATTCTAGCATGAAGAGGGGACATTCCAAATTCGTAGGCTTCCTTAAAACTATCGTCTTCTGGTGGGGGTTGGCTTAATTGACTTGATGTCTTTTGACATATAATGCAGCTTGACGTTGACTTTGTTCCAGTTAAAGCTTGTGCAACTTTTCCATCAATCATTGTGAGACACATTTTAAAATGTACTTCAATGTCTTGGTCATCCAATTTAAATATTACTGGTTGAAGTTCCTTAATTTGATCTTTTATTTTTTGAACTTCTTCAGTTATGACATCTTTGGTTTCCTTTTTGAATGCAAAATTTATTGGTCTGCAATACTTTGTTGAAGAAGAAATTTCATTTTTCATATATCAATTTCTGTTGCTCTACTAGTTGGCGGCTCTAAGACGCTATACCTTCTTGTTAAGCGCAATGGAACGAAAGATACCATAAATAAATTAGCCTCTGATGAATTTTCGGCATTAAATTGCTTGTATTGTTTCTGACCAGAGGATCCATGATCAGTATCAAGGGTATTTAGCAATCGTTCTGCAGTATGTTCAAGGAGATCTTGCAATTTTATTTCTGCTGATGTTGAAGTGACACTAATAGCAGATTATGAAGGTAAGCATTCTTTTTTGGCAGAAACTAAATCTCGATACTCAGGAAAAATCCCACAATTCTTTTCATTCCGCAATTCCTTATATTGTTTTTTGGTCAATTTCAAATCCAAAAATAGGGCGAACGCTTCTTCCGGCGTAAATTTCTTATCTTCAATTGGTGTAGGAATGCTTTTCAAAATCCTCTGTGCGACTTGGGTTCGCTTCTACTATTTTTTCAATTAATTCAATTATTTTTTTTTATTTTGGGTTGGTTGAATTTGGTGCAAAAATCCTTAATAATTCTTTGAGAAATCTCTTCATTGATATTCTCCAGCTTTTCTTTCACTAAATCCATCAATTGGTTTTGCTGGTCGACCCTTTTTTCCACTTTCGTTGGCAGTTGTAGATGCACTCTCAAAAATAAGTTCCTTTATTAACCAGTCTTTGCATCAAATTCGATGCAAAATTAGTAATTTTTCCTTTGTGCATTTCAATGTTTTCTAGGTTACAATTCTTAAAGAAGTCGTTGCTCACTATATGCAAAATTACATCGTCTACATCATTTCGTTGAAAATAAATATCTGCCAGATCTCTGTACCAGTACTTAGCCATTGCACCATTATTATAAATACTCTTTCTTGCAATTATGTAAAATAAAAATTTTTATCTTTTATTACCACTTTTAGAAGCACAAAAAACCCACACCCTCACCCCTTTAAAGGGCTATGTCGCAATAGTTTTTTTTTACCATTTACCTGTTATTTAAATTGTTTCCCATTTTGTCAGGTATTTAAACTATATAACTCTAATTCAGACTATTAATTTTTTTGAAAGATACCTATAAAATAAGTTGAAACGCGGGTAGGATATCATTTTCTCCCGGCTAAGGTACCATTTATGATCAGGAAATCTCTCGAAAATTATCATAAATTACATTAAATGCTGACTGGGTAATGTCGTCAGAAGTGCGGCACATAAATTCGTTCTTCATTCCTATAATACGCTAGAAATATCTAGACATATGCGAAAATCGCGTTTCGAAAAACCAATTACATTTCCATTTGAGGCATTATTAATGGTAATTAGGTTTTAATTAATTTATTTAAAACCTTTGTCATTGATAAAAGTAATGGCAATGCCAAAAAATTAATTGTCATTGACATCAATTAAATTCAATGAAATTGTTAATTAGAATGAAGAGACCCATATATGATCTGAGGTACTCTTTATTGAACCTATTTTTCTTTCAGCTTTACGATTATCCTGATTGATGGTTAATTTTTTCCCAAACTTTCAGTGTATGTATTTTTTCAGAGGTCTTTTTTAACGACGACGTTTTTTTAAATCGTAAACACTTTATTTTGGAAAGCATAACAAATTAAAAATTGAGAAAAATGTTTGAACCATAATCTTTTTCTAATTTTTTTTTTTTTTTTTTTTTTTTTTTTGTAATTATAATCGTGAAAACCCCTAATGTATTACGACATAACAACAAAAGTTTAACGAAATGTTTTTTTAACGAAATGTTCTTTTTTAGTTCTAATACAGTCCCTTATTATGAAATTAATTTTTTTTTAAACCACAAAACAGAACATTGAATTAAAACAGTCCACGAAATGTCGTCTTATCGCTTTTTAGTTTCAATAAACATTTATGTGACCTTTTGAAACATAAATAAATATTTATAGTCTACATTTTCTAAAATAAAATGTTTCATTTCGAATTTTAAGAAAAACAAGTTAGAAAATTTTAATCGGTAAAGTACGTCTCTATGATACCGTACACCATCAGTAAAAAATAAGCTTAAACAAAATTTGAGTAATGTTAAGTTCATATCAGATGTGATTATTATATGAGTACTATGACCAAAGTTGGGCCAATCATGTTCATTTTAGTGAGGCTTCTGATATTTTCTAAAAACATGCAAACCAATTTACATGCTATGATTCAAGTTAATATGAGGAGATTTTTAGTAATTTATGTATACCCTGGATCTTGGAGTTATTTAAATCGTGATCAAAAGGGCAATTTCTATGTTTAAACCCATATTCAAAAATTCCAATTTCAAACTGTGCTCATTTCTCAAAATTCACCAAGTAGACACAAAGACATACATACGATTGATCGGTATGATAAGAGGTGTGTCTACGTCAAGTATTTTTGTAGTTACAAACTCATTATACCCAGACCACAGACAAATTTCTATAGGGTAAAAAAAAAAGTATAACTTTTGTGGTGAACTAATAATTTGTTCTGTATGTTCACGTATGCCTATGCATGCCATTCTAAGCTCTTATCTCACTTCTCATGGAACATCACAAAAACATTTAAAAAAAACAACCGAAGGCTTATTAAGATGGTGTTAATGATTACGAATGATGTGGTGTAAAATCATAGACAACATAAAAACAAGTAAGAACGTTATAGTCGATCTAGACTGACTATATGATACCGTATACCATGAATATCGTAAAAGTAATGACCATAAATCATAAAGTGAGATTGTCATGTATTTTTATTTTTCTAGCGAATATTCAAATTCTAGAAAATTTTATTTTTTCATTATATAAAGACCCTAAAAGTATGCTAATCAATTATGGCCAATTCATAAATCAACACAAAAAACAAACTCATTTTTATTACAAACACATTAACAAATTTAATAAACACACACATAGCATTGTATAATTTTATGTATGTGTTAGTAGCAACTTTAAATGCAATTTACTCAAAACAAAGGAAAAAATTTCAAAATCTGTAAATCTGCAAAACGGCTAAAAAGAAATACCTTTCAAATAATATACGTTTGGTCAAAATCGGGATAGAACGGTACAACAAAACATCAGTCACAAGAAATCGCCTAGCCTATTTATATTATAGATGGGCTATGATAATTATATGGGATCTAGTCCAAAAATAGTATGATTGAGAACATATAAACAAAAATTTAATGAAGGCAATTTGAGTCGATCTCATAAGGGACATTTGTGTCGTTAATTTGACTCAGAAAGTGATTCCGCTTCTATCGGTCTAGTTCAATTATTTTTGGTAGTTACAAGCATCAGGATAAACTCATTATACCCAGCATATTTTAGGACATAACAAAGCAAACTAAATAAAAGAATCGAAAACTATTAACAAAAAAGACTTGATCGAAATGTGTACAATTTACGTCAAAGAAATTGAAACTGTTTGAAATGTTAACAGTGAAGATCAGTGATGTGAAATGGGTGACCAGAATGATAGAAAATAAATCTCGCACGCAGTTTTTATTTAATAAGAATAGAAGAACGCCACTTTTTTATTTAAGATTATATTAAAGGTAAATGTCACCTGGCTATGCCAGAAAATCAAAATGACTGATAAAAACTTATATATTGAATATCATAGAGATTTATACAGAGATATAAATAGACGGACGGATATCGCTAAATCGACTCAGAAAGTAATACAGTAGGTAACGTATTTTTGGCAGTTGCAAACATCAGCACAAACTCATTACAACCTGACGCTGAGTATAAAAATATAATAAACAAGTAAGAAAATTATAGTCGGTCTAGACCAGAGCCCCCATTACTCGAGCTTCGAGCTACTCGAGCTGCTCGAGTAGTTAACGAGTTACTCGAGCTCAACGAGTAGCTCGAGTAGTAAAAATTAACATTTTTCATGTTTGAAATCATGTAAAACGATAAATATAAGTATTTAGTATAACAAATATATACTTTTTGGAATCGTACAAGTACCAAGAATCATCCTTAAATTTCACTTGAATCGGACTGTCCTACTGGCGTGGGCCTTTCCATACAAATGTATGAAAATATTCACTTCATAGATGTTTGACTTCATTTAAAAAAATATTTTCCCAAAATACATGGCATGATTTTATATATTTTGAAGTCAGTTACACTGGTAGATTACCCTCCTGAAATATTAAACCATTCTGATAAAAACTATGGAGTGGGCTAACTACTACTCGAGAAAGATCATCCACTTTCCACTCAAATGTATGAAAATATGATCTTCCTATATGTTTGATGCCTATTTACAAAAAATTTTTCAAGAACATTTGGAAAAAGCTCTTACTATTTTATTCTGAATATATGTAGAGAATATGTTTTCAAAATTTCAAAGCATTTCGACAAAAATGTTGGCGTGTGGGAGCAACTACTCGAAAAAATTCGAAAATTTTGCAAAAAGTGTAAAAAATAAAAAAAAAATTTTTTTTTAATTTTTCACTGCCTGTATTCATAGAAATGTGTGAAAATATGCTCTTATTTGAAGTTTGATGATATTTTCCAGAAAATTTTCCACAATGATGTAACAAAAAGATATATTCTTTAGAACAGTGTATATAAAGAGAACACTTCGTTCAAGTTTCAAGGCATTCCGCCAAAATTTGAAGCTTGGAGGAACTACTCGACAAAAAACAGAAACTAAAAAAAAGTTTTTTAAAAAAAAAAAATATTTTTTTATCAATGCCCGTAATTGACCTTATTCACAGATGCCTCATATAAAAAATTAAGTCATTCCGAATAAAATTGTGCTCTGGGCAAAAAACTACTTGAAAAAGATCAGCCACTTTCTATACAAATGTGTGAAAATTTGCACTTATTTTAAGTTTGATGTAACTTAAAAAAAAAATTCCATCACTACTTGCTAAAATTTTTTTCTATTTGTAGTTGCAAATATCGAGATAATCTTTTTAAAATTTCAAAGTATTCCAACAATAATTGTGCTGTTGGCGAACTACTACTCGAAATAGCTCGACCGCTTTCCATACAAATATATGAAAAATTCACTTCATGCAAGTTTGACATCGATTTACAAAAAATATTTAAGGCACACATGGTACAAGTTTATGCTTTTTAAAGTTGGAAACATGATTATATTACGTACACCAAATTTCAAAGTATTCTGGCCAAAATTGTGGCTCGGACGAACTACTACTCGAAAAAGATCAGACTCTTCCCATACAAAAGCTTGAAAATTTGCTCTAATTTCAAATTTTTTTTTGGAAAAAATTTTTTTTTAGTTTCTGTTTTTTGTTGAGTAGTAGTTGGTCCAAGCTTCAATTTTTGGTGGAATGCCATGAAACTTAAACGAAGTGTTCTCTTTATATACACATTCCATAGTTTTTATCAGAATGGTTTAATATTTCAGGAGGGTAATCTATTAGTGTAACTGACTTCAAAATATATAAAATCATACCATGTATTTTGGGAAAAATTATTTTAAATGAAGTCAAACATCTATGTAGTGAATATTTTAATAAATTTGTATGGAAAGGCGTCGAACTTTTTCGAGTAGTAGTTTTCCCACGCCAGCAGGACAGTCCGATTCAATTGAAATTTAAGGATGATATTCTTGGTATACATACATTTGTTATACTAAATACTTATGTATATTTATCTTTTTACATGATTTCAAACAAGAAAAATGTTAATTTTTACTACTCGAGCTTCTCGTTGAGCTCGAGTAGCTCATTTACTACTCGAGTAGCTCGAGCTTCGAGTAGCTCTGGTCTAGACTATACCATGAGCTTAGAGATCCTATCTCTTATGTGCAACTAATTAGATACAGAAAATAAGCATAAATCAAATTTAAGTGACATTGTTATTAATTTTTTTGTCTTCGGATATGAAAAAGTTGATATAGGATCGTATATTTATATATAGACTAGGTCGAAAAATGGACCGATCCTGATCATATTTGGTAAATTCTCTTATTTTTTGACAATAAATATGCACACCAATTTGAGGAAAATCTGTGCAATAATTTTGTTTTTTGGTAGTAAAGATCGGGAATCAGCTTCATACGGCGGCTATGACTAAGAATTGTCCTATAGGTTTTAATTTTAGACTATTGATAAATGGATACAATAAGCATACATAAACCCAATTTAACCGAGATCTATATGATAATTTGGATATTATTTAAATATTAAATACATATTATTTAGATATTATTTAAATCGATCTCGTAGGGGTCATTTGTATGGGAATAGGTCTGAACGTAAACCGATTTTCACCAATTTGAACAGCGTTCATCCTGTGGCCGATAAAGCTTATACACTTAATTTCATCAAAATGTATTCACATTTGCGAGATTTACATGGACACGGACAAACAGATGGACATCGCTAAATCAACTCTGAAAGTGATTCTGAGTCGATCGGTATAATAAAAGATGGGTTTAGGTCAAATATTTTTGGTAGTTACAAACAGCAGCACAAAGTCATTATACCCTGACCACATAGTGGTATAGGATATAAAAATTTCTAGAAAAAAAATAACAAAATTGGTACAAAAATATTTTAAATATAAAGCGCCCCGGTAGGAGAGTTAGTAGCGTGCTCGCCTATCATGCGGGGGTCGTGGGTTCGATTCCCATCAGAGGCTTTGGTCTGTCGCTGCAAAAACCAGCCAAATGGTCTTTGTCACCCGGCTTATCCCTGCACCCAAATTAGAATACAAAATTACTTTGCATTGTAATTAATATAAATAAATAAATAAATATTCTAAATATTTTTAAATCGTTTAATAGTTTCAACAATAAATAAATTTATATCAAAATATAAAACGCTTTAAAATGTTACGTAAAAACGTTTAGATCCGGTAGAATTCATGGGTGAGAAGAAAAATGGTTTTCGAATAGTTTTTGGGAGAAAAATTTAGTCAATTATATTTCTAATTTTTTTCTGTTCTAGTTACCAAAACGGCTGCACCGATTTTAAAGATTTTTGTGTTGTTGGATTCGTCTCCGTCCTGAATAGCGGAATAACTATTCACGGAAAAAGCTAACGCCCACTTATCTTTTTCCTCCTCCCATACAAAGTGAATTTTCGGTATCCTATATCATAGGTAATATAAAAGGGAGAGTAAAGATACTTTGTGTGATTTCACAGGTTATTAAAGTGAGTAGCCATGCTGAAAACTTGCAGCATCGGGTCAGTTCCATACAAAGTAATTATTCAATATCAAATGTCTCTAATAGAGAGAGGTTTCGCAGATTTGTGTGACGTCATCTGTTATTAATATAAGTAGCTGTGCTGTAACTGGACAGGATCGGATAAATGGGCGTAGACCTCCCTAATAATTATTCAATAGCACATATCTCGAATACTATAAAAGGGAGAGTTGTGCTGCAACTCATTATAGAAAAATTATTAAATATCACATATCTCGAATATTTTAATAGTGAGAGCTTTGCAAATTTGTGTGACGTCATCTGTTTTTATAGAGAAGATGAGGAGTGAATTTTCCAACTGACTTTTTAAATTCACTTGAATAATTTACACACATTAATGAAATGAATGAGTAAATGAAATTTTAAGTTCCTTAACAAGTTCTGTCTTATCAAATAGGGGAAAATATATCGCTTGATTTATGTTTAATGGATATGAATAGCTGTTGGAACAATATTGCGCAACAGAATATGTACTAGCAAAAAAGTCTGCAAACATATTACTTTTTATAGTATCATCACTAGATTCGATATCGTTAAATTTGATTATAGTAGTTTTTCTTTTTGAATTAACAAAGTTGTAAAATGCTTTAGGATCACGATTGAAATCTTCCTTAATTTTGTTTAGATAGTTTTTGTATAAATAATTGTTAAGAATATTATATTCGGCACGATGAACGAAGTATTTTTCAAAAAATACAAGAGAACCAAAAATTGTATACTTTTTATAATATTTGTTCTTCAAATTTTTTAATCTTGACAGTTGTTTTGAGTTCCAAGGCGAACCAATTTGTTTTGCACAATGATGCCCGATTTACGCCATTATGACCTATAATAATAAATTATTACAACAAAAAAAATCTACGATATTAATAGGCAACTCGATTTCTTGTGACATCTTCTACAAACTCAGTTGCCAAAAATATGCCACATCTTTGCAGATGTTCGCCATCTGGTACATTTTAAACTTCAAATAAAAAACTATACAATGCTGAGTGTGTGTTTAAGAATTGGCTAATATGGATTAGCATAACTTTAGGCTCTTAGAAAATATTTTATTAACAAACCTATTTATATATCTTCTGTGTGTTCAACAAATATTTATAATGAATTTTATTTAAAAATTCACATACATTTTTTTATATATAAAGATTAAAAAAACATTGAAAGAAAAAAATTGAATGAAAAAATAAAATTTCCCATAATTTGCACTCGAATTTCGAGTGTTGGGCTTTACTAGTTTCTTTTAAACAGTGCAATAAGTCCAGATGTTAATGTAAACGTAAAACCCAGTTGATAAGTATCAAAGGATTTAACACTCTTCCCTGTTTTTTTCTCAATTTTAATTTGATCAACATTTTTATTTAATGTAGTTACTAGTTTATTACTTTTAATAGTGAAAGCAGTTTCTTTAAGTTAAAACAAATTTTCAAAGCTTTGTATTCGTTATAGTTATATAAATTTGAAGCGCAAATAACCACTTAAATAATAATAGAATCCGTTATTAGACCTATAACTAGATACATATGTATGTATGTATAACTATAGCAACTCGATGAATTCCTCCACTAAGAGTTATTGCATTATTCTAAAAGTGTAAAACGTTAATGCAATAGTTTTTCATCTGGTCACTCTCAGAATGATGATGATATTTTACTTTTGTATGTAGAGAGTGTTAACTTTATTGACATTCCTTATCTCCAGTAGTTCGACAACAATTACACATCGTTTTGTTTTTTTTTTTTTGTAATATTTTCTTTAGTTTTAATTTAGTTTTTATATATTTTAATAAAAAAAATTCTTAAGTAGTCATTTTTATTATTTATTATCGCTTTTAACTCGTCGCCACTATTCAGTCACAAACTTAAGCCCCTGCTTAAGTTTGGTCCGTCCGACAGACCATCCGTTCATTTGTCATTGGTTCGATCGTTTGCCTTTGGTCGTTGAATACGGAGTACTTGTTGTAAGCACATGCAATCATAATATGCAAAGTGCAGCGAAGCAACAGTACAAAACTCTATAACGGTTATTTCATGTCAGCCATTCTACTGATAACGCAATTTACTCGTACAGACATACAGTACGAGTAATTATTATTCATGTTATTTTCGATGTACAACATCAATATTGTTTTGGACTGGATATTTGTTTTATGTTGGCACCAGTAGCTGCTGTTTATTTGTCATATTGTTTTTCTTATATTTTAAATTTTCATTGTAAGTATACATTTACTTGTTGCAGTTGTTTTTGTTTCACAAACTTTGGGTGTCGTCCGTTTTTTATCTGAAACGATTACATTGTTCCGTTTGGTAAGTGGGTGTTTATAATGGTTGTTCATGCTTACAGAGAGGGGGTGTTATAATGGTTGATTATTCATACAATTCAATATTATTTGTTTAAATACAAACATTTCAATATTTTTACTAGTTACATATACCCTACACTTCACTGGGTGGCACAGGTTACATTTATAAATCTTAAAAATTCAGATTACAACTGATCATCTAATAAAACGTATGAGAATACTATCTCAGTCCGTTAAGCAATTCCCCAAAAAATTAAATATTTCCTACGATAACAACTAATCCACCGGGTAAACTAATCTTGCAACGAAAATTATTTCCATGAAAATCTTATATAAAATTTATTAAAATTGTAGTTTGTTATAAAAAAAAATATCTTTTTAAAAAAATGTTTTGTTTTTGTTTAGTTTAGTTTACATATATTTTTTGCAGCAATACAAATACTATTTTGTTTCGTATTGTAACTAAGCGTAAAACAATAAACATATTTAACCATGCACAATCATGTCTACTTTCTTACATACACAATGTGTATGTAGGAGAAGTGGAATGATTCTAAATGCCCAAATTTGTTCTACAAAAGCCTGTTTTGATATAAAGGTTTGTTACAGGGTAAAATCAATGATCATTTATTTTCTACTTGTTGCCAAGGGTAAATCATAATTCTGCATGCCCAGTTTTACATTGTTGTTTTCTTGTAAGAGTAAATAAAAAGGCATGCACAATCATGATCAGTAGTTTAACCTTTTTACATTACATTTTTATTATTTGACATTATTATAAGAAGACTTGTAAATTAGATGACGCCAGAGTCTGATTTCGGAAGCCAAGGCAAACGTTTTAAAAGTTTGTGACTTATCACTTATTCTTAAATCAAGGACATTATATTATAATTAAATATTAAATTTATAAAATGTGTATAAAAATATTAAATAAATAAAATAAGTTTTAAATTAAATAATCATTAAATAAAAATTTAATGATAAATAAAACAAAATTTGTCGTGTAATTTATTTAAAAATAAAAACCTACGACAAAATTCTAGACCTACCATGAATATACAGGATTTTTGAAAAGGGACCTTCGGCCGAACTTTGTTTAAGTCATAATTGGATGTAGACAATGAGCATAAACTAAATTTGTGAAAAAATTTTTATCGGATGCTATTTTTATATGGGGACTAGTTCGAAAAAAGACAGATCATGACCATATTTTCTCAAAAATAGAACAAAATACAATTTTAGAAATATCTTTGATATATTGTTTTATACCCTATATCATTCTATGGCCTTTTATTATACCTATCGACTCAGAATCATTGCCTGATTTAGCGATGTTCGTCTGTCCGTCCGTCTCTGTCTGTCCATCTAAACGTTGTCATCAAACTACAGTTCGCAAATATTTTGATGAAGTTTGGTATAAAATCTTTTATAGCCACTATTGAAACTGATTAAAGTCTTTGCATGTTCAGAACTAACCCTCATACAAATAACGCTTTCAAACCGACTAAAATTGTCGTAAGTTCGTTGGTGTATGTGTGTGAATTAACCCACTACTCAGTAGTCCAAAAAAAATCCCTGTAGGACTTTTTGATGTGCAAACATCTATGCGCTCAGGGGCGGTAAAATCCAATTTCACTATACAATCACAAAAATAGCGTAAGAGAAAATCGGTGTGAGGTATATATAAGTGTATTGGTGTATTTAGTAAGCAGAACCGCCGAGTTCGCTGTCTTTTAGCAAAATCACAAATCAGTTTCGTTAATTTTAAGTATTCAAGTGTATGTTTGCTATTGACCTCTAGGTGTGCTGTGAGTTTAACATGTTCATAAGCTTACAGAGTTGTTTTTTTTAATATGTAAGTATATATTTGCTATTGGCACAACTTTTTTAGTAAGCAGAATAGCTAGGTGTGCTGTGAGTTTAACATGTTCACAAGCTTACAGAGTTGTTTTCCTTTTAACTTCCTTTTAACTTTTTAGTAAGCAGAACTGCTGAGTTCGCTATCTGTTTAGCAAAATCACAAATTTTTTTCGTTGATTTTGAATATTCAAGTATATATTTCCTATTGACAGAACTTTTTTAGTAAGCAGAACCGCTAGGTGTGCTGTGAGTTATATATGTTCACAAACTTACAGAGTTGTTTTTATTTTAAATATTCAAGTATATATTTGCTATTGGCAGAACTAGTTTAAGAACATTTAAATTTTTATTAACAAACCAAAAGCTTAACTTAACGCTCAAGGGGGTAAAAACCTATTTCACAATACAATTAGAAAAACAGAGTAAGACAAAAACGGTGTGAGGTGTGAGTGTATTAGTGCAACGATTATGATATTTTCTTCATTTCTGACTTGTGCTTCACTTTATTATCTGCACTTAAAACATGCAAAAACTTCTTAATTTCATATTTTCTTTATAATTTTATTAAAAGCGTTTAAATTTCTTGAAGAAAAAAGAAAAAATAAACCTTTCTCGTCAACTTTTCCTCTTTCCACGTATTTTTTACTTTTCCAATTTCCTACTTCCATAAATTTATTGTCATCTTCATTTTACTTGACATTTAACACAAACAGAGTTGAAATTCCATTATCTATTGTGAATAGCTGCCTGATACATTAAAAAGCTAAATACTAGGAAAACTTTGAAGAAGTCAAAAATAAACTTAGGTGTTTTTTTAATTACTACACCTTTTCAAATTCTGTTTCAGAAAACATCAATTGAACTTCAGAAAGTATTAATTGTGTTTCAGAAAACATCAATTGATTTTCTGAAAATATCAACTGTATCTCAGAAAGTATCAATTGTATTTCAGAAAAAATCAATTGATTTTCAGAAAGTATCATTTGTATTTCAGAAAATATCAACTGAATTTCAGAAAATATCAATTTAGTTTCAAAAATTATCGAATGTATTTCAGAAAATATAAAATGTATTTCCGAAAGTATTAAATGTATTTCAGCAATTATCAAATGTATTTCAGAAAATATCAACTGTATTTCAGAAAACATAAAATGTATTTCAGAAATTATCTAATGTTTTTAAGAAAACATCAAATGTATTTCAGAAAACATAAAATGTATTTTTGAAAATATCAAATGTATTTCAGAAAATATCAAATGTATTTCAGAAAACATCAACTGTATTTCAGAAATTATTAAATTTACTTCAGAAAATATGAATTGAATTTCAGAAAATATCAATTGAATTTCAGAACATATCTATTGAAATTCACAATTAAAAAGTAGTTTACCCCACAATACCGAAAATTTATTATTTTTTCTATTAGTGATTTGGAGTCGCAGAAAATGTTTGGCAATATGATGCTATGGTCGAAATATGGACCGATCCTGACCATATTTGGTAAGGTCACTTAATTTTTGCAAAAATATATACAAACCAAATTTGAGAAAAATCTGTGCAATATATTTATTTTTTAATAGATATAATTGAAGATCGGGAATCAGCTTCATATGGGCGCTATGACTAAGAATTGTTCTATTGGGTTTATTTTTGGACTACTGATAAATGGATGTAATAAACATATGCAAACCAAATTTGGCCGAGATCTGTATGATAATTTGAATATTAATGCAATTTAAGTCGATATTATAGGGGTCATTTGTATGGGGACTAGGTCTGAAAATAAACCAATTTTTACCAGTTTTAATAGTGTTCATCTTATGGCAGGTAGAAGTTTACATACTAAATTTCATCAAAATGTATTCATATTTCTGACCTGAAGTTTGATCATGGACACACAGACGGACGGACATCGCTAAATCGACTCAGATGGGTCTAGGTCAAATATTTTTGGTAGCTACAAACATGAAAATTATTATATCTTGGCCACATATTGGTATAGGGTGAAAATATTTGCTTGAACTGTTTCCCGACGAGCAATTGAGGCTGCTCGTGGTTGTTATCGTTCTATGAAGAAACCACTGAAATCAAGGAAATTTGTCAGGCTCACAGAAATTTTGCTAAAGATCACAAGAACTGTTAAATTAAAAATTGGACACATGTGAAAAGTTTATGCCAATTCCATCTTTTCACATGTGTCCAATTTTTAATTTAAGAGGTCATGATGAAAGAATATTATGGTATGGGCCTTCTTTTCGGGCCAAAGCATGGGTGCAGTGCATGTAGTAAAAGATATACAAAGAAAACAGATTCATTGTGGCTACCGAATTTATTGCCAACCGAATTGCGATAATACTAATAACCGATTTTCGGGTTCACTGTGTCTACAATTCTATTGCCTTAACAGTAAATATTTTATCATAATAGAAAATTTACAGATGCTATTAAATTTCTGTTGATACAATCGAAAATATGGTTGTTCCACTTTAGAACAATTCGGTTGGCGAATATGTTTTCTGTGTGTACTCTAACTAGACGTAATTTTATGATCCAATTTTTTGGTATTGACGGTTGAAATCGTCAAAAATATATTTTGTTAACAGTTTCAATTGTATTGTCACTCACTGTATAACCCGAACATACAAAACATAAGGTACGATGCAACGTGGGTTTCTAAAAAAAAAACTGTAAAATTATTAGTACTTTTGTTAATAAGTACTAATGTCATTATAATTCCATCTAGAGGGATTATTAGGCAACTAAAAAAAGCTTTTCATACTACAGGTCTTGTAGTTTATATGGCTTTGCTAATGTAGAGAAACTTTAATTTGAAAAAACGCTTGTTTTTACTAACTCTTATGGAAGAAAAAAATCCCGTATTCTTTTCTTTCTAACGTTTAAGTTAAATAATTCATTAAGCATGAGTTGAAATAATGGACAGAAGGATTCTGACAATGATCAAAGAGATATGACAAAAAACAAATTTCCTACCCCGACCATTGAAATCCATGAAAATGTGAGGCAGTTACTGCAGAGTTTCGTTTAGGTGATTTTTCCGCGTTATTTTGAAAAAAAAAAATTTGGAAGAAAAATTATGATGCATTTCTCTACAAAACTGCATCATTACATTTTTGATATTTTACACTCGAAAAACGGACTTTTTGCCAGCAAAATCCCACAGTGCAGCGTGCCTTCATACAGTTTTGTGCAAAAACAATAAGTGGCCCTAGATTATTAAAAGTTGGCACCGATTATATTATACTGACTAAATTAAGAATTTCATCAAAATCGGTCACGCCACCGCCTTAAATTTGCTGCATTCACTTTCTAGAATAAGAAAAAAATGCATGTCAAGTTTCATCAAAATCGACCTCGCCCACCGTCCATGAAACCCATATAATATATAGATAAGTAATTTTTTATATTTTGTTTATCATTCGACAAAAAACTTTATTCTTTATCTATCATTTGACTAAATCGTCCCTTTCCAACTCTTGTTTGGAATGCTCATGTCTTAAGCTGGTAATCGATGAAAAATATCAGTGTTTGATTTGTTTTTTTTTTTTATCTTCTGGCCACACGTTATTATTAATAATATTATTATATTTGATACATTCATACAAGATCTGCATAAGCTTTGCATCCATCATTATTACTAATACAACCAATGACAGAATGTAAGATGGAGTTGCAAATTTTCCACCCGCTACTTTACTCGCCATAATCAAATTCTCCTCTGCAATGCCAAATCAGCTGCTTTAAACCTTTGTGCACGATCACTTCAATCTTCAAAGTTTTTAGCTGGCCTTCCCTCTTTTTCGCAACAACTAGGTTCATCATCAAGCACCTCAGCACACACTCCAAATATTCCTAATTGAATTTTTTTTTATATATCATATTTCTTTAAAAAAAAAATAATTTCTCCATTGCACTTATTTGTTTGCACAATTCTTCATATGAAACCGAAAACAAACTAATTTTTGTAATTATATATGGGACGTTTCATGTCAAGTAAACCAACTTTTGAAGTCGATGTCTTCCGATCGGGATGAAATTTGCACCAAGGTTAGTCATTATTGGATAGTAGTTTAGACACAATTTTTGAACAAGATCGGTCCAGAACTCTCTGAGTTAGAGGGGTCAAAATTTGACATTTTGACCAAACAGGTGTTTTTTCTCATCAATGTAACTTCTTACCTATTCTTCTTAGCAAAATTTGTACCAAATAGTTTAGATAGCTATTTCTTCAATCTTTCAGGAAAAAAAATTTTAAAAAAATAAAGAAAAAATTTTTGACTTTTTTTTTCAAAATCAAAAATTTTTTGACTTTTTTTTTTCGAAAAAGGCCTTTTTTGCTCAAAAGAAAGCTTTGGTTTTTCCTTTAAGAGCTTTTTGTTCGCTTAGTGGGATGCAAGTGGGGTATCTAAAAAAAAATATTTTGTAACTCAAGACAACGATTTTTAAATTTTTAGCATATGCACTAATTTGTATTTTTCCCTATTAGTGTGTGTTTCTAAAACCTTAAAAATAATCTAACCCATAAAAACAAAGTTTTTATTAAAACTCTTTCTTTCCTTATGCATATTAGTTTTGAATATCTCCATGACTGTGCCTGACTATGTGTGACTATCTAAAAATTAATCTTTGGCCACAAGTCTATGGACAAAGTTTCAGATCCATCGGATGAGGGGAAGTGGGGTTTTATCTCTCCGTGACTGTGCTTGACTATGTCAAAGTTAATCTTTTTTCACAGCAAGTCTATCGACCAAGTTTTAGATCGATCGGATAAGGGAAATGGGTTTTAGATCACTCCGTGACTGTGCGTGACCACGCGTGACTGTGCGTGACTAAGTCAAAGTTAATCTTTTTTTCACATCAAGTTATGGACCAACTTTCAGATGGATCGGATGAGGGGAAATGACATTTAGATCACTCCGTGACTGTGCGTGACCATGCGTGACTGCGCGTGACTAAGTCGAAGTTAATCTTTTTTTGCAGCAAGTGTATGGACCAAGTCTGAGATCGATCGGATGAGGGGAAATGACATCTAGATCACTCCGTGACTGTGCGTGACCACATGTAACTGTGCGTGACTACCCCAAAATTAATCTGTAGTCACAACAAGAGTATGAGCCAAGTTTCAGATCAATTGGATAAGCGGGGAATGGGGTCAACCCATGGCAGACAGACAGAGAGTATGAGTTAAAAAGTTTAATAAAGCATATACTGAGAAACTAGACAAATTAGCCTTTCCGATGGTATGAAACATACCTAACAAAAATTTCATACCTTTGATACTGAAATTCCCGCAATATGTTAACCTCAGGAAAAAAATCATCACTTTTTTCTATAGAAATGTTGAAAAATTATTTTTTTTACATATTTGTAATAATAAATTAATCGGAAGACATCGGTTTCAAAAGTTGGTTCACTTGACATGAAACGCCCCATATAAAAAAAATTAAAAAACTTGGAATATAAAAATCGTAAACGTTGTTACTCTTCCTTTTGTTCACTTCAAAATGATAAAATAGTTATTTGTTAATCCTAAAAAAATATGGTTTTGTTTTTAATTATCTCTATGAACTTTTTCGCCCCAATTGTAAATAAATTGTTGTTATATTCAATATTCAGTAAATAGCTGCCGTAAATGTATGCAATAGTTTTTGGCAAAATTTTAATGATAAGTTTCAGAAATTTATAGTTATCTTCCTGTTCCGGAGATTATTTTTCCACTGAAAATCAAAAATAAGTTAATTTTTAGAGTCTTATGTCTGGTTTTCACTATGTCATATAAACTGACAATAAGCAATTTCCTGATATCTAGTAATTTTCTATTAATTTCGTTTGTATTACATGATATAAACTAACAAAAAATCCGGCTGTCAAACATAATCAAATTACCAACATGTTGTCGATTTCACTTTAGACATTACAATCCGTTTTCATACAACTGACAATAATTGACCATAATTGACAACAATTGACATTGAAAATGACATAGTGGAAACCAGGTAATATAGATTTGGATATATCTTATTTATGTTTACTAGCAGATTCCAGCCCTCAAAATTCGAGTGCAAATTCTAGGAAATTTTACTTTTTCATTAAATTCATTCATTACCCTAAAGGTATGCTAATCAAAATATAGCCAATTCACAAATCAATACAAAAAACAAACTCTTTTTTATTACGAACACATTAACAAATTTATTAAACACACACATATCATATGCATAATTTTATGTATGTGTTAGTAGCAACTTTAAATGCAATTTACTCAAAATAAAGGAAAAAATTTAAAAATCTGTAAATCTGCAAAACGGCTAAAAAGAAATACCTTTCAAATAATATAAGTTTGGTCAAAATCGGGATAAAACGGTAGAACAGAACATCGGTCACAAGAAATAGCCTAGCCTATTAATATTATAGATGATATCCCCATATTTTTTTTTATTTATACAGAAATGCTATATTTTTCAAATGTATTAAAGTCAAGAAACTTATGGATATATGGACCACTGAATTATATGAAAATATAAGTCATTTCTTGCTTAATATCCTTGCAGGGACTTTAATCTTTCAAAAATAAAATACAATTTTTCTAATAACCATAAATGCACATTTCATATATAAACATTTCTCTACAAAACTGCTTCATTGGACTTTTGAAATTGAGTGGTCCAAAAATAGAGTTTTTGATACCAATAATCCACTGAGAAATAAATATTTTCAACACAAAATACCTGACTAAGGGCCATTATTACAACTTCCCTTTAAAGTAAATGTTAGTTAAAGGTAACTTTAGCTAAAGTGAGCAATAAAGTTACCTATAACTTCTTTTCGTTATTACAATTATTACAACTTCCCAGTAAAATAAAATTAATATTTTTGATATTGTGGCAACACCAAAGGAAACACCGATTACTTTTGACCAAATGAATTGCTTTATAAAATACGTAGTGGAAACGTTCCTTTATTTGTTCGCAAGCAAACAATAGAATCAAACCTAAAAACCTTTATTATAAGTTGCATAATTGTTGTAAATGTGTAATAAAACTTTTTAAAAAATATGCAAGCATATATTTAAGTATATGCAAATAAATTTATTTACAAAACTAAATTGGTATGAATTTATTCTTCATAGATCAGAAAATGTGGCAACATTAAATACATAAACCTCACGTTAAAAGTTAAAGGCAACAATATCTTCCCTTTAGCTTATCGGTCACTTTTAGCTTAAAGTATAGTTGTAATAACGAAAAACTAATAATCTGCCCGATAACATCCTATTGGCAAGTTGTAATAATGGCCCTAAAAGAAACTAAAAAAGTAAATTTTTTGAAACATAATAAATTTTTCGAAAAAAGAAAATTTCTTTAAAACAGTTAGTTTTCTAGATGAAGAATATTGAACAAGTTTTTGAAATAGGTATTTATTTAGTAATATTGTTTGGGTACATGCATTTTACAGCAGAACCGTAGAGATTCATGTATTACTTATACTTATAGTGTAAAAAATACCTCCAAATTATATATGTACTTGCTTTTGCAAAAAAAAAAAAAAATCGATTTCTTATGAAGTACACTTTTAACAAGTGAATAAAAAAAAAATCACTAAATAATGCGTTGTCAAAAGTCTTTTTACATACATATTAGGTGCATAGACCAATCGTTATCGAAATTATGATTTTGTTAAATATGGTGTGGGGTATCAATGTGGTCGGTCTTGACCAACTACAGTTTTATTTGTTATTTTTTGTTTTATAATTTGTTCAATGTCGTTTCGGTCAGTTGCAAAAATACTTCTTCTAATTACATACTTCGAATTTTATGTAATGACGTTTTCTTTTGAAGATGAAAGTTTGAGTGGCCTCGGTAAAAGGAAACCATCCCATATTGTTTATGCAGTTGTATTTGTTATTCATGTAGTAGTTAAACCGCCAAATATTTAATTTTTTTTATAAAATTTATCTTATAAGACTCCATTAAGAATATATTCCACACAGAAGAACATTTTTCGTCTTTTTGGAGCTGTACAAGTCAAGAACAATGAGTCAATAAGAGGTTAATTAATACTGGCATAACCCAGCACTCGAAATTCGAGTGCAAATTCTAGGATATTTTATTTATTCTTTAAATTTTTTTCAAAGTTTTTTATCTATATATATATACAAAATTTATGATCATAAATAATTTTATAAGAACCTAAAGGTAAGCTAATCAATTTTAATAATTTAATGTTCGTCAATTTAAATTATTTGTTATTTTGTTTTTATCATGTAATTCCTTTTACAGTTATTATTTCATTAAAGTATTGTTATTATTTTTATATAGTTTTAAGTAGAAAAGGATAGGTTCTATTTAAAAAAAAAGTATGAAAGTTAGATTAATTGTACTAATAAAGCGGTCATTTAAAATAGCACATATGAAAATTCTCTACACAAAAATAAAAAACTAAAATTTTTTATATAAAAAGGTAAGAAAATTAATTACACAATTAAAATTAAAAAAGGATATATATTTTTATTCAAGGATGGGAGGAGTAAAGTACGACGATCCTGAGGTTCCAAAATTATTCCTTGAATATCTAAAAGACAAGCTGACATACACCGAAATAGCCCACAAAATGAAATGTTCCAAACAGAAAGTGTATAGTGCTATTAAACACTATGAAAAAAACTAAAACCACAGATAACATTAATAACAAAAAGGGCTTAGAAAGACGACCGAGAGAACCAACTATGATTTAGTTCGAATGTGCTAGGCGGATCCATTTTTTAATGCACCCAAATCAGGGAACAAATTCAGAAAAAATGTTGATTAATTTATCCACAAGCACAATTAAAAACAGACTGCAAGAAAATAATTTGCAAATAAAATTTGCTAAGGATCATTTAAAAAAAACTGAAAATTGGCAGAACAATATTTTTTTACGGATGAATTAAATTTCAATCGCTTCGGATCAAAGGGAAAAAGGTATGCGAGACGTAATTCAAACACAGAATTTGATCATATACATACATTAATAATCTAAGCCATAAAAACAAAGATTTTTATTAAAACTCTTTCTTTCCTTATGCATATGAGTTTTGAATATCTCCGTGACTGTTCGTGACTGTGTGTGACTATCTTAAAATTAATCTTTGGCCACAACAAGTCTACGGACAAAATTTCAGATCCATCGGATGAGGGGAAGTGGGGTTTTAATCTCTCCGTGACTGTGCGTGACTATGTCAAAGTTAATCTTTTTTCACAGCAAGTCTATCGACCAAGAGTTAGATCGATCGGATAAAGGAAATGGGGTTTAAATCACTCCATGACTGTGCGTGACTATGCGTGTCTGCGCGTGACTATGTCAAAGTTGATCTTTCTTTACAGCAATTATATCGACCAAGTTTCAGATCGGTCGGATGAGGGTTAATGACATTTATGTCACTCCGTGACTGTGCGTGACTAAGTCAAAGTTAATCTTTTTTTCACAGCAAGTGTATGGACCAAGTTTCCGATCGATCGGATGAGGGGAAATGACATTTAGATCTCTCCGTGACTGTGCGTGTAACCACGATTAGACCATTTCTGGAAGTTGTCTCCATATATAAATCAGTTTCAATATGAACTTCAACCTTTACAGACAACACATTTGTTGATAGTCTCTCTAACATGTTTTAATACAAGGTTAGATAACTGCATTAACACTTTCCTTTAACATTTTTAATCCTGAAAAAGTTATGATTTTTTAATAAAAAACCTATTTTTTCTAATATAATATTTTTTAATACCACTTTTTTTTATTTTTCCCCAATTATTTCTACATATACATATACATATTAAGCATAAAATTCATGTGATGATAGTGTACAAGTTGAGGGTTAATACTAATTGTGACCAGAGAATAAGCAAAATATTATAAGATTTATTTTAATGCAACTGAACCCTTCTACTATACACGTTGTCGATATACCATATTGCCATATGAAGTAACAGTTCTTATCTTAGCCACGAGTGGTTTAACAAAACAAAAATAAATTGTTCTGACTTTATCAAAAATGTATGAAAGTTTACTCGTAAATATATTAAATGAAAAATGTTTATATGGCTACTCCAATGTTCTCTTAGCGTAGACACTTTAGGAGATAAGAGAGCATTTAAAAACTACATACACATATACCTCGACCTACACGGTATTTTTTAAACGATTTGAGTTTTATATGTTTTTAATTCACTATATATCTGTGGTGACAAGCGATAACCGCTTAAGTCGACTTAAGAGCGATTTAAGTTATGTATGCTATCATAGTCTACTAAAAACGCTCTATATTTACGTAAAATCCCCATTTCTCTCACACTGTTTAATAAAAAGTTATTAATGAAAACATACTGACCTAAGTCGTAATGAAGCCCCATTACATTTATATAAAAAGTTATTTTTCTCAATAGCATGATTTTCGACTTAGGCGGTTAATGCTTGTGACCACAGATATATATATAAATGTTCGAAATATCTATCGGAATCGATTTGATTTACTTTTTATCGTCTCAAAAGCCACTGCTGTTGAAATTGGTGAATATTGAGATCTTGCCCCCTTGCGCCAAAAGTAGGTACATATGATTTTATCTTGATCAAGATTATCATATTATATTGGTCAAGTTTGGTTTATGTGTGTTTATTATATATGGTCTAATAACTCTACCAACCAATAATTATTTAAACAATATAGTTGGCTTTGCATTGAATGTTTATTTTTTTCAGTTGTCTGAATTACTCCACATTTGTACACTTCATGTTTATAGTTATTTGATTTAATAAATGCATTTTTACTTTTAATATAAGTTCTTGTTATTTTTATTGAAACTTATGTGCATTTACATATTAAAAGTACAAATTATGGCACTTTCTGACAAATTCTTCAATATCCTTGTCGGTATTCGCCCAATATATGTGCATTAGGGTGGCCCTTCGTTATATGGAGGGGAAAAAAAGTGTTCAAACTGTCGGTCTCACCCCCTAGAAATATGCGAATAGCAAAAAAAAAACTGAGAAATACAAAGTTTTGGGCCAATCAAAAAACGTTTAGTCGTGGCGCAAAGCGATTGAAAATTTCAAGTGTGTTTATATGGGGAAAATATGACTTTTTTTCAGATTTTACGAAAATTTCGTTCTATAGTTTAATTTTTCCGACAAGCTGTTATATAATTCGACATTAGTATTAAATTATCCTTGCAAATGGCTGAAAAACTTCAAAATCGAATAAATCCTCGCCAAGAAATAGCAAATGACCCAGACCACTTTTGTGCCAAAAAAAAACTAGGTCATCAAATTTTATGGCATTTTTTTCAACTTTGAAAAATTGATTAAAGCCATCATTCTTTTTTGGTCTCTATACTTATAAGTACTTAGATATGAAGTATTGTTATATTACCACGTTGTTAACCTATTGCGCATTGAGACCGAAAATTGGAAATTTTTTTGATAATATTTTTAAAATTCCTTTTTCAAGTTTGAAAAAATTTTCTTAAAAAAAATTTAAAAAAATGAATCTATCACTTTAGGGTTTTATTAAATACATGTTGCAGATTAACTGTGTGAATTGTTAAGTAAATCCTTCTGCCAGAATTTTTTTGACAAGGATTTTATTTTTATGGATTTCGAGAAAAATTGGATTCTTGTGAAATATTCTTTAAATGTACTCTTTCTAAATACTTTGTATCAAAAATTCATCACTTTTCTACTTTAAAATGTTATATTTTATCTTAATAGCCTAGGGTTTCGGAAAAAAATAATATGACTCCATTAACCCTTTCGGAATTGGGGTCACATATGACCCCAAGCTAATAAAAGACAATTTATTCAAAAAATTCAAATATTTTGTAAGTGCTGTCCAATTTTTAGCTGCGACGCTTAAAATATAATAACCAAATGTGTAGACGTTTCGTTCCAAAAATTTTGGATAAATCCGAGAACGTTAACCCATTATTTGCCAAGGCCAGCTTTGGATTTTAAAATATTTTAAAATAAAAATGACCTAAAACGAGTTTTTCTATTAAACTCGTTGATACCACTATTTAGAATTTAAGAAAAATAATTCGGTTAATTTTTTTTATTTAACCCTTCAGTGCTCCTGAGATCAAAATTATCCATTGTGATATATCTCTGGTGCAATTGTCTGCTTATTGCTCGCGAATATAAATTAAAACAACTTTTAACCAATTTTGTTAAAAATATCTAATAAAACCCATAATACATATATTAAATTTTGGTAATTGGTATTTTTATGTGCAGATTTTAAATATTATTTAATTAATTTTTCTTTTATGCAGCCTGAATACTTACGTCTATAATCGTACACAACTTGTAAAACAAATTGTTTTTGCTCTTCATCTTTTGTGAAAAGTGAATTATATTCCTCCATCAGCTTAACACACCTTTCTGCTGTGTCACTGACTACCTTCAAGAAACCAATAATATCTTTTGCTTTGGTAAAATCAGTAATTTGATGCCAATTTGAAGATTTGGATTTTAAAGATTCTTGGTCTTTCGAGAATCTCTTAAAAAAAAGTTTTGTTTCCGCGGAAACGAACTGTTCAATGCCATTACCTATAATGGTTGACATTTTTTGAATTTCTAATAATCGGTCGCTTTATATTATCTTCAATGTCACCTACATCTTTTAAAGCTTCTTCCATTTTTGCTTTAGTGGTATGTAAGTATTCAGCTGCATAAAAGAAAAATTAATTATATAATAATTTAAAATCTGAAAATAAAATACCATTTACCAAAATTTAATAAATGTAATTCAAACAAATAAACAATTTATAATAATTTTGAAATTTTCGTATTTGTGGGTTTTATTAGATATTTTTAACAAAATTGGTTAAAAGTTGTTTTAATTTATATTCGCGAGCAATAAGCAGACAATTGCACCAGAGATATATCACAATGGATAATTTTGATCTCAGGAGCACTGAAGGGTTAAATAAAAAAAAATTAACCGAATTATTTTTCTTAAATTCTAAATAGTGGTTTCATCGAGCTTAATAGAAAAACTCGTTTTCGGTAATTTTTATTTAAAAATATCTTAAAATCCAAAGCTGGCCTTGGCAAATAATGGGTTAACGTTCTCGGATTTATCCAAAATTTTTGGAACGAAACTTCTACACATTTGGTTATTATATTTTAAGCATCGTATCTAAAAATTGCACAGCACTTACAAAATATTTGAATTTTTTGAATAAATTGTCTTTTATTAGCTTGGGGTCATATGTGACCCCAATTCCGAAAGGGTTAATGTAGTCATATTATTTTTTTCCGAAACCCTAGGCTATTAAGATAAAATATAACATTTTAAAGTAGAAAAGTGATGAATTTTTGATACAAAGTATTTAGAAAGAGTACATTTACAGAATATTTCACAAAAATCCAATTTTTCTCGAAATCCGCAAAAATAAAATACTTGTCAAAAAAATTCTGGCAGGGGGATTTACTTAAAAATTCACACAGTTAATCTGCAACATGTATTTAATAAAACCCTAAAGTGATATATTCATTTTTTTAAATTTTGTTCAAGAAAATTTTTTCAAACTTGAAAAAGGAATTTTAAAAATATTATCAACAAAATTTCCAATTTTCGGTCTCAATGCGCAATAGGTTAACAACGTGGTAATATAACAATACTTCATATCTGAGTACTTATAAGTATAGAGACCAAACAAGAATGATGGCTTTAATCAATTTCTCAAAGTTGAAAAAAATGCCATCAAATTTCATGACCTAGTTTTTTTTGACACAAAAGTGGTCTGGAGCATTTGCTATTTCTTGGCGAGGTTTTATCCGATTTTGAAGTTTTACAGCCTTTTGAAAGGATAATTTAATATTAATCTCGAATTATATAACAGCTTGTCGGAAAAATTGAACTATAGAACGAAATTTTCGTAAAATCTGAAAAAAAGTCATATTTTCCCCATATAAACACACTTGAAATTTTCAATCGCTTTGTGCCACGACTAAACGTTTTTTGATTGGCCCAAAACTTTGTATTTCTCAGTTTTTTTGCTATTCGCATATTTCTAGGGGTTGAGACCGATAGTTTGAACACTTTTTTTTATTAAAGGCCACCCTAATGTACATAGCTGAGTGCTAGTGATTTTCACTGTTCCATAGTTGTCTAGTTGTTTCAAAATACGTTTAAGATATGGACTTGGTAAGACAATACGAATGTAGAAAAGTAAAGAGTCATTTCTACTTAAATATGGTGTTATATTGGACTTGTTAGGACTTGGATCTATATTGGACTTGTTAGGCCAAACGGTATTCATAAATTGTATAATTTGCTTTAGAACTTCATCGTTTTCAGTACTGCGTACTATCGTTTTATGTGTAACGGAATGAGTTGATAATGTTTCATTAATATCGTCTTGAAAATCTTTTTCTATGATGATGCATGCAATGATATAGTCATCGGATGGGTTCTCATGAGAACTTGTGAGTCTTGAGAAGATGTCCGCATGACCAAAATCTTGAGTATTTGTTTATTTTATTTCAAAATCATATGCAAGTAGAGCAATACGATCTTTGAAGACGGTTTGCAGTATAGAAATAGTAAGCATTGGTCTATGATCAGTATGATCAAAAATCGTACGGTGACTTTGAAAAAATGAGCGATGGACCACAGCTGACAGAACAAGGTAAGAAAAGATATCACGTCTTTATATTGCTTTTCAACATGATCAATTTAGAATAGCTTTCTAAGTTGATTACGCTTTATCCGTATACGTATATGTGGCCTAGGGTGGACCTTGTGTCGATATTTTGGTAGATGAGGGCTCTATTCCGTGCCTTTTTGAAAAAAAATGACAATGCGGAAAAAAAAAATTAAAAAAAAAAATTAGGGGTTGCGCACGAGCCGAGAAAAAGGTCCACTTTGCCAAAATTAGGGGGGAAATTGCCATAGGTCATCAGGGGTCACCCGTAGGGGGGAAGAATGTATGGCCGACCCCCATTAACTTTTTACCGCCAACATTTTCCCCCAAGACACCCACCCCCTATCTCCTCCCCTTAGGGGGGTCACCATACAAAAGTGGAGGTTGCTCAGTATTTTCGAAAAACACCATAGGTCATCAGGGGTCACCCCTAGGGGGGCAAAATATATGACCGACCCCCATTAACTTTTCATCCCCAACATCTTTTCCGAACAAACTTACCCTCTATCTCCACTTCTTGAGGGACTCCCCATACAAAAATAAAAGAAGCTGTAATTGAGTAGTACTACTAAGCACTTTTAATATAATATAGTCAAATTAACATATTTTTGTTCGCTGATGGGTATTTCTTGCGGTAAGAATCGATAACATGTAGTAAATACTGTTTCTCTTCTTCGCCTTGACACAGTATTCTATTATAATCTTGTATCATTTTTACTCCTCTTTCGGCAGTGTCGTTCACAACGCGCAAGTTATTTACAATTCTACGACCTTCTTGATAGTCTGCGCGAGATTTCCAGGTTGCTGGATTTGCAAGAATGAAATCTTGCGATATTCCAAATCGTACAAATAAATTTTTGGTATTATGAGAGACGAAGTTGCTCAAGTCTTTAGCCAAGAATTCCTCATTCACATCTTTGAATTTCACCTCGATTTTTTTAACGCTGGTGCTTTTGATTACGACGCGAGGAGCTGGGGGAACCGGGTCGTCTTCTTCATCTTCTTCACCTTCTTCGTCTTCTTCATCTTCTTCACCTTCTTCGTCTTCTTCATCTTCTTCACCTTCGTCATTCTCATTTTCTAGCAATGCTTGGGCCATTTTGGCCTTCAACTCATTTGAAACCTTGTCATCGAAAAAGGCAAGGGCTATGTGCTCATCGGCGAGATACCATAGGTGACCGATAAATTTCTTTATCATTACCCGATATAAATCCTGGTCAACGGACTTGTACTCGACGATGTCCTTCAAAAACTTCCAATCTTGATTCGGCGCCTCAGCTGCTCGAGAAGAACCAAACCATGCCTTGACGTAAAGTCGCACCACAAAAATACAAACGTGTCGAATACCATTCAATTCACATACAGATAAGTGAAAAGTTCTCCGAAACAAAAACATCTTGAGGCTGTAAATGGCTTTTGCCATCCATCGAGCATGGGAAACGGGTCCTGGAGGTCGGAAATGGTAATTCTCAAGTTTTTCACCCAGAAACAAAAGAATTAATTGTAGCATTTCTTTGTAGTCATCGCGAGGGTGTTTCTCCTTCAATTGATCTAAGCAAAACTCCTTTATGCCGACTTGCATTGCCACAGGAATTTTTCTGACGACTTGATCGTCTATCAAGCCAGAATGGAATGGTTTAACCTTTACAGCGTCCCATTCCTGTTTGAAACGGTCAAAGCAAGGAACGCCTGGTGCACTGGTCTTTCCCATTTTTGTCTCAAAAACTTCCCTTAGCACCAGTTCGTATACGTGGTGTCTGCAAGGTAAATATAAGATTTCTCTCTCCAACAGCCGCTCAAGAGCAACTGCGGCTCCGGAGAATGGGCCACTGTTCGTTGATGTCGTGTCGAAAGAAAGTCCTTGTATTCGATGTGTCATATGCCAAGATGCCAACAGTTGATAAACGGCATGTGCTATTCTCCGGCCTTTTCCTTTCCCATCTTCTACTTTGGGAACTCCAAGAAGTTGTTCTTTTTCTCCGTACGAGACAATTACCGGTAGACGGTCATCCTTCTTTGTACCCACAAAATCCAAAAGCATTTTGCCATCCCAATGGACTACGAAGGATTTAGCTGCGACAAGCTGGAGATAAATGAAACGCGTTGAAGAATAAGAATTCTGAATGAGAGCAAATAAATCTATGCGATCTTACTTCTGGATTGTCTTTCACATAACTCAGCATGTTCTCTCGATTTGAACGCCGACATCTCCGAAGCGACGTACGGTTTATTGTGTATTGTTGAGGATCGCGTCCAAATGCTTCTGCCGCCGCTATCATAATGCCGACCGCGTCTCGGTCAGTCACTTTGCACTTGTCCAAAGCTGATAGGACTCGTTCAGTAAAACATTGTTTGTAACCTCTTCTGTCACCAACATTTGATGGGCCAGCTTCTGCCGGGAAGTTTTCGTCCTGTCTCCCATTATCATCGCTTGAATCACTGCTTGAAAATTTAACCACTGCAATTGAAAGAATTTCATTTGAATATAAACATTGGACGAACACACAAAGCGCGAAATAGCTTACCGCCTTTAGCGAACTGATCTCTACTAGATTCCGTTGCACGTTTGCGTCGCAACTCTTCTTGTTCTTCGCGCTCAGCTTTTCTTTTCCTCGTTCGAGTATCAGTAGCGTCCACACCACCCATAGTTCCTGGCCGGCCATCTTCTCTTTGCTTTAGCAGAAACTCAATGTCTTCGGTATTTGTCATTTTCTCAAGGGCGTTGGCGTGTGCGATGTCGAAAAGATTATCCAAGCTATCAGAAAACTTATTCTCTTTTTCTCTAGTGGACTCAGTCTTTCTGTGAGATGACTTTCTTAAAGCATCCCACTCATCGTGCAGCGCAGCTATTTTTCTTGTAACATCTCCTCTGGCTTTCGTCGGAATAGCTGCTTGGCGCCAAAAAATCATCACTGCGTCCGCGACTATAACCGCACTATTTTTCTTCGACATGTTTCGTTTGCGAATGTTGAAGAAATGCATTCTTAGCACTTGCTTCTTCGACGGTAATTTGTTCCCCGTAATATTCATGCTTGGATAACCAATCAAAAAAATATCGTCGCGCGATCTAAGTTGTGTTGTCATCTTAACTTTTAAAAAACGGGAGAAAAATCAATTTACTTTTCGCGGTCGTCGGCACTTGTTGAATGACAACAATCGATGAATGAACTGCTATTTATAACTACTACGTATTTTGCAATATTTTACTGCCAGGTACTGATGAATGGGGGCATCTGCTACGTGTGCGTTTCAAATTTTTCAAGACTTTCCAAACAATGACCACTCTTGAATATTGGTGGAATTTCTGTAAAAAAATCAAAAAAAATCAAAAAAATCTCGATATTGTGCAACTGTAAATACATAGATTTTCGGAAAAGATGTTGGGGATGAAAAGTTAATGGGGGTCGGTCATATATTTTGCCCCCTAGGGGTGACCCCTGATGACCTATGGTGTTTTTCGAAAATACTGAGCAACCTCCATTTTTGTATGGTGACCCCCCTAAGGGGAGGAGATAGGGGGTGGGTGTCTTGGGGGAAAATGTTGGCGGTAAAAAGTTAATGGGGGTCGGCCATACATTCTTCCCCCTACGGGTGACCCCTGATGACCTATGGCAATTTCCCCCCTAATTTTGGCAAAGTGGACCTTTTTCTCGGCTCGTGCGCAACCCCTAATTTTTTTTTTTTTTTAATTTTTTTTTCGGCATTGTCATTTTTTTTCAAAAAGGCACGGAATAGAGCCCTCATCTACCAAAATATCGCAAAAATTTCATTTCAAGGTCCACCTTAAAGTAAATTTAATCAAATTGTTATCGCAAATATAAATTTATATTGGCGGTTAAGTCTCAATTGACTTAATCTACTTCATTGATTAACCATGGCGGTAATTGCCGCATTCGACATCGAGTAAAATCAATCGAAATTCCATATTTTGGTTTATTATTTAAAGAAGACGGACAAACCAAAGGCCAGAGGCCATAATTTGTTAACCGTGACAGAGTAAAACAATTCTTATTATTTTATTTTGTAAAATAACAAAAATAATTTCGGTAACGAATGCGACGATATGTTCAATATGAAGTATGTACCATTTTAAATCTGAGATCTTATTCAAAACAACCTTTAGATAAACACTTTTCGAGACATTTAATCAGAGATATTTTCTTAACAATTCGTTTATATGTGTATGTTATGTTTATATAAATAGTATGTGTACACAAATTTATTTTTTTTAACATTCAATTGTAATATCTATATATTTCAATAGAACTTATCCGCGATGCTGGTCTGGAGGGTGGGCAAGAATATTGTCATATTTATGTTTTGGACTTAATTGAAGCCAAAAAAACTTAAGTTCTTTTGATATTGGTGTTCCAAAACAATATTTCTATAGAGTCAATAAATTGTAATTGCAATTTTATAACTTTTACACATTTTTCTAATAATTGGTCAAAGAAAAATATATCAACATTACTCTTAAAATATTATCGATTTTAAACATTGACTGAAGTATGATAAGGGAATATTTACTTTGTCGTGACAGGGGTACAAACAAAAACTAAATAGAAACTGTTACATAAAACGAAAAATAAATTTTAGTGGAAAGTTACTATTTTTACTATATGAATATATTTAAAAATTGTTTTCCTTACTTACAGTGTTATTATTGGCTATGCTACATGTTTTTTCTCCTACTCCACGTGGCAAGGCAGGTCGTATTTTCTTGAAGAAATTTATGTACATTCAGCATATCGTGGTATGGTAGCGGGCGGCCCAATATTCACGGAAGTAGCTGCCAAAGCCAAAGAATTGCAATGTAAAAGAGTTGATTTTTATGTTTTATCCTGGAATCCGGCTTCAAATTTCTATAAGAAATTGGGTGCCTTAGATATGACCGAAGCAGAAGAATGGCATTTCTATCGTTTACAAGAACAACAAATTGAAAAATTAGCGCAAAAATTGCACAAATAAATAAATATTAGCAGTTTGTTTTCTAATATATAATTATATCTGTGGTCACAAGCAGTAATCGCCTAACTCGAAAATCAAGCTTTCGAGAAAAACAGCTTTTTATATAAATGTAATGGGGCTTCATTACGACTTACGTCAAAATATTTATATTAATATCTATTTAAAAAGCAGTGTTAGAGAAATGGGGATTTCACGTAAATATAAAGCATTATTAGTAGAATATGATAACATACATAATTCAAATCGTTCTTAAGTCGACTTAGGCGGTTATCGCTTGTGACCACAGATATTTGTTAATATATTGTAATCGGTTAGGTTAATAATACTTTTTGTCTAAATAAAATGTAGAAGAGTAAATAAATAAATTCACTTAGATATAATAAATAATAATAAAACAATTAAGAAATTATACTCGGTCTAGACCGACTATACGATACCCTATACCATGGTTTAGAGACCCTATCTCTTCGGTCCAACTAATTATATATAGAAAATGAACAGAAACCAAATTTGAGTGAACTTGTTATTAATTTTTTGGCTGCAGATATGAAAAAGTTCATATCGGGTGCTATATTTATATGGAGACTAGGTCGAAAAATGGACCGATCCTGACCATATTTGGTAGTCATTTACTTTTTGAAAAAAATTTGAGAAAAATCTGTTCAATATTTTTGTTTTTTTGATAGATTTAAGCGAAGATCGGGAAGCAGCTCTATATGGGGCCTATGACGAAGATCTGTCCTATAGAGATTAGTGGATATAATAAACACATACAAACCCAATTTGACTGAAATCTATATGATAATTTGGATCTTATGGAAATTTATGTCGATTTCATAGGGGTCGTTTGTATGGTTACTAGGTCTCAACATGGACCGAATTTCACCACTTCCAATAGCGTTCATCCTATGACCGATAAAAGCTTACATTCCAAATTTCATCAAAATATATTCATATTTGCGACCTGTAGTTTGATTACAAGCTTTACATGGACACGCAGACGGACGGACGGACATCGCTAAAACGACTCAGTAAGTGATTCTGAGTCGATCGGTATAATAAAAGATGGGTCTAGGTCGAATATGTTTGGTAGTTACAAACAGCAGCACAAAGTCATTATACCCAAACCACATAGTGGTATAGGATATAAACATTATTGTTCGCCAGCAGTAGCTATAACATGGATTTGCAAAGATTTTGTAGAGTTATATAGTTGGCCGGGTGGAAAAGATGCACTTTGGAGGGTGTATCGGTTTTACTTTTACCACCAGCGATAGTCATTGGTAAGAAACGACGAAATTTTTAATTAGTTTTACGAAAAAAAAATTTTAAATTGTAGCAATTAATTTGTAAAAGTTGAAAAATGTAAAACATGTTTTAGGATTTATAAAACACATTTCTGTTTGAAACATTCAAAGCACCAATAATAGAATTTTAAGTAGAAACACTTTAAAACTTTCACAGACCTTAATTTGTTTAGAGAAAATGTCTTAGATCCAACTAATTGAGAGGCATTGTTATAAATTGTTTGCCTGCCGATATGGAAAAGTTCATATCAGATCATTGTGAGGGCGTTTCCATTTTAAGCTTTTTGATTTTGGGTTCGTTGTCTGGTTAAATTTGCAGTCGTAACCAATACTAACTCAACCGATCTAGCATAAATTTTTTCAGAATATTTAAATACACTGTTTGAACAATAATTTCGTCAATAAAATTGAGAACGCCGCACAGTGCGAGATTTTGCGAATCTAGCGGGACAAAATTAAAAAAAAAACTATCTTAAATTTAAAATCGGAGATAATAAACAAAAATAGGTGCCAGGTTTCTTCAGCTAGACACTTTACAATAGCTCTGTTCGTTTACTTTCCCAGTAAAAACCTAAATTTCAGAGACTTGGAAAAATTAGTTCTCAAAAACATAAATATCCAAAATAGTAAACGAAAAGCAATTTGTAAGAATTTGCAAGTTCATAGAAACAGCTGATTGTAAACACATTTGAATGGGAAGAAGAAACTAATACTTTTTAAAATAAACATTTATTATGAAAGACATTGGAAGATACACATATTTTTTTTTGCAGGAACCGGTTTTACACACCTCGCCTGAAGGGAAGACAGGTTGACCTAAAATGCCAAAGAAATCTGAAAGCGGGGTTTTGTTAACAGTTGATTTGACATGAAAAATCACTTTGAATCGAAATTTTAGCTGATCCTGTTTTTTTAATACGCGCATTTTTCACTTTTTATGTAAGCACATATCAACGCATGCATGAAAAATGATCATGCTGGTCCAATTCTGGTATTTTCTCATATTTTGTGTGTGTGTGTGTGTGTGTGTGTGTGTGGGCGATATTTTTTCCAAACCATCTAACGAGATAAATATCACGGCGCGCTTTTTTAAAGTGGTATCCCCTGTAGGCCTAATCCACGAACTTTTTATAGCATATTTATATATGTTGCGAAGAAAATGTGACTACTGCTTTTTTTAATCGACTCGAATATGTTGGATCTTCCACCAAATTAATTTTGAATCGCTCCCAAAATTTTAAAAATTCCCTGTGTACAAATTCACCGGCCTGCTCTGACCATAAGCCTAAACCATCGTTGTCCAATAATAAAATTCCCGCTTTTAAATAATCAAGTAACACGTGAATTTTTAAAGTTTGGGTCACTCCAGTGCTTTCTAAAGCGGTGCGCAGTTGATTCAAATTTTCATCTAAATTTGTAACGTCAGAACGTTGCGTAGAAAAACAATCGTGTACAATTTTATTCATTGTATGGCTGTAACTTCAATGGACCAACGTGCTCTTAAATTTCACGATCAAGCAATTTATCTGATTCTTGCAAAAGTTTCCTGCATATATTACCCTCAAAAACTTCACCCTAGTAATTTTTTGCAACTAATTTCAATTTTGTTGGCCAAAGTAAAGCTTTTTCGCGTCCTACAACAGACACTATGCCATTCCAAAATAAGTGGTTTATAAATCCTTGTAAAAGGTGGAGTTCAGGCAGAGGGCATTTCTGGAGAACGTTCATAGAAAAGTCATTTTCTTCATCATTATCGCTATCTTCATTTTCTATTTCTTTTTCGTAAAAAAAGAGAGGCATGTTTACCGTGCTATGGCAATTTTTCGCAGTCTTTTTTTACCGATACGCTTAAATTTCTGATAATCATCTATTACATTTTTAAATGTTTTAAGGATTATATCATCAGCCTCTCTTCTAAAAGTTTGCAGTTCAGTAAGAGTAATATAACAGTAAGGGCAAGGTTATGTTGCGGTTGCGGTTTGCTGTCCATTAATTATTAGCAGAAGTTTGAAATCAGAGATAAATCTGAAGGGTATCTCATTAACCTTTGTCAATTCAAACAAAGTTTTTACATTTTCATAAGTTTCCTTTATTTGTCGAACAATCGCTAGTATAATTAATCTGTAAACACTGTTCAAATTTCTTTTCATTGATGTACTCCCACCAGTGGAGTAACGAGTTCTTTTACTTTCATTTTTATCTGCTTCTTCTTTTCCTTCTTCTGTCAAAATTATTAAAGAAAGTTTAAAAAAGCCTTGCCCTCCATATGCCATCAACTTTATTTTTGCATTTTGGATCTGTGCAACATTCCGTTTTTCAAAGATTGAGTCAATAAGTATTGGTTGGTTGGCAAAAACGACAGGTCTATCAACTATACCTTCCTTAGATTCGAAAGGGCGAATATCTTCCTTATAGACGCTTTCCAATGAATTTGATTTTTCACGCATATTTTCTTTATAATCTTTGGGAATTGATTTTCTTCCAGCACAACTTCTGATGAAGTTGGTCATTTTATTCATAGAATTTTGAGATACTCCAGTAGCGGCTTGATATTCGTCCAAACCTTCAGCAGTAAAAATGGTTTTCTTATCTTTTTTGTTATTCAAAGTTACTCTCATTTTAGAACCCGCTGTATTCAAAATTATATCGCCATCTATTGTAGTACTATCAGGATCATTATCAGACAGTCTTTTCTTTAGCATTGATGTTAATATTTGATTTTGTCGCTTTTCTGGTAATTTTTCTACTATGCCCAAGACATTTTCACGAGTACTAGGTGGAGAATACCACAAGAGTGACGTATACCTTTGCCTATTTTTTGCAAAAAAATTACTGCAAGTGCTCATAGAGATTTTCGTTTGAGCATTTTTTTGCGTAGAAGGGAGTTGAGTATTTGACGCAGCACCGTAAAGACCATTATATTCATGTATTTCAGTATCGAAATTACGTTTGTAGCCCTTTCCCTTAACTTGTTTTAAATGACCTTTGAACCGTGCCATGAGACATATATAGCAATTACAATCAGAGGATGTTCTGGTTTATTTCGGTAAATTAATGTCTACAAAATTAGGCATTATTGGAATCGGTCTTGCTGTAATATTATTCTGGTGCTCGAATTGCTCATTTACATGTTTTTTTATTAAATCAGAAGATTCTTAGTTACTGAAAATTCTGAACGAGGACGATTGCCAAAAACTATTTTTTTGCCACATGGAGCGCATACTTTCAATCTATTTTCTTCGTGATCACATTTATGATCGTTAAAATATGAAATATTTTTTGAAAGAGTATTTTTCTCCATAGTGTATTTTCCAACTGAACTATTGTGTGTAAGCATATATATACAATTCAACCAAGCAATCAATCAATATATACAATACACCAAATTGAAAAGCTCGAATTCTTAATTTATTATATGCATGTGACCTCTGAATATCAAATGTGGGTAGGCACACAGTACCATACGCCACCTGTTGGTCTTTTGCACAACTTAATCTTTCAAGTGCATTGAATAAATATTAAATTGTAGATGGTGTTTATAGAAAATATTTGGCATAATTATAACAAATTTGGCCTCAAAGCACAAAATATACACACATACATATACCACCACACATACATACACATACCACACACACAAAATATGAGAATATACCAGAATTCGACCAACATGATCATTTTTCATACATGCGTTGATATGTGCTTACATAAAAAGTGAAAAATGTCAAAAACAGGATCAGCTAAGATTTCGATTCAAAGTTATTTTTCATGTCAAATCAATTGTTAACGAAACCCCGCTTTTAGATTTCTTTGGCATTTTAGGTCAACCTGTCTTCCCTTCAGGCGAGGTGTGACCATTAGATTTGAGTTTTTCCACTTCCCAAGTGAAGCATCCGTCCGCTATTTACTTTAATCTTTTTGAAGTCACACATATAAGATACAAATATGGATCATATACAATACCTAATTCTGGAAATAGTTCCCATATACAAATTATTTGTGGTATAAACTTTTAAACTCTGCAAACACAAATTTGTTGACAGTCTCACAAACATTTGTCTTATACTTAGTTTGCAAGTCCATTGATGACCTGGCCCAATATTTTTTGACCTAAGATACAATGATGGAATTAGTGCTATTCTTGGCTTAGACCACATTTAATATTCTTTCATGTTTTTATTTTTAAGAGTTTTAATATCATTATTTTATGTCTTAATAAATTTACAAATTTAATTTATTTCTTTTTTTTTTTTTACATTTAAATAGATTGATTTTTTAATCTACCACTTAAATCGAGGGATATGTGTACCTGATGTTTTAACAACAAATGATAAGTCCAAATGCAGAGGAAAATTTAATCAAGCATTATTTTAAAATTAATTAGTTGACACTAGCGTTTATCAAAATCAGGTGTTTTGATTAAAAAGTTGGAAATAAAATTGTTCACAATATGGCATCTGGAAAACAATTTAAATTTCGCAAAGCTCAAATAAATGATATAAAGATTGTAAAACAAATGATACAGGTAAATTAGTTTAAGTACTTAGTGTAAGCAGAATGATAGTATTATCAGCTGAAGAATGTTCTTCCCTTGAAGAAGTTATTCTCTAGTCTATCTTATTACACTATTAGATTATTACACTGTTTTGTGAGTGTCCATTGTAAAGATAACAACCGACTTATGATCGATGTGCAGATAGACGTCAAGTTACCCGTGATCTTAATTATTTTTTGTATAAAATTTCACGTAAAGTATATACCGAATAAAAAACATGTTTTTCTATTGAAGGAATTGGCTGAATTTGAAAAAATGAGTGATGGACCACAGCTGACAGAACAAGGTAAGAAAAGATATCACGTCTTAGCAGTATAGCTTTTCAACAGGATCAATTTAGAAAAACTTTCTATGTCGATTAAGATTTATCCGTATATCTGTGGCCCCAAGTAAATTATATCAAATTCTTATCGCAAATATAAATTTATATTGGCGGTTATGTCTCATTTGACTTAATCTACTTCATTGATGAACCAGGGCGGTAATGCCGGATTCAACATCGAGTAAAATCAATCGAAATTCCATATTTTGGTTTATTTAAAGAAGACGGACAATCCGTAAACCCAGAGGGCATAACTCGATAGCTATGACAGAGTAAAACAATTCTTAGTATTTTATTTTGGAAAATAAATAATTTCAATAACGAATGCGACGATACGACCCCAGATATGTTCAAATATGAAGTATACACAATTTTTTTTAAATCTAGGATCTCACTTTTGTAAACATTTAATCAGAAATATTTTACTAACAACTCGTTTATATATGTTGTGTTTATATAAATATTATGTATCCAACAATTTAATTTTTTTCACATTCAATTGTACCCAGTATTTTCCATTTATATTTCAATAGATCTTATCCGCGATTCTGGTCTGGAGGGTGGGCAAGAATATTGTCATATTTATGTCTTGGACTTAATTGAAGCCGAAAAAACGTAAGTTCTTCTGATGCTGATGTTCCAAAACAATATTTCTATAGAGTCAATAAATTGTAATTGCAATTTTATAACTTCTACAAATTTTTCTAATGATTGGTCAAACAAAAATGTATTTCTCTTAAAATATTGACTTTAAATATTGTCTGAAGTATGATAAGGGAATTTTTACTTTGTCGTGACAGGGGTACTTACGATAAGAATCATTTAAAGAAACGACAACAGACAAAAACCAAATAGAAAATGTTACATAAAGCGAAAAACAAATTATAGTGGAAAGTTACTAATGTTCGATAATTAAAAATTGCTTTCCTTACTTACAGAGTCATTATTGGCTATGCTATATGTTTTTTCTCTTACTCTACGTGGCAAGGCAAGTCGTATTTTCTTGAAGACATTTATGTACGTCCAGCATATCGTGGTATGGGAGCGGGCGGCCGAATATTCACGGAAGTAGCTGCCACAGCCAAAGAATACCAATGCAAAAGAGTTGATTTTCATGTTTTATCCTGGAATCCGGCTTCAAAATTCTATAAGAAATTGGGTGCCTTAGATATGACCGAAGCAGAAGAATGGCATTTCTATCGTTTACAAGAACAACAAATTGAAAAATTGGCGCAAAAATTACATAAATAAATATGAGCGGTGTGTTTTTTTTTTCTAATATATAATTATATTTGTGATGAGCTGTTATATTGTAAATGATTAACTATAATACTTTTTGTCTAAATAAAAAGTAGAAGAGTAAATAAATAAATTCACTTAGATATAATAAATAGTAATAAAAACATTATTGTTCGCCAGCAGTAGCTATAACATGGATTTGCAAAGATTTTGTAGAGTTATATAGTTGGCCGGGTGGAAAAGGATGCACTTTGGAGTGTGTATCGGTTTTACTTTTACCGCCAGCGGTATATTTGGATAAACGTATGCTAGGCATTGGTAAGAAACCGGTACATAATGGCATGACATCCAAACAAATGGAATGACTTTCAACATCTTTCATCGAAATAACACCTGAAAAGAGAACAAAAATATATATGAAGCAGTTCGTTATAGGAAAATTTACGTTTTAAGAAGAGGTACACCGAAAAAAGCCATGGTTTATATAAACGAAAATTTCATCGATTGTACGAAAAACTTTTTTTTCGCAATATGAAAGGATGGTCTAAAATAAACGAATACTCACGAAAGCCTTATTTACAATGTTAGAAATTTATAATCAGTTTTTCGGAATATTTGATTAAAATGTATGACAGAAAACGCAAACGAAGTACGATCTTTTTACTTCAATGTTGATTCAATAATTATTCTTTCACTTAATGAATTTAATCTGATATCAGTAAAAAGGTGTTAAAAAATATAATGCACAAAAATCGAGCTACACAGATCATTTAGATACTTAGACCTTTTACCGAAACTCATTTTATATCCTAGATTTTCTTACTTATTTTCTGTATAAATAAAATTACCTGAAGATCGTCCACAGACAGCCCACGAATTTTGATCTGTCAACACCTCATACATAAGATCAACAAATGGATTTTCATGAATTTTGGTGATTTTTACATTTAAATTGCATACAGATTTGAGACGGCAAAGTTCATTGGGTTCAAGTTGAGCCTGGACCTTGAATAGTGTAACATAGTCCACCAAATCGAAAGCACATCCAAAATTACGCAACAGATACGGTTTTTCCACACTTGAAAATTTCGTAAGAAAATGCACTTTTATAACTGGAAATTCAATTTCTGCATTTAGGGGTTCCACTTGAATTTCGTACAAGAAATAAACCGTCAAAGATTTGTAGATTTCCTTTGGGAAATGGGAGATAAAAAAAAAAATAAATATAAGCACCACAACAAAATTTTAATCAGGACTAAGGGATGTTTACTTAAAATAAGTTTAATAAAGAAATTTCTGATGACAATTTCTTTAATAATTCTACTCTGAATAAACATTAAATATTATTGAAAAAGGGATTTAATATTTATATATAAATATTACACACAATTCTCTGTTGTGTTGGTGGATTCAAATCGATCAAACGCACACCTGGTACATCACAACGCACCCGTGCCTCAGTCAAGTACAGATGCGCCTCTAAACCCCTAACAATCACTTGCAAAAATTTCCGTGTACCACAGGTATGTAAGTGACATGATGCCTCAATGGCCGGTTGGAATTCAATGGGTATCTGTAATTCATTACGTGACCAGGGGCAACTCAATGTAATGTGATGTTCTAGGTGTTTGGTCAATTTGCGTCCCGGCATATCTGTTAAGACTTCCAGCGGTATATCACGATCCTCGAACGATTTAAAGTCTATTAGTGGCACATTTAAAACACTTTCAAATGTGGCATCTTCATCAGGATTTTCTTTGTTTGTATCCGAATCTTCTTCCTTGGTCTGGTTATGCATGCGTATACGTAGATTTTTCGAACATTTCAAAGTAATTTTGGCATCAGGTGGAAATATGAAACTACCACCAGAGACACGAAGACGTATGGGTTGTTCAATGCCGGCAATAAGTGTTTTGAAATTTAATACAGCTGTTGCTGGTTTTGTGGTTATCTCAAATGGTACACTTTTCACTGGTAGCTGTTCAGATAAAAATTCCAACTGGGACATGCGGATGCGGAGCTTAAAGATAAAAAAAAAATATATATATATAAATATTAATATGTTTATAAAAGTTGTCCTTGATCTGGTACGATTGTTTCTACAAAAAAATTTTGCTATGATTCTGCGACAATTAATGAATATAATATCACTAACCTGTTTGAAATCCCATTGACCAACTCGTGTACCCTTGGTTTTCAATTCCAAAATTCCCATACCAGGTTGTATTACAATATTCTCCAGCGATACAAAATTTGTAAAATCTGATTGTACACTAGGTGATAGTTTACGTTTAGTACTACTTGTTCGCCTTACCGGTTGTTTAGGTTTAGGGATATTACAAGCTACCGAAGCACACGCCAATGTTTTATCTTGTTTACGATCCAACAACAAAGAAAACTTCAAACGGTTGTCTTTAGTAGCTGATATATTAGTTGGCAAACTTGAAGTTTGTGTAGCTAAAGGAGTGACGTAACGTTCAAAAGAGAGTTTGATTTCATCCACTATCACCTCACGAGGATAGAGACTTTCAAATTCTAACTGGACACAAACAAAATCATCCTGTATAATGGGTTTATCATTGAGTACTTGTATGTTTACAATCCGAAAATGATCTTCTAGCACACAAAAGTTGGCATTTTCCAAAGTGGGTTGTGCGGATAGTGATGATTTGAGAGTTTTTAAAGATTTTAGAAATTCGTCAAAGTAGAAGGATCTTACTAGGGTTTCTAATTCAAGACAACAAGATATGGCACTACATGTTTTTGTGTAAGCCATAGCATCACCCATTTTACGATAACAATTGGATAATTCCAATAAAGTTTGCGAACATAAGCCGGGCCAATTTTCTGCTTTAAGTTCTCGTAAAAGATCGGTAAAAAACCCAACAGCTTTATGGGGCTCACTTAAGGCACAATAAAAATTGCCTAAATCCAAACCCACTAAACGAGCCGACCGTAAACGTGATACATGTTTATAAGTGCTAATAGCCAACTCCGCCAGCTCCAGATAAAGCTTTTGAAAAGCTTGATTGGATCCTAAAGCCTCTTTCAATTGTTCGGGTGGTGATTTTCGAGGCCTTCTAGCAGGCGATTTTTCTCTTTGTTGTGGTGTAGGATTTAAGAATTGCTGTTGATCGATAGGCGTATCTCCAATACCAGCCGAGAGCTGCACAACAATATGTAATTGTGCAGATGTGGGAGTACAGCCTGGTAGTAAACCACATAATTTACCCAACTCATATAGCTTATCTTTAGCTAAATTCCATATGGGTGCACAGTGTTGAAAGCAGCTTACTTCTTGGGGTTCCATAGATAATTCACAAACCTGTAACACCTCTAAAGCGCATACAAATTCCCAACACGCTAAAGCTCCCTCCTGGCATTCCAATTTCACCAATTCTACTTCTCGTAGAGTAGAAAATAAAAATCCCAATAATCTCTTAGCTATACAAGGAGTGTCATTGCTTTGTTGTAATAAATAGGCTTGTCTCTCGAATAAATAATTTCGAAAATCCAAGAGTGAAACACCTTCACATTTAATTTTTTCTCTCCATTCAAAACGATCAGTCCTACGTAAACATATGCCATGAAAAGATGTTAAGGTTTTTTGAAAAAACTCCAAACACTTTTGTTTTTCACCAAAACTGGAATTTGTTATAAACTGCGAAAATATTGCATCCAACTCATCGTATTGTATTAGAGCTTCCGTATAAAGTTCCAGTTTTTCAAAAACCAAAGCTAAATCTTCTTGCATAAAGAAATATTGACGAAAATCCCAGCCGTCAAGATTGCGTTTGTCACGTTTTGAACGTATAAGTTCTTCATATTTGCTAATATTGCGATTGTAGCTTGTAAGCATTAAAAATCTAAAATGTAAGAAGTAACATGTAACAAAGTTTAGGTTCTGGATTAAAAACCACTTAAATGTTTTATTCCTTTGTCTCAATCTATTTAAAACCCTTTATAAATTCGACTAATGAAGAAAATTTATTTTTAGATAAAAAAATTTATTTCACTTACCTAATCCTTTGCACTAAACAACGAAAACTTTCGGTGGATTTTTGTTCAAATTTAGCTGGATTTAATACTGATATACAACGATCGTCATTTTTGGCACCAAAATCTAAACGAATTTTATCCAACACCGTAGTTCTTTGTAATAAATTTTTAGTTTTTTTCACATCTATAGTCTCCACTAGCAAAATCATCCAATCGAATATCTCATAATTTGTAAGCAGTTTTAACCAACTATCGATTTCTTCATGTGTAGTCTTTTTATAACTATCCAAATCCTATATAAGATAATTTATTTACTTTATTTATTAAATGTCTGTCTTTAATAAACTTACATTACATTCCGTCACATATATATGCAGTATAGGATGTTCCACTATACTCCAATCACCCTTTTTATACCTTTCTAAGAGTTTTTCATTGAATGGTTGAAATTGAACATCTAAACGAACATGTTTTGTGGGACGTTGCAAAGTTCGACGCCATTCGCATGTATCCAATGGTATAGCATTTGAAATTTGGGCCTCCAGTGAACGAAATAGAGGAGCAGCGCCGTTGTCTATGAGTAATTATAGGAATACATCTCTAATTTTGGGAATTTTCTAAAATATTTTACAACTTACATGTTATTATGGGCTTAAAATTCATTATTATATTTAACAAAATTTACAACAAAAAAAAATATCAAAAATCTCCTCTATTGCACGTAAACAAATAATTTTAAGTCAGCTGTTAGTTAACTTCTTATAATGAATTCCATGTACTTTGACTTGTGTACATTGATAATTGCAAAGACTTTTACAACACTGGCTTATCCCATGTATTCATACAAAAAAGGTAAACAAAATTAAAGCTGCGTTCACACTACGTGTTTTGCTTGTTTTTTTTTCTTAGTTTTTAACACGTGTAATTTGTACACATAGTGTGAACCCTTTCAAGCATTGTTTATGTACAACACATTTTGCAAGACATATGTAAATTTTTCAATTGAGCAGGTTCTATTTTGGCAAGACAAACATATGAAAATACAACACTGCTTGTGTCGAAAGAAAAACAGAGTAAATTATAAAGATTAATATTGAAAGAAAAATAAATTGTTTAATATTAATTAACAATTAAAAAATATATAAAATATATAACTTTATTTTTAACAATAAATTTTTGTAAATTCACAAATTAAATCAGAGGTCGTACGGAAATACATATGTACGTTTGAACGCAAAAATTATGAGTCGTATGTAAAACGCCAATTTTGACACACACACGGAATTACGTATGGATCGTTAAACTGAATTTACATATGGAAAATACACATAGTGTAAACACACCTTAAGCTGTATTATTTTGAACATAATTATGTGAAGAATGATATTAGCTTTGTTCGTTTACGCGATAATTTGTAACAATTTGTACAAATTATCACAAAATTTACTGGATTCTGTTCGTTTACTTTAAAAACTCAGTAAAAGAGAGCAAATGAGAGCGTAAAGTGACAGTTCATTTTTTGAAAACTTGTTAGTTTTTACTGGATATATTTTGCCAGTAAGAATTTGCAAGCAAGAAAAAACATATGTTTGAAAAACATATGATTGAGTTTTGTGGTAAATAAAGCAAAAATACTACAATTCTATTTTTGTGAAAAATTTTTAAATAATAATTATGAGCGAATTAACGATAGAAGAAGTAAGTAAATATTCACATAACCAGGTTTCATTAATTTTAATCTTTTAAAACAGGTTCCTGCTATGTTTTACACAATATTGCCGATGAAGACGATCTGATGTTTGAGTCAGAAAAAACTTCGGCTGTAAGCGATGCATTTCAAATGAACTTACGATCAGCTGTTTCTATGAACTTGCAAATTGTTACAAATTTTCTGTTCGTTTACTTTTTTGGATATTTATGTTTTTGAGAACTAATTTTTCTTACTCTCTCAAAATTAGGTTTTTACTGGATTTTAATGGAAAAGTAAACGAACAAACTTATTATATTGTTATTCTGTATCAGTTTAGCATACGGAAATAAAATTTTACTTCCAGCAGTGGAAAAATTTAGCCTACGTTAATGGGTTCTCAAACATATTTAACAAATATTTTTTAGGCAAACCTTTTAAAATAAAACCACATCATGTTGTACTTATCCACCTAAATATTAAAACTGTGTCACTAAAAAAAATTAATATGCTGGAAAACATATGTTCCCACTTTCCCAAACACATTTAGCAATATCATAAACTTCTCTTTTTAAATTTTAAGTAATGTGCTATGTTATTACATTATTATATATCTCTAAATTACTACAAAAATGACTGTAGTTGTATTGCAATACATTGTAATATTGTAATATTAATACAATTGAAACTTTCAAAAAAATATTTATCATTTATTTATTTAATAATTATATAATAAATTATTACAAAATTATATTAATTTAAGCACTAGCTGCTAATGCCGTTAGCTCATAGTTAACAGAATTAATTTTTTTTACAAAACTTTAATAATTACAATTATTTAGAAGAGAAAAAATATTAACATGATGTATATAGTTTTAAAAAAATAACAAAACTTAAATGTATTCACTTTTATGCTGTTGAAAACTTTGCTTTTACTTTTGATTTCAATATTTTGTTGGATATACACTATTCACTATTTTTAGTACTGCTTCACAACACCGAGGCATGGAGTCAATTAAATTGTTGAATCAACTGCCTCTTGTTTATGTAATTTCCTGTCCATATTTTGCGATCTACAATATCCCATAGATTTTCTATGCGATTGAGATCTAACTGCATAAGATTGTTCCCATTCGGTTAGAACTTTGGAGGTATGTTTTGGGTCATTGTCACGTTGGAACTTCCAGATTAAGGACATATTTTCGTTCTCATTTTGAATTTGCCTATATTAAAATCAATTTGGAGTATCTTCTACTGGCTGAATTGAACCCATTTCTAGGCCTGAAAAGCAACTCCATACCATAACATTGCCACCGCCAAACTAATCAGTTTTATTTGTACATTTTGGGTCTGGTCTTTTTGCCATTGGTCATCGTACAAACGTACTTAAGTCATGGCCTATTGGACTCAATTTCATGTTGACCAGTTTATGTATTCTTTAGCAAAATTTATGCGAACCAGATGATTTTTTCTGGTATCAGTGGTTTCTTCAGATTGTTAATGACCTCTTTAGGTGGCATTTGTTGAGGTTTTAAAACTCTCTTACTCTTAAATTATTATGTCTTTGCCTCGTTTTACGGGGCCTAACGGCTAAACGTCGAGTCGTCACCACGATATTTCTTGATATTTTTTGAAATTATGGAATTAATAATAGAATATTTCTCATAAATTTTCTTTTGCTTAAGACCAGCAGTAAAATCATCTATTATTCTGCTTTGAAACTACAAAACTTTATTCTTGCCATTATTTTATAATAATTAATTATAAAATCAAATTTTTTAAAAATACAATAGTGTTTAAAAAACGAGCGGTAACGTCATATAACCAGTAGCCATAAACAAAGATAACGTTAACCTAACTGTTTGCTGAGCAGCAACTACGAGGACCACAAAGCAAACAAGAAAAACGTGAGACTCTTATCGAAAATAATAGAAAGAACGAACGAGATGCTTCCTCGATGGATCAGAGAAGACAACTCCTCTCTATTATTTACTTATTAAAAATAACTTGCTTTTAAATTAACGAACACATTAATTAATACTAGCAGATTCCAGCCCTCGAAATTCTAGGAAATTTTATTTTTCATTAAATAAAAACCCTAAAGGTATGCTAATCAATTATAGCCAATTCACAAATCAACACAAAGAAAACAAACTCATTTTTATTACAAACACATAACAAATTTAATAAACACACACATAGCATTGCATAATTTTATGTATTTGTTAGTAGCAACTTTAAATGCAGTTTACTCCAAAAAAGAATTTTTAATTTAAAAATCTGTAAATCTGGTATACAGCTAAAAAGAAGTACCTTTCAAATGAGACTTGTGGAGTCAAAATAGGATTAAAACTAACAACAACAAGAAATCGCCTTGCCTATTAATATAGATATTTCCATCGTATCTAATTATAGAAAAAAATAATCTGGCAGGTTTATTCTAGGAAATCAGCTGCTACAAGTGTCAAAAAATGAAAGGGAAAATATTTTCATATTTTACAAGGGTGTTAGAAAAACAATTAAATTTTATAAAAATAAGTAATTTTCAACACATACTTTAAATAAAATATATGCCACAAATAGATAAAATTGAAGTATAATAAAAAATAAATTAAATAATAACCTGCAGCTAACAAATCACCATGGAAATGGCAAAAAGTTTATTTGGCCGAGACCATGATGGATATGTGGGCAGAGAAGAACATACGGTAAGTTGGAGAGAGAAATTGTAAAGAAGTCACTAATTAATTATGGATTATAAATTTTATAGAAAAAACTGCAGACATTGGGTTCAGAAGATGATGTAGTAGATGAAATACCAAATATGATGGAAGAGTTAAGTGTAGTCGATGGTTTACGGCCAAATCCGGGAGGACCCTTCTCAGCATTAACACCTTCAATGTGGCCACAAGAAATTTTGGCTAAATTAGGTCAGCCCGAAGCTGAGAGTTTAGCAGGACCTAATGACCAACCGGATTATAGATTCGATGAATTTGGGTTTCGTGTTGAGGTGGAAGATGGTCCCGAACAAAATTCGAATAAATTATTGGGTATTCCATTTGTGGAAGATGCTCAACATCGTTTACAATGGATTGCCCATTTAGAATTTTCGCATAATAAAGAGGCTACAGAATTAACATGGGAACATGTCGATGTTATGTTACCACGTACTGAAAAGTTAAGAAATATGGTGCGAGAGGGTATACCTCACTCACTAAGAGCCCAAATGTGGATGCGACTGTCTGGAGCTTTAGCCAAGAAACAGAAGAGCGAAACGAGTTATCAAGACATAATCAAAGCATCGGCAAATGATCAATTAATGACTTCAAAACAAATTGAAAAGGATTTATTACGTATATTGCCCACAAATGCTTGTTTTAGTACTCCCAATGGTACGGGCATACCCAGACTAAGACGTATTCTTAGAGGTATTGCTTGGCTATACCCTGACATAGGCTACTGTCAAGGTACTGGTGTAATTGCAGCTTGTTTACTTCTCTTTATGGAGGAAGAAAATGCATTTTGGATGATGGCCACAATAGTCGAAGATTTATTGCCAGCATCATATTACTCATCCACGCTGTTGGGTATTCAAGCAGATCAACGTGTAATGCAAACATTAATTGCAAATTATATTTCTGCTGTGGATGATTCATTAAAAAAACATGACATCGAATTGTCTTTAATAACATTACATTGGTTTTTGACGCTTTTTGCCAATGTTGTACATATGAAAATATTGGTTCGCATTTGGGATTGGTTTTTCTATGAGGGTAGTATAGTTCTATTTCAATTGACGTTGGGCATGCTGAAAATGAAGGAGAACGATTTACATAATCTTGAAAATTCTGCTCAAATATTTAATTCCTTATCGGATATACCGGGAGAAGTGGATGATGTTGGGGTAGGTTTGAATTTTTTTTTCACCATTTTTAACAGATCTCTGGAAAAATTTGGAATTCTATCAAGTTAAACAATTGTTCTTATTTCAGGATCTTTTTAAACTTGCCTTGGAAGTTGGTGGTTCTCTTAGTCAAACTGTTATTGACACCCATCGTCGTCGTCACCTGGCCTATTTAATGGCAGATCAAGGAGGTCTTGTTGGCAATCCAGAAGCTGTGCCCAATTTGCCAAAACAACATTTGGCCCGGCGACAAGTACGAAAATCGAAATCTATACTGGAAACATTACTTTTCCGCAGCGATAATGCCGTCGATGAAGTTAAAAATAAAAATATAAGACAAACTGAAATTTTGGTAGATCTGCGTGAAGCCATACTAAAAGTAGCTAGACATTTCATAACTATAGAACCGAAGTTGGCAAACCATATACAACTCACTGCGGATTATACCACACAGTCACATGCTAAAGATCATGAAAATTTCATTAATGTAGCAAGGACACGTAAAAGAAGAGCTAAGGCTTTGCATGATTTCGAAAGACATGACGATGATGAATTGGGTTTTAGGAAAAATGATATAATTACCATAGTAAGTCAAAAGGATGAGCACTGTTGGGTTGGTGAACTGAATGGTTTAAGAGGATGGTTTCCAGCTAAATTTGTGGAGCTACTGGATGAACGTAGTAAACAATATACTTCGGCTGGAGATGATGCTATTTCAGAGACTGTCACTGATTTGGTAAGAGGTACACTAGCACCAGCTGTTAAAGCTTTTTTGGAACATGGCATGAAAAGACCTTCATTTTTGGGTGGTCCTATACATCCCTGGCTATATATTGAGGAGGCTGCCTCGAGAGAAGTTGAAAAAGATTTTGAATCTGTTTATAGTCGTTTGGTGTTATGTAAAACCTATCGTTTAGATGAAGATGGCAAGGTATTAACACCCGAAGAATTGTTATATCGTTGTGTACAAACTATTAATCAATCTCACGATGAAGCTCATGCGCAAATGGATGTCAAATTAAGATCTCTAATATGTTTAGGTCTCAATGAGCAAGTCCTGCACTTGTGGCTAGAAGTATTATGTTCTTGTCATGATGTGGTAACAAAGTGGTATCATTCATGGTCTTTTATTGATTCTCCCGGATGGGTACAAATCAAATGTGAGTTGCGTATATTGGCTCAGTTTGCATTTAATTTAAATCCTGACTGGGAGCTGCCACCAAAGCGTGGCAAAGAATCACAGCCTCTAAAAGATGGCGTACGTGACATGTTGGTAAAACATCATTTATTCTCTTGGGATTTGTGAAATCATTCTTTGTCGTTGCAAACAAATCGGCTAATTGTACGTATATTCTTATAATAGTATTTAAGTACAAAAAATATAAAAAAAAAAACAAAAATTTTAATTTTCAAGAAAGACCGTTAAAATACTTCCATTATTTTTAGTTATTTTAATCTTTTGTTTTAATATGTATTTTTTATGTTAATAATTTTATTCTGTAAAAACCAAAATAAACAAAATGTGCATTTAATATTAAATTAATCTATAAATTTAAACAACTTATTATTATGATTGTTAAAAATACTTTTATATCGTTTTGTTTCCCCTTTATATATGTGCAGCTTTACATGTCTATCTATTTATTATATGTATTTAAATCATTAGCTTAATCTTTTTAACTTTACCTTTTTAAATCTTTACTGATTACCTTATGCTTATTGTGTAATTTAATATACTTATAAAATCCATTGTATTAGTTATAAAAAGATGGTCTGTCCACTTAAGTGCTTAAAATATTTACTTCAATTTCTCGTTATACCTTTAACTGTCATAAAAATTACAAAACAATTTTATAACATGTATGTACCTTAAACAATATTTCGAAATTATGTGTATATAAATATATACATAAATTATTATATTATTAAATATATAAATAAAATCATAAATATGAAAAAAGAATCGATTAAAAATGTGTACAATCAATAATATTGAAAAGGCAATGATTAACTAAAAGACTAAAAAAGTATAAATTTAATTACTTTTGGATACAAAGGAAAATATTAAATTGACTCTGAAAGTCATTTAAAGTCGATCAGTCTAATAGGTGGTCTAGTCTGTAGTTATCAGTAAAGTCTGTGGTTATCAGGAATACATAATTTTGAGGTTATTGATGACAAATGCAAAATAATTTTTAATGCAAAATATGGACCAATTTCCAAAATAAAAGAAGTTTATTAGCTCTCCTTATAAAGTCGAATTAATGTGATCGCGGTTACTCAAGCAAGACAACCACAGAAGTATGCATTATGGTTCAGGCCAAAAGTATAAAAGTGAATAACACCACTTTTATACCCTCCACATCTCAGTGGCAGTGTTTTTAATTCCGTTTGTAACGCATCGAAATAAATGCCGAAGACCCCAAAACCATATATTTTTTTGATCATTATAACAAGGGAAGTTGATTTAGCGATGACCGTCTGCTGTGAAAATCACGATCACTCCGTCAATATCTAAGCTACACCGTTCGTTTTTGTATAAAATGGTTTATAACATCCCAAAGGAATTGTAATTTAATAGGTTAAAGGGGTCACGAGATATGAATGAGACTTTGTGTGTATATTAATAATATTTAATTAATTAATAATTAAATATTATAAGTTTAAATTTCTATGGTCTCAGAACGTTCTAAGAGGGATCAAACTTTTTGTATTATAAAGCCTACTGTTTTAAATAATGAATTTCGTTAATGTTATATGAAGGACTCAGAGAACTTATAGGATTTCTACTCTAGCAATCAAATAGTAATTAATTAAAAATTAAGACATGATCATTATTTTTCATAAAAAAAAAAAAATATAATAGAAACTGACCAAAAAGAAAAAACAATTAACTTTAAATTTAATTGGTATTCGGAATTAATGTTTCAGTATCGGCAATAGTTTTAAAGTGGTAGCCGTACTCAACATTGGGTGTAATATTGAGTTTAAAACGCAGGTGGAGGGTATCAAAAAATTCGGCACAGCCGATTTAACACCCTTACTTGCTTTAGTTTTATGTTCATTTTAAATTTTGTTTTTTTATTAATTATAAATAAATTATAAATTTAATTATATTAAATATGTACCGAATTGAATTCATAAACAGCACTTTCCAATATTTTGCGAAAAATAGCTCAAATCGCCATATCTCGATGATTCCCTTAGCGATGTTTTTTTTTCAAGCGGTGATATAGTGCTATCAAAGCCTATACTCACTTTTTGTGGAATATTTGTTGAGCAATTCGTCAATTTCGCACAGGGGTGCTTTACATACTGCTATCCCACAGTGTGATAACGTTATCTAACGTATTACGATGCATTGACACAACAACTAACGTAAAGTAACGTAATGTTTATACCCTATACCACTATGTGGTTTGGGTATAATGACTTTGTGCTGCTGTTTGTAACAACCAAAAATATTTGACCTAGACCCATCTTTAATTATACCGATCGAATCAGAATCACTTTCTGAGTTGATTTAACAATGTCCGTCCGTCCGTCCGTCTGTGTGTCCATGTAAAGCTTGTAATCAAACTGCAGGTCGCAAATATGAATATATTTTGATGAAATTTGGTATATAAGCTTTTATCGGCCATGGGATGAACGCTATTGAAATTGGTGAGAATCGGTCCATGTTCAGACCTAGCCCCCATACAAATTACCCATATGAAATCGACATAAATTGCCATAAGATCCAAATTGTCATATAGATCTTACTCAAATTGGGTTTGTATGCGTTCATTACATCCACTAATGAGTAGTCCAAAAATGATCCCTTTGACCCCATATAGAGCTGCTTCCCGATCTTCACTTAAATCTATTAAAAAACAAAAATATTGCACTGATTCTTCTCAAATTTTGTTTATACATATTTTTGCAAAATACAAGAGACTTTACCAAACATGATCAGGATCGGTCCATTTTTGGACCTAGTCGTTTTATAGATATAGCATCCGATATGAACTTTTTCATATCTGCAGCCAAAAAAATTAATAAAAATCCCACTCAAATTTGGTTTTTGCATATTTTCAATGTCCAGTTAGTTGGGCCTAAGAGATAGGGTTTCTAAACGCATGGTATAGGGTATCGTATAGTCGGTCTAGACCGACTATAATTTTCTTACTTGTTTTTATTTGGAGAAGTTAACCCACCCGTCGTTACACAGGCCACTGCCAGTCCGAAAAACCCAATACACTCACCCCCCTATCACACATCACACAGCAAGACCAAAAAACTCAATACACTCACATTTTTTACTAAAGGTGCTATTACATGATGTGTTTTTTACATATGTACTGTCAAATTTTCCCACAACAAAATTTGTACACATCGTGTGATACATATAAAACATTGTTTATGTACAATACATGAGGAAAGTCATATGTACATTTTTCAATTAGAACAGGGTCTATTTTTGCATGACAAACAAGTGAAAATACAACACTGCTTGTGGCGAAAGAAAAACAGAGTACATTTTAAAGATTAATATTGAAAGAAAAATAAATTGTTTAGTATTAATTAACAATTAAAAAATACATAACCTTTTTTTTAACAACAAATTTTTGTAAATTCACAAATTAAATCAGCTGTTGTTTACATTTAGAGGTTATGTCATACGGAAATACATACGCACGTGTGATAGCAAAAATTATGAATTGTATGTAAAAGACAATTTTGACAGACATGAAGAATTTCATATGGATAAAAAAAGTGACAGTACATATGTAAAAAACATTTCGTGTAATAGCACCTTAACCCCCCAATCTCACATCACACTGAAATTGTAACATCGTTGTGTACGTATTATCAACGAAAAATTGTTCGAATTAGTCGAATCCATCGCCATTAAATTTTATGCTCACACATCTGACTGCAATCTCATTATACCCTATACCACTATGTGGTTTGGGTATAATGACTTTGTGCTGCTGTTTGTAACAACCAAAAATATTTGACCTAGACCCATCTTTAATTATACCGATCGAATCAGAATCACTTTCTGAGTTGATTTAACAATGTCCGTCCGTCCGTCCGTCCGTCCGTCCGTCTGTGTGTCCATGTAAAGCTTGTAATCAAACTGCAGGTCGCAAAAATGAATATATTTTGATGAAATTTGGTATATAAGCTTTTATCGGCCATGGGATGAACGCTATTGAAATTGGTGAGAATCGGTCCATGTTCAGACCTAGCCCCCATACAAATTACCCATATGAAATCGACATAAATTGCCATAAGATCCAAATTGTCATATAGATCTTACTCAAATTGGGTTTGTATGCGTTCATTACATCCACTAAGGAGTAGTCCAAAAATGATCCCTTTGACCCCATATAGAGCTGCTTCCCGATCTTCACTTAAATCTATTAAAAAACAAAAATATTGCACTGATTCTTCTCAAATTTTGTTTGTACATATTTTTGCAAAATACAAGAGACTTTACCAAACATGATCAGGATCGGTCCATTTTTGGACCTAGTCCCTTTATAGATATAGCATCCGATATGAACTTTTTCATATCTGCAGCCAAAAAAAAATTAATAAAAATCCCACTCAAATTTGGTTTTTGCTTATTTTCAATGTCCAGTTAGTTGGGCCTAAGAGATAGGGTTTCTAAACGCATGGTATAGGGTATCGTATAGTCGGTCTAGACCGACTATAATTTTCTTACTTGTTTTTAAAATGTTGTCGAAGCGTAAACTTGAAAAAATTTGTATACTTCTCTCTCTTATTTTATTTTAAGTAGAGTTACCGAGCTTATTATACAGGCACATGTTTGAGGGAAAATGTTTACATTAATTATTATTAGTATTATTTTAATAATAGTTAATAATATTTATGCTCTATAATTAACAAACTTGCGTTTTTGTATGCGCATTTCGAAAAATAAATCATTATAATAGATTTAACAAGTTAAAACTTTAATTACAATTTTACAGAATCCAGTAAATTTGCATTAAATTTATAACAGGGTAACATTAATCATCGTTAGTGTCTGCCACTACTCGCACGAAAAATTTGGTGCCATTAGTGTGACCACTGCGGAAAATGTGTGTATTAGTAAAAAAAATGTGAGTGTATTGAGTTTTTCGAACTTGCAGTGTGATGTGAGATTGCTGGGTGAGATTGCTGGTTAACAATTTTTCGTTGATAATACGTATACAGCTGTAGTGGCAGTGGCAGTGGCCTGTGTAGGATGGGCGTAATCAAACTTTGATATTTTACTAGAACAGCTGTCACTGGAAGAAATAAATGCCAACAGCCATATTCTCTAATCCAATGAAGAAACATTTAAAATCTCCGATTTTATACTTTAAATAAAATAATCTTTTTACGTACAGCTATACTCTATTTTATTATTGGAAGAAAATAACCTCGATTAATGCATCTGACATCTAACCATAGAGTATCATAGACCGCGCCATAAAATAAATTTCATGATAAATTTCTAAGAAGTGTCAACATGCACTCGTAAATACCTTAATTTAATTTATAAAATAAAAACAATACGAATTTTTCAATTTCGGATGTTTTACAATTAATTTAACAATACGTACATATATGTAATGGATAGCGTTACTGATTTTGAGGACATGGAATCATATGACATGTTTATAGGCTTAAGTTTTCTAAGATTGTGCAAAATGTATAAAGAAATTAAAGGATTAAAACATAATAAAAAGCGCCGAGTAAGAAGATGGTTTGTGAATCCAAAAAATAGAGTTTCGTCAGTTGATGGTTACCAACGCAGAGATTTTGTAAATATGGATGATAATCAATTCATTTTCCATACGAGACTGTCTAAACCAGTCTTTAGTATTCTATTGAATTTAATAAAACATTCATTGCAAAAATCTCGACAAAAAATTTTTGCAGAAGAAAGATTGGCAATAACATTGATGTAAGAATATCATATAGGTGTATTATTTTAAAATAAGAAAATATTACTTTTTAGATTTTTAGCTCATGGAACTCCTATCCAGACTATTGCTTACAGTCGCAAACTTGGCAAAACTACGGTTCGTAATATTATTTTGGAAACATGCGACGTTTTGTGGCGTATTTTATCAAAGAAGTATATCGGTAAACCATCTGCAAACAAGTATAGCAAAATTGAAGAAGATTTTAATCAAATACTAAATATTCCTAACTGTATTGGTGCTATAGAAAGCAAACAAATCACAATGAGATGTCCTTCAAGCGCCGAAAAGAAAGGCATAACTTGTATACTTTTATCGGCGGCTTTCAATGCGAATAATATTTTCACAGCTGTAAATGCTGTAAGCTATGGAGAAAATTGTAATACAGGTAATATTTAATCTAAAACGATCATTTTTATTATTGTATATTACAATTTGCCAATATTTTAAGATCTATACCGTTTATCGCCCTTCGGCGAAGATGTAGATATGGATGAGAGTCCTATTCCAGCCAGCAAACCATTGTCAGCAAATTCTTCAGAATTGTTTCCACATTATTTTATCACAAATTCGCCACTTCGTTTATCGTCTAACATTGTATGGCCTTATCCAGTACCAAGTAGTGAAAAAAGAATTGCATTTAACAATCGATTGTCAACTGTTAATCGAGTAACTGAAAATAGTTTTGGCGTTTTGACGGCACGTTGGAATATACTTCTCACCACTATTGAATGTATACCAGAAAACGCAGCAACAATCGTTCTTGCATGCACAGCTCTGCATAACTTCAGTATGATAAATGATCGAGAACATTATTGTCCAAATAACTTTATTGATAGTATGGATTCATATGGTACATTCCAAGAGGGAGAGTGGCGTAGTGAAATAACATCTTCTGGTTATAAACCACTGCCAACTATTACAACCAATACTAGAAATTCATTGGAAACAAATAAGCATTTAAGAGACCAACTGGCCGAATATTTTCTGAATGAAGAATAATAAATAGTTAATAAAAAAAATTTCTTTAATCTTGTTTTAATTGATAACCAGCTAATCAATTTATTGTAAATTAAAAATCTTTAATTTTTTGGGTTTTGTTAAATGTATTCGCAAATTTAAGTATAAACCATTGCAAAATTTATTAAAACAAAACTACAAATTAATAAAAAAAAAAATAGAATTTCTCTGTACTGAAGAACCTGTTCGGAAATGCCTATTTATGATTACAGTTGGAACTGCCGATGCTTGCTTGTTGCGCGTTTTATTGCTTTCAATTGATTTATGGCATTAACCATTTATTTGATGCTTATTTAATATTTTTTGCGCATCATATGAAACTTTCAGATTTGCATTTACGAATGTGATGCACAACACTTGTAAAGCAGTAATTCTTTTCCGAACAGGATTAAATACCTAATACATATGTCAATATGAAATAAAGTCACCGTTAATATCTTGCAATTCTGCCTGACTCTCCATTTTTATGTTCATTACCACATTGGTAACCTGTTGCATAGCTTTGGCTTGATTCAGAACGCTGAAGGAACCTATTGTGGCCATAATCATTTTTCCAAAGTTATATAAAACCTCATTCTGATCCTTTGGCCTTTCCTCTACTTTTACTTCTTTTTGTTCTCTGGATTTACAAACTTTTTTGAACGCCTCTACCGCTTCACTAAACATCTTGTCAGTTTCTGCTGTATCCTCAGTATTAATTTTTCTCTTTTTGGTTATTATAATTTCTGGTTCCGGAGTTGGCGATAGCGGTGATCGATCAATTGGCGAAAGTAATGGTGATGAAGGTGGTTCTGATTCATTGGAGGCTTGTGACATTTCCAAGATTATTGGCAAAGAAACGTCTGTTTCTTTAATGTTTCTTATCCTTTTCCTATAATATAAAAATTATTATATTAAGGCGCATAAAATATACGTATAATGGTAGATATAATTACATTCGGCTAGGAGCTATATGTGGAGCTAAAAACTCCAGTGAATCCTTCAGTGGCCAACGATATTTCACTTGTTTCGATGAACCAGTCTGAGATTCTTGATTTTCTAAACGTTTTTCACGAACATAACGGTCTCGCAGGGATGTCCATCTTCTCATACAAATATCCTCTATTGAAATATGTTCAAAAGTTACACATGTTATTTTCAAATATCATTTGTATTATTTACCCGAAAATCCCATAACTTCAGCGATTTTTGACCAAGCTTGTTGCTTTTTATGCACTAATTTGTAATCTACTGCAGATTTATCGTAGATGTACTCTTGACTGCGCACTAACAAAATAAGTTTTTCATCATCCATTTCATTTAAACAATTTAAAACAAAAAATTAAATTAAATTAAGAAAATGTATTGTAGTGTTTTGTTTATTCAGCGTTCTTTATATTTGTCACGTATTAATGATTTGTCAAAACGTAACATTTGTATCTACTTATAGACGTTACGTTTTTACAAATCATAAACGTAATTTAGTTTAAATCAGCTGATTGGCACAGTGGAACTGTATGAAATTTTAAATAATTGAGAATGCGATACAAATCGACAGTATAACATAACAATATTCTTAATATTCTTATATTATTATATTATTAATATTCTTATATTGTAAATAAACTTTAACGTTAAACTTTATGAGTTCCAGTAAAATATATTATTTTTTTGTCAAAGTCCTCAGACTTATATTTTAACAATAAGATCAAACAGTTGCTACAGCAAAAGAACAATAAAAATATGTATTTGATATACAAAATGTTAAATATTTCCGCTAACGCTGTACAAACAATTTTAATTGTTGATTCAATTATTATGTATGCGTATATGCAGACCTAATTTTATAATAAAAACTATGTTAAATTAATTTTTAAAAATAATGATAAAAGAACAGGTTGAACTTTTTCAAGCAAACGAATTAAGTAATCGCCTTTCTCATATAAAGCCTGGACCTAATGCATATAAAAACATTTACCACGTTATTGTTAATATTACCTATAAAGAAGATACCGATAAATTGAACTTTTTCATAGATATTTTTCAAATGTCTATAGAAATGATATACCTAATATGATCTAATATTTCAGAAGTTTTTCTTCGGATTGAGAATTATTTATCTCATTCTACTTCTATAATTTGTGAGTTTTCTTCAAATTTAAATTCGTTAACAAACGCAGATACTTTTCACTTTAGTTGTCCTGCTGACGTAAAAAATATTATACAATCTCCGAATTCAAAAAAATATTCAGGTTCAGATAAAATTTCAAATTTTATAATAAAAGAATTTCTGCAATCGAATATTTAACAATTTTATTTAATAACTGTTTAAATAATAGTTATTTTCCGAACTCATGGAAAATTTCTAAAATTTGCCGTCTTTTAAAAAAAGAAAATAATTTTTGTCTTAATAACTCGAGACCAATTTTATTTCTTTCAAATTTTGGCAAATTGTTTGAACGTATTATTAAAGAAAAGATGGATATCTCTGTCAATCATGATTATACAGTAGTCCCCGCTTAAGTGCGCAACGCAAAATGGACATTTTTTGCGTATTAAAGCGGGAAATCATTTAAACAAAACCTCTGCTAAATGCTCATGTAACGCATATAAAAAACCTCGCATAAATACGTCAATACTTATTAAAACGATTTTTTTTGGATTATATAAACAATAATTTACTAAGTACTTCGTAAAAATAAAAAATATTTAAAAAATAATTATGCAAAAAAACATTCATTCTATTTACATATGATATTGAACAAGCATATTTATGACACAAATCACTTTTACTTTCTTTTCTGTAGAATCTTAAAAAAAGAATCTTTTATTAATTGTGTTTTTTTCTTAAAGTTAAAGTTTTCATTTTTATTCCACTCATATTTCACTTTTTATTGTTATTTTCTTTTGGAGAATGTTTTTTTTAATGTTCATTAAATTAGCTTTTTGCTTGTTAAACGATTTGCGTTTCAACAGAATTTTATTATTGCTGTTGTCCAAATTTCGCTTTAAAAGCAACTTCAGGAGAATTTTGTTTAATTATTTCAACTGTTTCTTTTATTTTGAAAATTTGGTTTTTGGAAAAAGTGGATTTCTGTTTTTTAAAAAACGCTTTGCTTTTTAGCTGACGCATTTGGGCGAATGTTTTTCTTTAGATTTAATTATTGAAGACAGTCGAAATTGACTCATGTAAGCGGGGAACGCATTTAAGAGGAACCTATTTAAACGGGATTAAGTTAATATAATTTGTATGAATTTTTCTGTTGCCGGCACTTTTTGCTCATTAAAACGGGGATCGCATTTAAGCGGGCGCATTTAAGCGGGAACTACTTATACCCTGTTATCAGTTTGGATTCAAAAGAAATCATTCTGCAATTGATTCTTTAGTTAAATTTCGCAATGATGTTATTTTAAACCTCCGTGATCAAAATTGTACCGTAGCCATATCTATAAACATTGAAAAAGCTTTCGATAAAGCTTTTAATAAAGGGATTATTTATAAATTAATTCAAATTGGTTTTAATCCTTATTTATTCAAATTTTAAGTAGCTATTTTGAAAACAGGAAATTCTTTGTTAACATTAATGATACTCATTCAGATGTGAGTATAATTAACAGCGGCGTACCTCAAGGAGCAATTTTAGCTCCACTTCTGTATAATATTTTAATTTATGATTTTCCACATATACCTATATAATGGTTCAAATAGTATTTCATATCCTGATGATTCACTTATTCATGCTAGTCACAAATCACCATTCATTGCTTTAGAATTATTAAAGAAACATATTTCTATATTTGATGACTATTACAAAAGTTGGGGAATTAAAATTAACCCTCTGAAGTCAGAAGCAATATGTGTTAGAAATGTTTCAGGCAAATGTCCATATTATGTTGTACCTCAAAGTAAAAACTTAGTTTTATTTTTCAATGGTGTTAATATCCAGTATGGTTCACTATTTCACCAACTTTGGCATATGAGTTAGAAGTTTAAGAAAAAACTAATCTTTTTATATGTATTATATAAATGCTAGCATTTAACCACTTTTGACATACGCATTATCATTAGTTAATTCTTATACCAAAAGAGCTCTTTGCCACGAAAACAATTTAATTGTAGACATTTTTAATCAAAATTCTTCTTTTAATTGGTCAACATCCTATCTTTCTCCTATCTGTGTTCTCAATTAAAATATTTGTCTCAATTTAGACTACAGCAATTCAAATCCCATAATCTTACCTGTTTTATAAAAAATCGACACCACATACTCATAGGGGTTAATTTTAGTAATTTTTTTTTTTTTATTATTATTTTTGTGTTATTTTTTCTTTTTCTTAGTTCTAAGCACTAACCGAGACACACGTCTCAAGTTATCTAATATTTTGCCGGGAGCAAATAAACCTACTCTCTTAACTCGAATGAAAATGTAAAACACTATACTTCAGCAAGCAGCATCTCACATTCAATCTTATTAGAATAATACACTATTGTTCTAAGGTACACTTTTTTTTATTTCATTTGTTTATTATATTTCATTGTAATTTGTTCATTAAAACTCAATAAAAATTTGAATTTAAATTTATTTAGATAATATTTAATGCTTATGATAAACTCATTAAATTTTAATTTTAGAAAAGGGTTCTACAGTATGTCAATCTGTAACAAGTTCACTGACAATTTCATCTAATTTTATCTGAGTCTCCATTTTTATTTTCATGACCACATCGGTCACCTGTTGCATAGCTGTCGCTTGTTTCGTTATGCTTAAAGAACCAATTGTCCCCAAAATCATTTTCTCAAAGCTATATAAAACCTCATCTTGAAATTCTTCTCTCTCCTCTTTATTAAAAATCTCTTCTCTTGATTTGCAAACATCCTTGAAAGTCTCTAGGGCTTCGCTCCAGATTTTGTACGGCTCTATGGGTTCCGGTGATATAATTTTTTTGGTTAACCTAGTATCAGGTTCAGAATTTGGTGATTGTTGGTTTGGTGATGATAATACTGTATAACATGGGGATGAATCAATAGGGTTCGGTGGTAATTCCACTATATAGGGCAATGAGACATTATGTTCGTCTACATATCTAGAACGTCGATTTCTGGAATATTGAAAATTCTATAAATTGCGTACTATATATATATTGGTAAATGGATCACTTACGGTCGTGGAGTTATATATTCGTCTAAAAATTTCAATGCTTTTCTATGAGGAAAACTATAAAGCGAGGAGGAACATCTGTCAGACTCTTTATTTCCTAGACGTTTCTCTCGCACATAACGATCACGCAAAGATGTCCATCTCTTTCTACATATATCCGCTTTGAAAATACATAAGTTATTATATTTTTGGTAAGAAAACCATTTGTTGTACGTACCAGACTGGCCCATTGCATGAGCAATTTTTGACCATGCTTTATTCTTTTTATACACTCGCTTGTAATCTCTTGCAAATTTGTTGTATAGGTGCTCATTACTTTGCACTAACGAAATAAGTTTTTGCTCATCCATTTTTGATACAAAAAAATTATTTTAAGCAAATGTAAAGATTAAAATATTTTCATATTAAAACTGCACGAAAACTTTGCAATTTCCATGAATCAAAATCATATGTTTTAAACATATGTTTGTTTTGTTTACATCATAAATGATTTGTCAATATTATCATTTTTTTCTTTAATAAACAGGGTTTTCGTCGCATGTAATATTCAGAGTAACACGTTGCGGTTTTTATTTTTTATCCACATGGTTACTGCTTGGCATGCAGGTGGGTTAAGGTGCTATTACACGAAGTGTTTTTTACATATGTACTGTCACTTTTTTCATCCATATGAAATTCCTCATGTCTGTCAAAATAGTCTTTTACATACGATTCATAATTTTTGCTATCACCCGTGCATATGTATTTCCGTATTACATAACCTCTAAATGTAAACAACAGCTGATTTAATTTGTGAATTTAGAAAAATTTATTGTTAAAAAAAGGTTTTATATTTTTTAATTGTTAATTAATACCAAACAATTTATTTTTCTTTCAATATTAATCTTTAAAATTTACTCTGTTTTTTTTTCGACACAAGCAGTGTTGTATTTTCATATGTTTGTCATGCAAAAATAGAACTTGTTCTAATTGAAAAATGTACATGTGACTTTCCTCATGTATTGTACATATACAATGTTTCATATGTATCACACGATGTGTACAACTTTTGTTGTGGGAAAATTTGACAGTACATATGTAAAAAACCCATCATGTAATAGCCCCTTTATGCTTTATTAAGGGCAATATCGACCAATCAAATTCCCATCCACCATTATGATGGTATTAGTGAAAATTTGTTAGCATGTGTGACACCGACGATGCTGAATGGAAAATCAACAATTTTAGATTTTTGGCATGCTGGATGAGAGATTTGATGAATGTATTGTATTTTCTCTCGCATTCGTTATCGAAATTTTTCGATCGAAATTATTTTTTTATTTGCCAAAATAAAATACTAAGAGTAATTTTACTCTGTCACAGTGAAACGATGTTTGGCGATCGTCCGTCTTCTTTAAATAATAAACCAAAATATGGAATTTCGATTGATTTTACTCGATATCGAATGCGACGATTTGCCCCCAGGTCGTACAGCAAATGTATATGCTAACGTCAAGCACACGTACGCGATGCTTGATGTCAAGTGTATAGTGGCCTTTAGTCCTCTATTCAGCCAATTTTACAAAGGAGATTAAGGATCGTATGCAAAAAAAAAAATTAAAGTGTACTTCAAGTAGACTTTAACAATTTTGTATGAAAAACATACAATAAAGACTACTTGAAGTCTTATGCAAACTTATGCCGTTATCTTTTTTTTGACAAAAAATGTCGCCCTTATTTTGCCCTTTTTTGGAAAAGTGTATTTTTTATATATTCTGAATTAAGAGCAACCTTATATTATATATCAATCGAAAGGTCTCAAAGTGCTATGTTTATAAATTCAAAAAATTCTGATTATTATCCTCTTGGAAGTCATAGGGTGAAAATATTCGAAAAAGGAGAACAATGGTGAGATATTCTCACACTATGACCTGAAAGCAGTCAATGGCTGGAATTTTTTGTGATTTACGAGGGCTCGACTTTGAGACCTTTCGATTGATGTATAAGATAAGGTTGCTCTTAATTCAGAATATATAAATAAATTCACTTTTCGAAAAGAGGACAAAAAAAGTGCGACATTTTTTGTCAGAAAAGAAAACGGCATTAGCCGTCTTCAGTTTTAATGATTTTACACCGTCACGACAATTATCTCTAAAAATACCGTTTCTTTTAAATTATAGTTTTAATTTTTATCTTTAAAAAATTGCTGCTACTGGTAGATTTGAACAAAAAAAGTTTTCGAATTTCTATTGTTGGCCGATCTATAATGAAATTAAACTTTTTTTTTACATACGTCTTTTATTTGAATCAAAGACAAACATCTGTTTCGTTCCCTTACTTTATGGGTAAAGTTTGGGAAAACGAGATTAAACAAAAATATATTTTTCAAGTAAAAGGACGGGAATGCGAAAAACCACATTGAAAGCCCAAAAATAAGCATCAACTGTTTTGGAATATGAAAAAATCATTTTGTTTTAGAAACATTTTCTATTAAATATGAATAAAGTGCTGATTGATAGTTTGAAACTTTTGCCAACTTACCCGAAGAAAAATTTGGCTAATTTCTGACTCTTTTATAAGCGCTCTAATTTACTCGCTTTTTTCGAGTAAACTAATAGTTGTGTTCACGTAGGTTACCAAACTAACTCAAACTTACAGAAAGTTAATTTTAAGATTTCTTATTTATAAAAAAGTTTTATTTTATTACTCTATTAAACTTTTCTCGTTATATAAATTATCTTATAAATATTTTTCCAATTTTTGTCAAGTCTAACAGATTAACTGCCAACCAATCCCAAGTAATCATCCATCAAAGTACCAATAGCAAACTAAAAAAAGAAAAACAGATTTATGATATTGGATTTTGCATTAATAGAATATATGCAAGATGTACCAATTTTCTAATCACGAATTGTTACAGACGAAAGAATTTTTTTGTCTTTTTTACTTATGAAGTAAAAAAAATCGTGATAGGTTTTTAAATTATGGCCTAAATCTGTAATTTTTGAAAAAGCAATTCTTAGGTCGTATATCTCAAAAAATACAGGTGTAACATCGGAAAATTGCAGTTAATTAAAAAAAAAAAAAACTTACAATGCCTGTAGCATCAACACGTGTACCAACAATTTTTAAACGTATTTTGTCTTCACCAGATATAACGACATCTTCGTCTTTAGATTTATAACACGGAGGATTACCATTCGGACAAAATTGCATATCAGCTGGAATAGACTACGGCATCAAACATTAATACCATTCAAAGCTATTTTTGTTAAAAAAAAAAAAAAAAAAAAAAACTTACATGATGTGATATAAAACATGATAGAGGGCCTATTTCAGCAAACATGCCAACTTTATTAATTTGTTTAACCACCGCATCCAGCACTTCTCCCTTAAATGGCCGGAACACTATGGCTTTATATTTCACCGGATACACCACAAATCCTTGACCCGGTTGAATGACACCGGAACCAATTTGATCAATAGTCGTTACAGCTATAACAAAACCATATTTTCCCGTACAGGTACCCTCAACTTCTGTGTACAGTTTCTGTTTAACAGTTTCCAATAACTGGGGGCCAAAGTAACGCGGATGCAGCAGAATTTCGTGTTCCAACGAAATCTATAAGAAAATGTATAATAAATAACGTTAGTTTTGTTAAAAACTGTTCTATTCACATAACTTACATGATAAAACATATTTGATTTCTTTTAAAATTGGAAAATTAATGAAAATATGTATTGTTTACAAACAAAATTGTAATTTGCACAGAAATGTAAATTCCGGTATGGTATGAATGGAAAACAGTGATGCCAGATTTTTTCAGAAATCCCCACGCTTATGAAAAAAATCCTTTTTTCCCTACACCCACTTTTCTCCCTACACTACTTTTTAAAATTTTTCAAAATATTAAACTTTATTTTTAATTTGTACATTTTCAATTTTAATAATGAAAAAAATAACATAAAAATGAAGAAAAATAACATAAAAAGTAAGATATGAATATCATAAGAATTATATAAGAATAACATAAAAACAAAATAAAAAACTAACAGATGTAAAAAAATTATTTTACAATTCTGTATAATTCATCTTTTTGATGTGGCTAGATGTGCATTTAAAATTTACACAATTAATTAAAATGGCCTGCCAACAGAATTTTGGTTCTTGGTTTTTATTAGCATGTATACTTAAATCTGAATCGCAATTTAATATTTTTTCACAAGTCTTGCATCTGCACTTAAAGTCTTAATCTTTAACCTGTTCTAGTCATCCCATTAGCTTCTCGTCTCTCAAGCAACTGGAGCAAAATCTTTGTTTTTTGTATTTCTTTGATGTGTTTACAGCATCATCGAAAAACGAATTGGACATGTTTCTAAAATTAATTATGTTTAAATTTATAATCTTTTAATGTTATTTTTATTTACAAACTTACTTATTAAAATCGAAGAGACCTACAAAGATGGTGTACGTATGTATAAAAAAAGATGCACAAACAAGTTTCTATTTGTCATTGATATTAAAGAAGCCACATATTTACTTCCTTCATATTAAAGGGTTATTACCAGACTTAAAAAGGTATATATTTTTCATTTTAAAGTTTAAAATTTAAAAATATATAATATTACGTTTTTTTTTAAATCTGCAAAAAATCCCTACAATTCGGCAAAAGTAAGAAATCTTTCCCTTGACATGAAACATATGGTTTATCTTCAGAACAATATGTTATCTAGAAACCGAGGTGCCATATGGTTCTTTAGTCACTTTCACAAAAAACCTTAAGTAATTTTTGCACGTTTTTCCTTAATATTATAAAGAAAGTACAAAAAAAATATTTTCTTTTAAAATAATATTTTACTTGCTCATTTAATTGTTTTTGTTCTTCAATTTCATTCAATTAAGAATGACTTCTCTTTTTGAAATAAGTTAAGCATCACCAAAGAAAATTCGAAATTCAAATAAATTGGATTTGACTGGCATCACTACTGTTTCAAATATAAACAAAGTTGTGGTAGTCATATACAAAAAAAAATCATGTGAGTCCGATCACAGGGAAGATGTGTAAATATCTAGTAATTAAAGATTTTTTTATTTCATTTTTTAAAATCAAATAGAAAGCGTCATCTATGTATCACTTATAGCAAAAAATGTTTCAGCTAATTCAACAACCCTTTGCTGTAAAACGTTAAAAATATCCCAATATAAACGTATATAAGTGATACATATGTACATAGATGACACTTTTAAAAAAGTGGCATAAAAAAGAAATGTTATATCATAATTTTTTCACCAATACAATCATAAGTCACACAGCGTTATGTGTCAGCTCTCACCTATTACGTGTTACACTGTTTTTGTGATTGTATTGTGAAATAGAAATTTACCTCCCTGCGCGTATAGATGTTTACACATCAAAAATAAAAATATGTGATTTATTCGTAATAATTAGTACATAAAGAATCTATGCTATAATTGAAAAAATTATAATGGAAAATAGATTGTGCAAAAAAGTTTTTATTATAGTTATAGAACAACATCATCTCCAAAAGTGTGTTTTATTAACATTGACTACTGATTACGAGTTTTTTTTTTAAATCAACGCAAAATGTAGACGTTTTTTAAAATAGTTTTTTTTTCATGAAATCAATGTTTAATTTTTTAAAATAATGACAAGATTCAATAAAAAACATGTTAGAATTTAAATATCAATTGTTTTTTTTTATCTCTTAAGACCTGTGTAGTAGAAAAAAGGACATTTGTTTTGATTTCACATAATCTTTTCTATGTGAATTAAAACAAGAAAAAATTTTCTTATTGAAGTCATAGAACAGCAAAAAAACTCGTAAATTTAAGAATTTTTTCATTTACGAGTTTTTTTGTGATAGTGGTTTCAAGAACAGGGGTGATTGTTTTTACACAGTTTTTTAACACTTTACTATTAAAATTTTGTTTAAGTACACAGAAACTTTTAATTTGATAAAATTTTTAAAAAACCTTTTGCAATTATTTAACAGCGAACTCTGTACACATGTAAAGCACCTTTTTATTTTTTTATTGTTGTTTTTTTCGTTGATCAATTTAATCTGCGTTCACACTATGTGTTTTGCTTGTATTTTTCTTAAATTTTTAGCACGTGTAATTTGTACACATAGTGTGAACCCTTTCCAACATTGTTAACGTACAATACATTTGGAAAGACATATGTACATTTTTCAATTAGAGCAGGTTCTATTTTGGCACGACAAACGTATGAAAATACAACACTGCTTGTTGCGAAAGAAAAACAGAGTAAATTATGTATAAATATTAATATTGACAGAAAATATTAATATTAATATTAATTAAGAATTAAAAAATATATAAAATATATAACTTTATTTTTAACAACAAATTTTTGTAGATTCACAAATTAAATCAGCTGTTGTTTACATGTAGAGGTTATGTGATACGGACATAGATATGTACGTTTGAACGCAAAAATTATGAATCGTATGTAAAACGCCAATTTTGACACACACACGGAATTACGTATGGATTGCACACCTTTAAGGCCCATTTACACGATACCACTCAGTCATATGATTTTTCGAATTAAAAATCCGATGAAATTCATCGGACGGTCATAAAGTCGTGCCGACATTATTTCTGCATACTTAGGCCATTTACACCATCACACTCAAGTCTTGTGAAAATAGTTGTTTAGAATAACAAGCAAATTTATTTTGAAATTTATATTTTATTTCCACTTTCCACAAAAAAAAAAAAACTCTGGTCCGATGAAAATGGCAAGTTTTTAGAAATGTTTCTAAAACCATCGGACTTCGAAAATAAAATCGTACAGACTGTCAATTTCATAACATAAGCTTTTTACATGATACGACTTTTTCATAATCCTCGACTTTTTGATAGGTCGTATTACAAAGTGTGATTGTGTAAACTGGCCTTTAGTAGTATTTATGAAAATTTCTTAAAAATTTCATGAACCATACAATCTGATGGTGAGACATGAGAAGCAAGAGGGGTATAAAATGTTTCATGGTTCCAGGTTTTTATACATTTTTTTGGGGAATTTCTCTTAAATTAACACGTTACTAGCTAATTCAGATAAAAATATTTTAAAATTTGCTTATTTTAATATTATTAATTTTTAGCCAAGAGTCATTTGAATTTTTTGGAATTATCGTATAACTTCTAAAGTATCAAGACATTATTATGGGGATCACACGGCGCACAGTGGACCATATTTTGAGAAGGCGGCCAAAAACCTTTTTTTTTTTTTTTTTTTTTTACCGATTTTAAAGTTATGTTATTCATTTGAAAGTAAATACTAGTAAACATCGGGAGCCAAAAAATTGCGACTCTATCTCAACTATATCACAGCGAACAGGGTCTTCGAAAATTGGCTTTCTCAGTATTTTGCTAAAATTAAAAATTTCTTTGTAAATTTTTATTTTTGAATGACTGTAACTTTTTTGATTTAAAAGATTTTGAAGTGAAATAAATTTGGTATAATTTTGCGGCTCCCATACTATTAATGTTAAAAATGTAATGTAATCACTGAGTCATTCCGATATTAAAAAAAAAATTTTTTTAAAAAGGTCCAAATTTTCCGAAAATCTCCTACTTAATAGAGCATAACTTTTGCCAGTCAAAAGCAGTCAGAAAAAATCTTGCACTCTTCTATAGTCCGAACCCTCCCCTATACTCCTATACCCCATTATACACCCGCCAGTTTCCGCCCGTGTGCACCAGAACAATTTTTCTGACCCAAGGTTAGATATTTTCTGCAAAATTTATGAATACAAAAGTTGTCCACTATGTGGTTAGGATATATTAAGTTTGAGGTGATGTTTGTAACTGCCAAAAATATTGGACTTTTATCCATCTTTTATTATACGGATCGACTCAAAAACACTTTCTGAGTTGATTAAACGATGTCCGTCCGTCCGTCTGAGTGTTATGAATACAAAAGTTGGTCGTACCGGTGCACCGCGGTGTATTTTTTTGCGTGTCGGTAGAGTTGTCAGGAGTTATATATTTATAAAAAAAGGGTTGAGATATAATGCGCTTAATTTTTACAGGTACATTTACATAGGTATCTTTCAAAAACATTAATAGTCTGAATTAGAGTTATATAGTTTAAATACCTGACAAAATGGAAAACAATTTAAATAACAGGTAAATGGTAAAAAAAAACTATTGCGACATAGCCCTTTAAGATATGAGCAGGTATGCTTCACCTTTTAAAAGGGGTTAGGGTGTGGGTTTTTTATGCTTCTAAAAGTGGTAATAAAAGATAAAAATTTGTTAATGGTAAAAAAAAACTATTGTGACATAGCCCTTTAAGATATGAGCAGGTATGCTTCACCTTTTAAAAGGGGTAGGGTGTGGGTTTTTTATGCTTCTAAAGTGGTAATAAAAGATAAAAATTTGTAAATGGTAAAAAAAAACTATTGCGATATAGCCCTTTAAAAAGGGGTTAGGGTGTCTAAAAGTGGTAATAAAAGATAAAAATTGTTATTTTACATAATTGCAAGAAAGAGTATTTATAATAATGTTTCCACAATTATTATTCATTACAATTTGTGCAATGGCTAAGTACTGTTACAGAGATCTGGCAGATATTTATTTTCAACGAAATGATGTAGACGATGTAATTTTGCACATAGTGAGCAACGACTTCTTTAAGAATTGTAACCTAGAAGACATTGTAATGCACAAAGGAAAAATTACTAATTTTGCATCGAATTTGAAAAGACGGTACATTGAATGCTCTCAAAGCAAGGCAAAGATGTACAAACGTTACCAAGACTGGTTAATAAAGGAACTTATTTTTGAGAGTGCATCTACAACTGCCAACGAAAGTGGAAAAAGGGTCAACCAGCAAAACCAATTGACGGATGTAGTGAAAGATCTCGAAGGCGCAAGCTGGATAATATCAATGAAGAAATTTCTCAAAGAATTATTAAGAATTCATTTTGAACCAACCCAAAATAAAAAAAAAATAAAATTGAAATAATTGAAAAAATAGTAGAAGCGAGCCCATGGCGCACAAAGAGGATTTTCAAAAGCATTCCTACACCAATTGAAGATAAGAAATTTACGCCGGAAGAAGCGTTCGCCCTATTTTTGGATTTGAAATTGACAAAAAAAAAACGAATTGTGGGATTTTTTCAGAGTATCGAGATTTAGTTTCTGCCAAAAAAGAATGCTTACCTTCACAATCTGCTATTAGTGTCACTTCAATATCAGCAGAAATAAAATTGCAAGATCTCCTTGAACATACTGCAGAACGATTGCTAAATACGCTTGATACTGATCATTTAAAAAAAATTGGTAATGGCAGCATTACTTTAATTTCTAAATGGGGATGTGATGGATCCTCTGGTCAGAAACAATACAAGCAATTTAATGTCGAAAATTCATCAGATGCTAATTTATTTATGGTATCTTTCGTTCCATTGCGCTTAACAAAAAGGTATAGCGTCTTAGAGCCGTCAACTAGTAGAGCAACAGAAATTGATATATGGAAAAATGAAATTCCTTCTTCAACAAAGTATTGCAGACCAATAAAATTTGCATTCAAAAAGGAAACCAAAGATGTCATAACTGAAGAAGTTCAAAAAATAAAAGATCAAATTAACGAACTTCAACCAGTAATATTTAAATTCTATGACCAAGACATTGAAGTACATTTTAAAATGCGTCTCACAACGATTGATGGAACAAAGTCAACGTCAAGCTGCATTATATGCCAAAAGACATCAAGTCAATTACGCCAACCCCCACCAGAAGACTATAGTTTTAAGGAAGCCTACGAATTTGGAATGTCCCCTCCTCATGCTAGAATACGTTTCATGGAGCATATTCTTAAATTGGGTTATGATTTGGAATTTGGTCCGTTAGGTGAAACAGTGAGAAAAAACAAAGAAAATGAAGAAAAAAGAAAGCAAAAAAAAAAAAAATTCAACAAAAATATCTACAGCTAGGCCTCGTAATCGACAACCAAAACAAGGGAAAGAAACACAAATGATGGAAATACTGCAAGGAGATTTTTTTCCGATCCGGAAACTGCAGCATCTATCACAGGTGTAGATCATGAATTAATAAGAAGATTCAAAATCATATTACAAGTTCTAGCATGCAGCAGAAAGATAAATGCAAAAAAATTTGGAGAGTACGCCAATAAAACAGCTATACTTTATAATGAAAAATACTCTTGGAGATATATGCCATCCACAGTTCATAAAATTTTGTACCATGGGGAACAAATAATTCAAAACAGTATGCTACCAATAGGAGATCTATGTATCTGAAGAAGCGCAAGAAAAAAGGAACAAAGACTACAGATTTTTTCGCGAGCACAACACAAGGAAAATGTCCAGATGTTGTACTAATGAAGACCTTATCACTATTTTGTTGTGCACTTCAGATCTATATATGTCCAACATTCGTCAAAAATGGAAAACCTCTATTGAATTAGACGAAGAAGCTAAACAACTTCTAGAAGATGAAAATCAAGGCTATTTAGAAGAAATTTTTACTAAAATTGGTTGATTTAAAGTACTTTTTCATTACACTAACAATAAGTTACACTTTTTTATATAGTTAAAAAATTTTCTTGATTTAAAAATTTATATATTTTGTAAATTTACAATAAAAATTGATATATTTCACAAATTTACCATAAAAATTGATATAGAAATATTTAGAAAGACAATAAAAAAAAATTTAACTAAAGCAAAAACATACGAGTTTTTCATTGAAACTTCTCTATCTTGAACCAATATAAGGTAACTTTTACGTTCGCTGCTTAATAAACTATATTTTAACTCGGGATCTTTCAAAAAAAAAAAACAACCTTTGGCCCTTGTGCACATTAGGACTAAAAATTTACGGGGGCCAAAGTTTGGCATTTTCTGAAAAAATTAACTCAAAAAATTGTTAAAAAGTATTAGTTGTAAAATTAACTGAAAAAATAAGAAATTATATTAAAAAAAAACTTTTATTACCTTTTAACACTTCACTTTTGTACTAAAATTCAACTGCAAATGAAAATGTATTTTAAACCCTCCGTAACTTTTTTTATTTTCGGTCGAGAATTACGTTTTTTAGCAAAACTTATAGGCTAAAGTCTTACCTACCAAACAAAAAAAAAACGCATATCAAAATTCCAATCCAATGAAAAGTTATAGATTTTTGACCGCCTTCTCGTCAAATGGTCCACTGTGCGGCGGCTGCGGTAATTAATGAATTTCATTTGTGTTCTATGAAGTACTTAGGGAACTTACAGGTTTTCTATTCTTGTAAAAGAAAAGTAATGCAATTTTTCCTAATAGGTAGTAATTAATTCTTTCTATAGAAGACATGATCATTATTTTTTATAAAAAGAAATTATAATAGAAACTGGCCAAAAAGAAAAACGATTAACTTTAAATTTAATTGGTATTCGGAATTAATGTTTCAGTATCGGCAACAGTTTTAAAGTGGTAGCCGTACTCAACATTGGGTGTAATAGTGAGTTTAAAACGCAAGTGGAGGATATCAAAATATTCGGCACAGCCGATTTAACACTCTTCCTTGTTTTTTAAAAATTGGTAATATTTGTAAATAAATTTTTTTAACATCGGCTGTAGTACCTGGCGAGTTCTTTTTGCATAAGAACACTCAGCTCACCCAATTTCATTATTTCATAACATATTTTGTACATGTACATTTCGGACACTGTTAGTGAATAGCTGTTTTATTATTTAGTTTTATATTAGCAGACTTTCGCTCTGCCTGCCTGAGTTAATGCCGGAGGCAAGCATTATTCATATACATATGTATGTACATTCCGTACTATATTATATATGTATACTATCTCATTTTAGCATGCTGCATTTAGCAGACTGCCGATTTGTAACTCAATCTCTGTAACAAAAAAAAGGACACTTAATAAATTTTATACTTACTTTCCTGTAAATTGTCGAGATTTGAATTTATATTTGAAATCTACATATTAGAGAGATTTTGATCGACATTATGAGATATGCACTTTAAACATATCGAAAAATAAAAATATTTATATTTTTGAATACCAACAACAACATTATCATAAGATAACCCAGATACCCCAGACGTTCGGACGGACGGACAGACGGACGGACAGACGGACATCGCTATATCGACTTGAGTTGTTATAAGGTATAAAAATATTCAAAAACAATATTGGAAACATAAGATTGGACATGTGTTTACTGGAAAATGTAGCACTGTTTTCACCATTTTATAACATTATTGACGCTTTCAAGGACTTTGGAATGAGAAATAACAGACGTTATTGATAATATCGGCTTAGATTCGCCATTGAACACATCTTGAAGAATTATAAATTAAAATATAACAATTAAAAATTAAAAATTGAAAATAAAAAATTAAAAATTAAAATTAAAAATTAAAAATTAAATACTAAAAATTAAAAATTAAAAATTAAAAATTAAAAATTAAAAATTAAAAATTAAAAATTAAAAATTAAAAATTAAAAATTAAAAATTAAAAATTAAAAATTAAAAATTAAAAATTAAAAATTAAAAATTAAAAATTTAAAATGAAAAATTAAAAATTAAAAACTAAAAATTAAAAATTAAAAATCAAAAACTAAAAATTAAAAATTAAAAATTAAAAATAAAATTAAAAACTAAAAATTAAAAATTAAAAATTAAAAATTAAAAATTAAAAATTAAAAAATAAAAATTAAAAATTAAAAATTAAAAATTAAAAATTAAAAATTAAAAATTAAAAATTAAAAATTAAAAATTAAAAATTAAAAATTAAAAATTAAAAATTAAAAATTAAAAATTAAAAATTAAAAATTAAAAATAAAAAATTAAAAATTAAAAATTAAAAATTAAAAATTAAAAATTAAAAATTAAAAATTAAAAATTAAAAATTAAAAATTAAAAATTAAAAATTAAAAATTAAAAATTAAAAATTAAAAATTAAAAATTAAAAATTAAAAATTAAAAATTAAAAATTAAAAATTAAAAATTAAAAATTAAAAATTAAAAATTAAAAATTAAAAATTAAAAATTAAAAATTAAAAATTAAAAATTAAAAATTAAAAATTAAAAATTAAAAATTAAAAATTAAAAATTAAAAATTAAAAATTAAAAATTAAAAATTAAAAATTAAAAATTAAAAATTAAAAATTAAAAATTAAAAATTAAAAATTAAAAATTAAAAATTAAAAATTAAAAATTAAAAATTAAAAATTAAAAATTAAAAATTAAAAATTAAAAATTAAAAATTAAAAATTAAAAATTAAAAATTAAAAATTAAAAATTAAAAATTAAAAATTAAAAATTAAAAATTAAAAATTTAAAATTAAAAATTAAAAATTAAAAATTAAAAATTAAAAATTAAAAATTAAAAATTAAAAATTAAAAATTAAAAATTAAAAATTAAAAATTAAAAGTTAAAAATTAAAAATTAAAAATTAAAAATTAAAAATTAAAAATTAAAAATTAAAAATTAAAAATTAAAAATTAAAAATTAAAAATTAAAAATTAAAAATTAAAAATTAAAAATTAAAAATGAAAAAATTTTAAATTTAAAATTAAAAATGAAAAAATTTTAAATTAGAAATTAAAAATCAAACACTAAAAATTAATATCTTCGGTAGCACAAACTCCTTATACCTTGACCATATAGTGGTATAGGGTATAAATAATAAATAATTTCTTTTAAGTTACGAGTATGATTTTTTATACGCTATACTAGAGTATACTGAGTTTGTGCTTGCAAAAATAATTTAATTTTATTATACCGATTGACTCAGAATCACTTTCTGAGTCGATATTGCAATGTCCGTTCGTCCGTCCGTCTGGCTGTATGTCCCTGCAAACTTTGTAATCAAACTACATGTGACAAATATGAATATATTTTGATGAAATTTGGTATATAAGCTTTAACTGGGCATGGTGAAAATCGGTGCAAGCCTAGACCTAGTCCCCATACAAATGTCCCCCATGAGAATTGCCATAACACCCAAATTTTCATATAGATCCCGGTCAAATTTGGTTTATGTTTGTTCTATTATTTTTTCCACTACTTGGTGCGTACTTATGAAGCAACATCACAGCCAAACAAAAGGACTAATTGACTTCAAATACACATCATATGTTAGTTCGATATCCAGAATGGTTTATAGCTACCTGTGATCCTTGCAGATGTTGTTATAATAAACAAACAATATTCATCGGGTCTCATTATATTCTTTATACAAAAAAAAAATTAAACAAGCTGGTAAACTAAAACCACTGTGTATGTATTAACAGAGCTACACTCAAAAAAATAAATTTAACAAAATATTCTCCTATTATACTCAGTAAGAGCAGAATAATATTTTAAATAAATGTTATGACTCATGCATCTTTTTTTAAATCTTTAAAAACAAGTTTGTGTTTTAGAAGACACTTGACTATCTCTCATTTTACAAATAAATATATTCTGAGATCAATAAGTGTATCAACATACATACATAACTTGATTTATATTTTTGTTTTTAGTTTAACTAAGGGTTACAGATTGAGAATTTAGTCAAACAAAAGCAGTGGCTGTGAAAAGAGGTTTTATACAAAAAGTGCGACAAATTGAAAAGAATATAATTAAAAAAAGTGTTTTAAAGAAGGTATAAACTAAAAACATTTACATTTAAATATAAACTTTTTGCGAAAAAAATGAAAATTTTAACAATGTAAATTAAGTCAAGGTAAAATATGGGAATTTAATTTTTAAAAATTTTTAACATCGGCCTGATTTTGTAAACACAGAGGAGATATTCTGTTTGCCAATATGCTAAATACTTCAGACTGGGAATTTATCAATTTGTAGTTAATCATTTTAATCATATTATCAATCTTTAGATTAGTTGGTAATTCCCAACAATACCTGGTGATAATTGTTCGTAGAATTTTATATGCGTATTAAATTAATATCATGGACTAGTTTAGTATGTAGTTGGATTTTTTTTTATACAAAGTATGAATATTAAATTAAAATTTAGTTGGCAACATCTTTCTTATTACATAAATAACAGTGATTGTTTATTAACTTCTGAACCGGTTTTGTGCAAAAATTGATTTTGTTTTATGCTGTTAATTCCATGAATTTGAATAATCATTCAAGGTTAAAAGTCAAAAAACCCAACACACGGTTTGCTAATTAATACATAGTTTTATTGTATACGTACTTCTGATTATAAAAATAAAACATAACTTGCAACCGATGTGGTGATGAGAAGGAACAATTTTTGGGTGGTAGATAGAGTATTCGGAAAACCAGTTTTCTGATTATTCTAAGTTTTTCTTCTTTCAAAAACAGTTTTTTTTTTATTAACTTAAGGAATATTTGTAGTTTCCATTATTTATTTTATTAGGTCTGACAGGTGGATTATTCCGTTGCAGGGCGATTGCATTAGGTTAGTGTAGTAAAACCCCCCAACGTCTTTGGGTACAGTCTAGTTTTGTTGACTTTTAAAGTTTTAATTTTTTTGGCCACCACTATAAGAAATATGTCGGTATTGCTTTGAGCTAAATTTTTTGTTTGTATATCCTCATGAGACATTTTAACTAAAATACTAAAAATAATTTTGCTCTGTCATAGTTAACGAATGATGGCCCCTAGTTAAGTGTAAAAGTGAATCGAGGTCTAACGTTTGTCCATCTTCTTTAAATAATAAACAAAAATATGGATTTTCGGTAGATTTTACTCGATATCGAATGCGGCGATTAGATCCCTGAATTAAATTTTTTACTTGTAAATGTAATAAAGTTTCATTAAAAAAGCACTTCCAGGGTTTTACTATTCCAACTAAATACAATAGCAATACGCCGGAATAAACCACCACCCAAAAAAGTGTTGCACAGTGTAATTCAAGACAGAAGTATATACAAATTGATTTTAATAACATTGTTACTTGTTGAAATTTTATTTTTAATTATACAATTAATTATAATTAATAATTAAAATATGCTTCTGCGTACTTAATTTAGTATTACATTAAATACGAGAGAAAGCCAATTGTACATTTAAATTAAAAAATAATTTATCAGTTAATAATAGATATAATACATTAAAAAATGATTTTCTTTAAAATTGTGTTTTAGAAATAATAAGCATTTGCTGATTAGTTGTTGGAGGATTATTTATTTATATTTTCCTTAAAAAGCAGCCAGTCGTGTGATTTGCAATCATTACATATTCAAAACCGTTTGGTCGCATTAAAAGCTGGTTAACAGGTTTCGGTATTTGAATACTCTAGTAGAAGAGTAAATAACTTTTTATATTATTTCTATATAAACGTGGATAAAACTAATACTATATATTGAAGCTTAATCTACTTCAACTAAGATATTTTAACAATTAGGAACGCCAAACGGAATTAGATAATATTTAAAATTTTTAAATTAAGATCCCGCGATCCTAAATTTTTTTGGGAATTTGAGGATTTGGTTGTTCGTAATTTTTAAACTCTTTCTTTTAACTCATACTCTATTTCTGTCTGTCGTAGTCAACCCCATTCCCCCTTGTCCAATTGATCTGAAACTTGGTCCATAGTCTTATTGTGACTACAGATTAATTTTGGGGTAGTCACGCTCACGCATAGTCACGCACAGTCACGGAGTGATCTAAATGTCATTCCCCTCATCGGATCGATCTGGAACTTGGTCAATATACTTGCTGTGAAAAATATTAACTTTGACTTAGTCACGCACAGTCAGGCATGGTCACGCATTTAAAATGGATTTCCCCTCATCCGATCGATCTAAAACTAGTTGTGGCCAAAGATTAATTTTAAGATAGTCACACACAGTCACGCATTTTTTTTACGATGTTGTCGGGTTGAGTGTTATTCCCTCTTGCCCTGCGACCAAGTAGATCTATTGTGCACCCTCTTTCAGATTCTTGTTCTCTCCTGTTTTAATAGTTCATTACAGCGTTTAGGAACTTGATGATATCCTTCACCGCCAATGTTTTGTACGGCTCCTCCCTGATTTCTGATTCGCCAAAAAGTTTGTGCCTTAGATATGCAAACGCTGGGCACTTGCCAGTATATGCTCCATGGTTTCATCATCCTCCAGGCAGTATCTGCACGTTTCATTTTCAGCCAAATGCATTTTGTATAGGATGTAGTTGCACGCATAATGGCCTGTGAGTGCCCCACATAGGAGTCTTAGATTGGATCTGTTCAATATTAGGGCATCTCTGCTCCTTTTTTTGCTTCGATGCAAGAATTTTTTTGAGTGTTGGAGTAGTAATTGTCCATTCCAATACTCCACTGATTCGTCTTTAATCCATCTGTCGATTTTCTTGGTTATGTCTTTTCTGGTGAATCCGACTTGAGGGTTTAGACCAATAAATGGTCTTTCCGCTCCTCGTCTTGTCTGTTCATCGGCCTTCTCATTTCCTTCGTACCCTTTGTGACCTGGTACCCATATAAGCGTCACTTTATTAAGTTCAGCCATAGTCACGCATAGTCACGGAGTGATTTAAATCCCATTTCCCCCCATACAACAAATCTGAAACTTGGTCCATAGACTTGTTGTGACAAAAGCTTAATTTTAATATAGTCACGCAGAGTCACACACAGTCACGGAGAGAATCAAAACTAATATTCATAAAAAAAAAAGAGTTTTAATAAAAACTTTGTTTTTATGTGTTAGGTTATTAAATTTATATTTTTTTTCATTACAAATTTTCAATAAAAAACAAGTAAGAAAATTATAGTCAGTTTAGACCAACTATACGATACCCTATACCATGCGTTTGGGTCCAACTAATTAGATATAGATAGTAAGTATAAATTTAATTTGAGTAGCATTGTTATTAATTTTTGCCTTCGGATATGAAAAAGTTTATATCGGATGATATATTTATATGGGGACTAAGTCGAAAAATGGACCGATCCTTACCATATTTGGTAAGGTCACTTATTTTTGCAAAAACATATACATATCAAATTTAAGAAAAATCTGCGCAATATTTTTCTTTTTAATAGGTTTAAGTGAAGATCGGGAAGCGAAGATCGGGAAGCAATGACTAAGAATTGTTCTATAGGGTTTATTTTTGGACTATTGATAAATGGATGTAATAAACATGCACAAACCCAATTTGACCTATATCTATATGATAATTTGATATTATGGCAATTTAAGTCGATCTCATAGGGGTCATTTGTATGGCGACTAGGTCTAGGTATAATAAAAGATGGGTCTAGGTCAAATATTTTTTTTAGTTACAAACATCAGCACAAATTAGTGGTATACCACATAGTGGTTAAATCTTATACATATATTAAAATAATTTATAAATAAACTTTGTATTCAAGATTTTTTCAATATTTTTCTTCTCTCAAACCTCTATAACTAGAGTTCTAATTAACGTAGGCTCTTGACATAGGTCTAAGAACACTCAGTGGATCAAGCTCCTTCTTTTGAGCTATTAACTGCTTAAATTCGTTGGGTTTGAGGAAAGTTATGCGTGGAGAATCAACTTCACTTTTACTGTACGTTAACTTATCTTGGCATATTTTGGCATTACTGTACGTTAACTTCTCTTGGCAAATCCTTTGGGTTTGAGAAAAGTTATGCGTGGACAATCAACTTTACTTCTACTGTACGTTAACTTATCTTGGCATATTTTGGCATTACTGTACGTTAACTTCTCTTGGCAAATCCTTTGGGTTTGAGAAAAGTTATGCGTGGACAATCAACTTTACTTTTACTGTACGTTAACTTCTCTTGGAATATTTTGGCATTACTGTACGTTAACTTCTCTTGGCAAATTTTGGTATTATATTATAAAAATTAATATAATATAATATAATGCTGCGGAGCAGCAAGGGTCCTCTAGTATAATTAAATAAACAAACAAAGCGATAATCCAAACAAATAACCTTTTATATACGAGTAATCTGTTAATAGGCCATCAGGAGGCTTCAAAAAGTGATATAATACCAAGAAATACTAAGCCAAATTTAAAATTTCTTTGCCAATAGGTGCCTTTTCAAATTACTATACATATACACTAACTAGAAAAAGTATCCAGACTCTTGAAGATGAAAATTTTAAATATTAATACAAATTTTAATAAAGTAGTTTAAATAATAAACTTTTAATAATTTGACATTGAGAATATTATTTGCTTTTCAAAAAACTTATGGAAGGTTTCTAGCAAAAGTTTTTTGTTAAGTTATATATATTTTGGAAACTATATTTAGAAATGTGAATGTGATGACGAGAGAAAATTATCACAGAGCTTAGAAATGAGGGTGAATCTTTTCATGAAATAGCTCGGATCATAGGCAGAAGCCAATCCCCAATGCGGTACGTCGTTGAAAACTACAAATCTACCAATTCAATTTTGTCTAAACGTCTACCTGTTCCATTCTCCTCCAAACTAACTGAGCGCGAAAAGCGAACAATTTTCACGTCAGTAGAACAGAATCCCAGAATTACCGCTTCCAAAATATTAAAAAAAATCTGACTATCACGTACACGATCATGAAAGTAGATGCCAATAGAAAAAACAAATGGACTTTACAAATGAGTATGTAAACAAGGTTCCAGCATTTTTAGAGCGCGTTTTATTTTCAGACGAGAGCAAGTTTTGCATTTTCAGCATTAAAAGAAAAAAGTTAGTTAGACAAAAAAGTGAAACTGAATTAAATAAAAAAAATCTTTTGCCAACGAACAGTGGATCCTTCTCATAGAGATGGCGGCCAAAAATAGAAGGAGGTTACCTAGAGCAACGAAATTTTGCAGCCTTACTTTTTTACAAAAAATAGATTATCCACAAAAACTCGAAAAAATTGGACCAAGGACACGACCACCTCCCATATATCCTTAAATTTAAAATATGAATAAAATGGTTTATTTTCAGAGAAATTTGAATAAAATTGGCAGAAAACCGTTTTTAGTAAGGATAAAATAGCGTATACAATTGTTCTGAAATTGGACCAAAGACACGCCCACCTCCCATATATCCTTAAATTTAAAATATGAATAAAATGGTTAATTTTCAGAGAAATTTGAAAAAAATTGGCAGAACACCGTTTTTAGTAAGGATAAAATAGCGTATACAATTGTTCTGAAATCGGACCAAAATATTGACACTTGACAGTTGAGTAGGATAGGCTATATATTTGCTTCACTACCCCATTAACATCCCAAGAAATGCTAAACTTATATATTAAAATAAATTAAATGAATGCATTCCCGCACAAAACGCGGTCAAAAATATAATACAAGCTTTTTTTAATTAAACACTTACTATTATTATTTTTATTTGTTTTAACTTACAAAATAAAAAAGAAAATGTAAACAAATTCTCACAAAAATAATATGTTTGGTAAATTAGATTTTTAACCATTTTAATGCGTTGTTTGCTAAAAATGGTTTTTTTTAGTAGGCAATTTTCTCAAATTTGAAATAAGCGGGTCGGAAGTTAAAATAAGTCTATTCAAAAGGTCCTTATTAGTGACAACCCGAGAACTGAAGCAGGTATGTTTCAATTATCTGTGCAGCTGTATCTAAGGCGAAAACTCTGAACTTATCTGCATCGATATTATAACCTGAATTTAAAGCCTGTAAAACAGTTGCGCATCTGTCGATCAGTGTTTTATCGATTCCAGTTATTTCAGCTGAAATTTCGGTATTGTGAAAAAATTTCCTGGCTGTATTGCCATCATTTGACGAACCACTTCCTCCCGTTTTCGGTCTGTCCACAATCAATCCTAGTTTTGCTCTGAATTCAGCTTGGACTATTTTCTTTTGTTTTTCAAATTCTGTTTTGTCATCACCTCTTATCTGCCATTTCTTAATTTTGAGTCTGTAGGAAATATGAACAAAAAACTCAAAGAATCTAATATAAGCATGAAGCGGGGACAAACCAAAACATAAACTGTTCTCATTGGCCTCTTTTTGAAGGCATAATTCAATGTTGTTCATTTCCTTTGGTGTCGCTCCGCATATGTAACATTTTAAAGATGTAGATTCGTTAAGTGCGTTGCACACTTTTCCATCAACCATAGTTAAAAGTAAGTTGTTAGTGACTGTCCATTCTTTATCATTAATAGTTATAGTTAAAGGCTGCAAGGCATTTATTTTTTCAGTGTAATAATTTTTTTTAATCTTGGTGTTGACGAAATTCTGAACAAGTACTGGTTCTTTGTAAACTTTGCTTCGTGTTTTCTTCTCCCAAATTCGAATTACATGAACTATCACGCAAAGCTGTGGCAATTGATTCGTCGGATTTCGAAATTTCAGCCACACGTCTTCGTTTACTCCCCGAAGAACATTCTTCAAAACTTTTTTTAGGACGACCTCGTTGTTGTGATGTACTTGGATAATCTTCATCACGACAACTTAAAAAGACAGTCTCAGATTTGCCAAGCCAAGAGGAATGATTTTTCATAATTGCATTTTTTCTGCTTGCATTTTCTTTCCAAAATTCTGCTAACTTCTTGCATACTAAATAAATTCGGTCATAGAGGGGATCAAATTCAATATTCTCAACACATTGATAAGGCCAACTGCATTTGATGTTTTCCAGGATTTGGTTGGCTTGAGTTGACCATGTTGTATTATTTTTTCGACTTTCAAGCCATTTATCAAGTAAAAAATTGCGTGTAATTACGCATTGATAGCCAGCACCTACCAAGGATAAAAAAAACGATCAGTCAAAACAGTTTTCATGTTTATTTTTCAAAACTTGCTTGTGCAATTGTTACCACTAAAAGCCTATTATTTTATTCTTAAAAATTTTAAAGTGATTACATACTTCACGTTCATTGCTATATCACTGCTAATTTATTTTTAAAATATAATGATAGTTTCCCCGCTTAATATAACCGCGGACCGCAGTTATGTCAAATTTTAATACTAATTTTAGTCGGCACTATTCAATATTTTTTCAAAATAAATTCGCAGTTTGATAGCTATGAACGTGAAGTATGTAATCGCATTAAAATTTTAAAGAAAAATATAAAAGGCTTTCAGTGATAACGAATTAAAGTTGTTCAAGCAAGAATCATATCTGACACCCCTGCTTTAAACTATCATAACTCGGAAAAAGGAAAAAACGGGAGGAAAGGTAGAACAATATTCTTCATTTTAGTACCGAATTTGTAGAAGGCACTCGGAGGCAAACCATCTAAATCTATAATTTACTGTAGACTAAGCTAAAAAAAAAAATGACAAAAAGTGCTTCGCGCAGGGGTGCTATTACATTGACGCTTTAAGTTATTAAACAATAAAATGTATGTTTTTAGAGAGTACTCAAACATTTTTTGTTGCACCTTCTTGTTTAATATCCATAACAATTTTATATTGCTCACACTTTCTTAACAAAAGTTATCACACACAGAAAACGAATTTGTTGGAAATAGGTTACCATTAAAAATAATTATTTATTTATCCAGATATATTATTGTAATTCAAATATATTTGAAAATAAAATAGATTTTCTTTATAAAATACCTCTTAACCATAATTCTAATAAAATGAAAATAGATACAACAGCAAAATTAGTTCCTTTCACCAATGAAAGTTTTTATGCAAGTTGTTAAAATATTTCAATTGGGGCAACTGAACTAAAGCCAGTATAACATGTATTAACTCTAAATATTGGTGATAACAATAAAATATTCCAGTCATTGTTACAAATTTTATGTTAATATGATAGAAACAAATTTGTATTTATAACAATTTTTCGGTTACAATAAAGTGGGAAACTAAATTTAAAATTATTTGGTATTTACAACCGAAAGGAAATAAAATTCAGTTATTAATATCATCAAATATGAAAAAATGTTAAACCTAACCCAATTTTCGAATTAATATGTCATTTTTGAAAAAATAAGACAGAAGATAAAAAAATTTAAATTAATCAAAAATATAAAATAAAATTTTTGTTAATTTTAAATTATGTTTAATCGTATGTACATACATATGTACATAAGAATGGATTGTAGCATAATAAAGAACATTAATCGATTGGGTAAGTGGTCATTATTTTTTTTTTTGTTGTGTTTTTATTTTTTGTAAAAATTATTTTATGCAAAGTTAGTTTAAATTCAAAATAAGCTTTTCCAAATTTTGTTGCATTCTATTAGAAGTAAGATCGTCAAGGAATAGTTTTTATAAAAAAGCAAGTAAAAACACAACAATAATGGTCGTAAATTTTTCATTCTATAGGAAATCTTACTATTTTAGGTAAAATTGCGACAATGCGTAGATAAACTGCTATTTATACCCTATACCACTATGTGGTTTGGGTATAATGACTTTGTGCTGCTGTTTGTAACAACCAAAAATATTTGACCTAGACCCATCTTTAATTATACCGATCGAATTAGAATCACTTTCTGAGTTGATTTAACAATGTCCGTCCGTCCGTCCGTCCGTCTGTGTGTCCATGTAAAGCTTGTAATCAAACTGCAGGTCGCAAATATGAATGTATTTTAATGAAATTTGGTACATAAGCTTTCATCGGCCATGGGATGAACGCTATTGAAATTGGTGAGAATCGGTCCATATTCAGACCTAGCCCCATACAAATTACCCATATGAAATCGACATAAATTGCCATAAGATCCGAATTGTCATATAGATCTTACTCAAATTGGGTTTGTATGCTTTCATTACATCCATTAATGAGTAGTCCAAAAATGATCCATTTGACCCCATATGGAGCTGCTTCCCGATCTTCACTTAAATCTATTAAAAAACAAAAATATTGCACTGATTCTTCTCAAATGTTGTTTGTATATATTTTTGCAAAATACAAGAGACTTTACCAAACATGATCAGGATCGGTCCATTTTTGGACCAAGTCCCTATATAGATATAGCATCCGATATGAACTTTTTCATATCTGCAGCCAAAAAAATTAATAAAAATCCCTCTCAAATTTGGTTTTTGCTTATTTTCTATGTCCAGTTAGTTGGGCCTAAGAGATAGGGTCTCTAAACGCATGGTATAGGGTATCGTATAGTCGGTCTAGACCGACTATAATTTTCTTACTTGTTTTTAACATCAAATTTAAATTGCTTTTACCCAATTTTATGAAACTATCTTTGGCCATTAAGTTGGTATTTGGGGGACAACAAAGCCAAATGTTAAATAACATTGAAAATAAATTAAAAGCCATTATCAAACAACAAACTGTCTGGCCATATTGTTTAGCATTGGCAAATTGATCAGAGTTAATGGGAAACGTATACAACTATCTCTGCAACTACTTCAACTGAATAATGGCATTTACAAGCAAAATAAAACAGACGTGAAAAAAGCCTTTCGGTGACGGGGACAGGATCGTACATTCTACTCGTATTTGTCTACAGTAAAACGGTCATCTTACTTGGATCCGAACATGGTGTGCGGCCTTATTTTTATTATATTTTTATATTGCACAAGTTCTATTTTACTTATAACATTTTTAAGAAATATCAGAAGAATATAATGCGAGGATACAACATGCAGCTATAGACAATTATCAAACGGCAAAAAAGTAGTATAAGAGCCTAAGTGAAAACGGGAACATTAATACATTAACTAATACACGTAATATCGCTTATTTATTCCCTATTCGTATGTGTTACTAAAATCTTTTTTATCATGTAATATAATCTTGTCTTTTATTAATTTTAATTTCATATTTAGAAATAAACTAATGAAAACAAGTAAGAAAATTATAGTCGGTCTAGACCGACTATATGATACCCTATACCATGGTTTAGAGACCCTATCTTTCGGTCCAACTACTTCGATATAGAAAATAAGCATAAACCAAATTTGAGTGCGATTTTTATTAATTTTTTTGGCTGCAGATATGAAAAAGCTCATATCGGATGCTATATGTATAAAGGGACTAGGTCCAAAAAAGGACCGATCCTGATCATGTTTGGTAAAGTCTCTTGTATTTTGCAAAAATATGTACAAACAAAATTTGAGAAGAATCAGTGCAATATTTTTGTTTTTTAATAGATTTAAGTGAAGATCGGGAAGCAGCTCTATATGGGGTCAAAGGGATAATTTTTGGACTACTCATTAGTGGATGTAATGAACGCATACAAACCCAATTTGAGTAAGATCTATATGACAATTTGGATCTTATGGCAATTTATGTCGATTTCATATGGGTAATTTGTATGGGGGCTAGGTCTGAACATGGACCGATTCTCACCAATTTCAATAGCGTTCATCCCATGGCCGATAAAAGCTTATATACCGAATTTCATCAAAATATATTCATACTTGCGACCTGCAGTTTGATTACAAGCTTTACATGGACACACAGACGGACGGACGGACGGACGGACGGACGGACGGACGGACATTGTTAAATCAACTCAGAAAGTGATTCTGATTCGATCGGTATAATTAAAGATGGGTCTAAGTCAAATATTTTTGGTTGTTACAAACAGCAGCACAAAGTCATTATACCCAAACCACATAGTGGTATAGGGTATAAAAAAAATAAGAGCATTAAAAATGCATGTGCTTTTATATATCAGATGATTAGTGCGCTTTTAACATAGACTACCTGATAAATGGTTGTTACAACCAATAAATAAAATCTAAATTCCATTTCATCAATCGAATTTATTTCAAAATTCAATTGCCTGAGTACTTAATACGTTAGTTTTTAAAATATAATTCAGTAATCACAATAGAATAATGTGATAGTACATGGGACTATCAAAATTCGGTTGGCAACAAATACGGTTGTCACAACAAATCCGTTCTCTGTGTGCACTTTCCCAAGTTCTCCATTAAAAAACTGCACCGATAAGCGAGCTGAATGTTAAATTATATGTGAACTTTGAATGGCTATAAAGGAATGAAAAAAAATAATCCGTTAACTTTTATTTTGGTTTTGGTTTGGTGGGAGTGTGAAGAATCTTATCGACACTTTGAATTCTTGATTAATGACATTTGATTTTTTTAATTTTGGCCAATGGCGGTACCCACTGTGCAACGGTTAAAAACGGTGGAGGTTGCATATTGGTTTTGGGTTGTATAGCAGGCAACGGGGTTGGCAAATTCGTATTTATTGGGTCTATAATGGATCAAATTGGATACATAAGCATTTTAAAACAGAATTTAAAATAAACTTGTGGTTTCAACAGGATAATGATCCAAAATATACGTCGAACAATCTCAAGCTGTGTTCCTTTTACTCCTGCAAGGCGCATAGGGCCATAACAAGATTATTCCAATAAGTTCGATCTGATGCACGATGTTTAATTTTATTCCAACGCTGTTGTAAATGTGATAAATCAGTTTCAACTTGCCGTCTTCAGGTGTGTGATGGTCATCCAATTCGACGACTGCCTGCCGGTTCCAGTCTATGGCTTCTTCAGCAATGTTGTTGGGCTGCTTACGCTGTGTATGTCCAATCTAATTCCATTTGCGTTTGCGGATTTCAATTTGGATAGTTTGTTGATCAGCTTCTGACCAGAGACGATAATTTGTGATTATTCTAGGCTAGAATATGTGAAGAATCTTTCTCAGCATTTATTTACAAAAACTTGTTTGGAATGTATGTCAAGTGGTGCTGCATTTCACGTCTCGCATCCGTACAACAGTGTGGATTTTATATATTCAAATTAAATATATTGACCACCTTCGTCCGTCTTGATATGCATGACGAGTTCCACACTGATTTGAGTTGGCCGTATGCTTGCCGGGCCTTGTTCTTGCTACTGGATATGTCAGCTTTGGAACCTCCACTTTTATCCAATATGCTTCCCAGATAACGGAATGCATAGACTTCGCCGAGCGATTGGTTCTGAATGGTTGATGTTTGTTCATTATTTACGTTTATTTGCATTATTTTCGTTTTGCGGATATTTATTTTCAAGCCAACGTGTGATGCAGTTTTCTGGACTAGTGATAACTTAGATTGCATGTCTAAAAAGGTATGAGTAAGTCGACAAATGTCATCAGTGTAGTGAAGGTCTTCCAGTCTGCCTTAGAGACCCCAAGTGATTCCCCTTCTAGGAGTTGTTGCCTTATCCATTACTACGTCAAGTACCCAGTTAAAAAGCAGGGAAGATAATACTCAACCCTGCCGTACACCGCAGTTGATGTTTATTTTGTTGATAAGTTGTTTTTCGTGCAGAATACGACAGGTAGCATTTTCATATAGACCTTTGATGAGATTTATTAGCTTGGCAGGTACACCTTTACATTCTAATGCATTTCAAATGGCTGCGTTGGTCTGGGTGTCTTCTCAAAGTCTATAAACGTTAGGTACAAAGGTGATCTCCATTCCACAGACTGCTCTATGATCACTCTTAGACTATTAATATGATCGACACAGGACGCTGGAAAACCGACTTGTTCCTTCCTAAGCTCAGGAAGAAGGAAAGTTGAAATTCTTTTATTTATTATGTGTGCAATCACCTTATTTAAGGGCGAAAAAGGCGTATTTTTATATTTTTTTTTTCAAGATATGAATAATGTTTGATTATTTATTTCACATACTCGGTTATTTCATATACTCGTTATAGTATATATTTGAAGTATCTTTGAAAACCTTTTCGTTACCGGATTATGTGAAATAAAAAAATCGAAATGCATTTAAAAGGTGATATGTTTTCCGAGGTAATCACTAAGAGTTTTTTTTATTTTTCGCAGCATTTTGAAATGAAAACACGATTTTTGCTATAAAATTTCGGTGAATTTGTTGTTAAAAAATGGGGTAAAAAATGCTGAAAAAAACTTAGTGATTAGCTGGCGATTTATGTTTAGAAATAGTGTATAAAATTTAAAAAGGATCGGTAGTAGTAGATTTTGCGTAATGATGTTTACGGATTCCAAAAAAGTTGTTTGCGAGAAAATTGGTTTAAAGTTTTTTAAAAACTGATTTTTATACGATATACCGTATGAGGGCCGGTCGCTGGAAACGCTGTACCTTCGTTACTTTTGCTCCGATTTACTTTAAATCTTGACACTACACTCAGAAAAAAATAATAAAAAAAATGAAAAAAAGCTTTAAAACCTTCCCCCCTTAAGGTATTCGTGCATTTCATAGCTTTAACGTCAATTTGGTTTTTAATCTATCTCTATCAAAATTATTCCAATCTCTTAGGTCTCTTCGGAATAATATAACAATATTTTACTTTGTTGAAAATAGACATAAAGTATTTGTTAGTAATGTAACTTCGTAAAATCAGTACGATATAAAGAGATTCATTTCTGAATCTCAATATAACACGTAGACCTCAAAACAAATAAATGTTTAGCATTCAAAACCAAAAATTTTAGTTTCCGTGACAAAAATTTCTTTAAAATAAACTTCTTATATTTATGACGAAACTTTTGAAATTTCTATGACCAATGCGAATTTCTAATAAAGTTCAAACGAAATGCAAACGATAATCTGATTTATCAGCATTTTATCAAACTGAATGAAAATTTATAGTTCTATGTTGTAAATTTCTAATTTTATTGCAATATCGTGGGATTATTAAATCCCAAAAAATACTGCATCCCTACTGCGAATCCACCAGAGTTCTTTTAACTATGTCCGTCCGTCTGTCTATGTAAACAAAGTTTATGAATGGAGAAATTTTGATGAAATTGAAATGTTACAGAGTCATTTACAATAATAATTTCGCTACTAAATAATTGGAAAAAATTAAAATTAAAAAAAATTAACTAATTAAAAAAATTTTAGTACTAAAATTAAGACAAAAGAAAATTACTATACGATACCCCATTTCACGGGCTTCGAGACAGAATCTTAGGTTCAACTTGGCTGAGATCATAATTGTATATAGAAAAAAAAAAGTACATTATCGAATTCTATATTTTTTTTTAATATGAGGACTAAGTCAAAAATGGACCAATCATGACCACATTCTGTAAAATGACTTATTTTTGTGTATCTATGTATATTTATATAAAATTCATTTTATTTTTGTTTGTTTGTTTGATCGCTATAAAAATTTTTATTTTTCAATGGATTTCTCTGAAATTTCGTAGACACGATCTCTGTACCCCAGGGAAAGTCGCCATGTGCTTCTAACCAGCTACGCTTACTTTTACGTCCACTTTTTATACACAATTCATTTTATGTTTTTTGTTATATTTGGTCGCTATACAAATTTTTATTTGTTAACGGATTGCTCTGAAATTTGGTATATACTACAATCTCTGTACTCCAGAAAAGGTCATAATGTGCTTCTCACTGGCCACACCTACTTTTACGCCCACTTTATTATATTTTTTCCGGGTTTCGCTCGAATTTACTGCACGCCCACTTTTTTTAATTTACTATATACGCTTTTAGTGTTTGTTAAAATATTATAATTTTTCAATGGACTTCCCTAAAACTTTTTGCATAAATTTTTTTACTTACTACTCTTGAGTTTTCACCATTATGAACCAAATATTGTAAATCAACCTATTACAAAGATTCCCGTCTTGCCTTTTTACAATTTATTTCACGCCTTTTTGACTAGATTGGCTACATTGGAAAGCACCCTATTACAAATATTTCCATTTCATCTTTTTCACTATATAAATGAGTTGTAAAGGTGGAAAAAGAACTATTTGTAATTGTGACTTGCACATGAAAGCATAGCATATAGGCCGTACTACCTCAAAAGCAAAAAAGCTTAAACTAAACAGAACTCTAGAGAACCCGATCAGACCCAAGTTCGTATCGAGTTTCAACGAGTTAGACAATCTGAGTCGAGAAATGCTGAAACACCTGAGTAAACCCAATAACGACTTGAAGCCCAAATATCAATACAAGCTTTATTAAGAGAAGCGGAAATGCCTGAATCTACTCAAGTGCGTCTAGAAATCCAACGGCTAAAACAAGCTGAGTCTAGGGAATGTGAAACTCCATAATCCATACATAAACATAGTTAGTTGTAATGGTAAGTAGGCGCTGAGTACTTGGTCCACAATGAACAATTTCCCAAAAAAATTAACAAATTTCCCAAAAGAAATGAAAAAATTCCCCAAACTGCTCCCAACATCTGTCCTGCAATAAACGTATTTAAAATCTATATTTTCAATAGCTTTATTTCCCAGCTCAGCTAAAATATCGGAATGATCTGGAAAATATATTTTGGCGTTTAAAATAAGTTGACGACAACTGTACGGCTCAGTGAAAAGTCTTATGATAAATTTTATCTACGTATGTACATATGTACAATAATTACTATACATATAGGTACCATAAGCAGTTGCTTAAAGCAACCTTGCGGCACAATTTTAAACGTCGCATTCATTTTCCATTTTTGAAACTGCTATTAATTTGACGTCTCTGCTCAATAATGATCACTTATTGAATGAAGTAACTGAATTTTTAAAAGTTCTGATTCCTTTAATTTGCAAACGATTCAGTTATATTTGATGTTTACAAAATAAATAAACTTAAAAAAAAAAAAAAACTTAAAGCGGTTTCGCAGCTTATTTTTGAAGCATTTTTGCTGTAGCGTCTTATCAAAAAACTTCTAAATTAAAAAATCAAAAAATTTTAAATTGAAATAAAAAATGAATTTACTCCCCAAAAAACGTAAACATTGGGGAATTTTTTCATCATGAACAAATACCCCAATCCCATAAAAATTTTTGGGGAGAAAGTTCCCTTTTTTGGGGAATTTGTTCATTGGGGACTATGTACTCAGCGCCTGGTAAGCTTAGTGAACCATTTTCAAAGGCCTTTGGATCCCGGGCAAGATCGGGTAAAAACAGCTAGTATGTATATAAAAACCAAATTTGATGAAAATCTGTGCAATATTTTTGTTTTTTGATAGATTTAAGTGAAGAACGGGAAGCAGTTTTATATGGGAGCTATGGCGAAGAATGGTTCTAGAGGGTTTATTTTAGGACTACTGATAAATTGGTGTAATAAAAATTCACAAAACAAATTTGACCATTTGATAATTTGGATCTTAAGGGAAATTTTGGTCGATATCATGGAGGTCATTTTATGAGGTCTGAACACGCATCATTTTCATCAATTTCAATAGCGTTCGCCCCATGGTCAATTAAAGCTTATATATCAAATTTCATAAAAATATATTCATATGTATTTGCGACCCATAGTTTGATTACAAGGTTTACATGGACACACAGATGGACGGACATCTAAGCCTATGCTAGTTAGTTTGACCATATAGTGGTATAGGGTATAAAAATATAAATCTTATGTGGACTTTTTATCAAATTACCGAGGTCCACTTCTACTTATTGCATGCACATGTGCTCCAAATTGTGGTTCCAAAAAATTAAATCCAGTTTTTTCAAAACATTCAGAATTTTTCTGGAATGAAAAGTTCTTTCCTAAGAAAAATATTTCAGTTGTGCTACAAACATTAAGTTTGGAATTGGAATCAGTTCTCTATTAATATCTGTGGTCACAAGCGATAACCGCCTAAGTCGACTTAAGAACAATTTGAATTAAGTATGCTATCATATTCTACTAAGAATGCTTTATATTTACGTGAAATCCCCATTTCTCTAACACTGTTATTTAATAAGTTATTAATGAAAACATACTGACCTAAGTCGTAATAAAGCCCCATTACATTTATATAAACAGTTGTTTTTCTCGAAATAATGATTTTCGCCGATTTGAGTTATGTATGCTATCATATTCTACCAAAAAATCTTTATATTTACGTGAAATCCCCATTTCTCTAACACTGTTTATTATAAAGTTATTAATGAAAACATACTGATCTAAGTCGTAATGATGCCCAATTACATTTAAATAAAAAGCTATCTTTCTCGAAAGCATGATTTTCGAGCTAGGCGGTTATTGCTTGCGACCACAGATATTTAGACCATTTATTCTAGCACAGATTCATAACAAGTTTTTCTTGAAAATCGATTCCAGAAATTTTAGCAAGAATTGTTGCCTTAAAAGTGAATCACATTCTTGTTCAATACAACAAAAATGCTGTTGTTCAGGTTAATAGTCTAGCTGTTGGTGAAATCGACATCGAAAAGAAGAACTTTCAATATTAATTTCTTTATTTTCATCAAAAAGATGTTGAATAAAATTTTGTTTATTTCCATATAGAAATTAAAAAAATAATCCAATGTTTATTTTTTAATCTTTTTTCAATCGTTAAAAATTTAGTTTAGTTATTCGTTAATAGAATTTAAAAATTATTCAGGTATCATTATTCGTCCAAAATTTCTCTATTAATCGAATGACGATAATTCTAGTGGATACCCCACTTACAAAATACCATGGCTTTTACTCAAATTTGGTGAATTGTTTATATATTGCAAAAACATGAAAATAAGTTACAGTTGATCCATGCTTATATCATTATAATCGGAGAAGCGTCATAGGCACAACAATTATAAATGGATATATGGTAAAGTTTATACCGGATGTGATTCTAAAGTTTGTGGTTACTATATTGAAAAATTATCTGATATCGACCATATTAATTTTAAATGAATATATGTGACCTTCTCCGAGAAAAGGGACCTAGTGTGTGAAAATTAAGTTTTGAGAAAAAAAAAAACGCATTTAAAGTTTCTACACCCTTTTAGGTACCAGAATCCACCGTTTTTGACACAACCCGTTTTTTGACACACTAGGTCCCTTTTCGCGGAGAAGGTCACATATGACTAATGATAGCACTGAGATGCTAATTGAAGCCTGTATTACTTTGTGGTGAGGGTATAATGAGTTTGTGATGATGTTTGTAACTGCAAAAAATGTTTGACTTATACCCAACTCGTATTATACGAATCGGTTCAGAATCACTTTCTGAGTTGATTTAATGATGACCATCAATCTACCTGTCTGTCTGACTGTGTTCCCGTATAACATTGTACGCAAACTAAAGGTCAAAAACGACAATTAATTTTTATGAAATTTCTAACAAGGTTTTATCTCGACTTATCGCTATTGACTTAAATTGTCCTAAGATATAGATTATAATATATATCATGATTGAAATTGGTTTGAGAGTTTTTAATGTATTCGTAAATCATTACTCCAAAAATATACAGTGTAAGATCATGGTCCCCATATAAAGCAGCCTCCGATATTAACTTTAATCTATCTAAAGACATATAAGTACAACATATTTTACTAATCTTTGGTATGTGCGTGTTTTTGAAACACATAAGTGATCTCACTAAATATGGTCATGCTATGACCATATTTGGTCCTTGTCCCCATATTATAATCTCATCCCATATGAACTTTATAAAAAGTGCTGTCAAAAAATACTTGAGAATCTAATTTAAATTTGGTTTATGTTTATTTTTGGTTATATTTTTTTCGGTCTAGGGCGACATAGGGATATAATATACACGCATACATTTGAAGTTTGATAACAAGGTTTACATGGATACACAGTCAGGGGGGAGGTTGGACGTACTCAAATTGACTCAAAATGGGATTCTCGGTCAGTGAGTAAATACAAAGTGCTGGTTTATACATGAAAGTTTTCTTGCTGAAAGTCTTGAGTTTATAGATGAGACGGGAGAGAAGAATGGCAGGGGGTACATACTTTCATGTACTGTGAAATTCTCTCTTGTTTCTTGCTTCGTAAGTGGAAAATAAGCAAAAACCAAATTTGAGTGGGATTTTTATTATTTTTATACCCTATACCACTATGTGGTTTGGGTATAATGACTTTGTGCTGCTGTTTGTAACAACCAAAAATATTTGACCTAGACCCATCTTTAATTATACCGATCGAATCAGAATCACTTTCTTAGTTGATTTAGCAATGTCCGTCCGTCCGTCCGTCCGTCCGTCCGTCCGTCCGTCCGTCTGTGTGTCCATGTAAAGCTTGTAATCAAACTGCAGGTCGCAAATATGAATATATTTTGATGAAATTTGGTATATAAGCTTTTATCGGCCATGGGATGAACGCTATTGAAATTGGTGAGAATCGGTCCATGTTCAGACCTAGCCCCCATACAAATTACCCATATGAAATCGACATAAATTGCCATAAGATCCAAATTGTCATATAGATCTTACTCAAATTGGGTTTGTATGCGTTCATTACATCCACTAATGAGTAGTCCAAAAATGATCCCTTTGACCCCGTATAGAGCTGCTTCCCGATCTTCACTTAAATCTATTAAAAAACAAAAATATTGCACTGATTCTTCTCAAATTTTGTTTGTACATATTTTTGCAAAATACAAGAGACTTTCCCAAACATGATCAGGATCGGTCCATTTTTGGACCTAGTCCCTTTATAGATATAGCATCCGATATGAACTTTTTCATATCTGCGGCCAAAAAAATTAATAAAAATCCCACTCAAATTTGGTTTTTGCTTATTTTCAATGTCCAGTTAGTTGGGCCTAAGAGATAGGGTTTCTAAACGCATGGTATAGGGTATCGTATAGTCGGTCTAGACCGACTATAATTTTCTTACTTGTTTTTGACTGCAGATATGAAAAAGTTCATATTGGATGCTATATCTATGTGAATGGGGACTAGGCCCAAAAATGGACCGGTCCTGACCATGTTTGAAAAGTCTCTTGTATTTTGCAAAAATATATACATACAAAATTTGAGAAGAATCAGTGCAATATTTTTGTTTTTTGATAGATTTAAGTGAAGATCGGGAAGCAGCTCTATATGGGGCCTATGATTAAGAGTTGTTCCAGAGTGATCATTTCTGGACTACTGATTAATGGATCTAATAAACACAAAACCAATTTGACTAAGATTTATATGATAATTTGGATCTTATGGCAATTTATGTTGATTTCATAGGGGTCATTTGTATGGGGGCTAGGTCTGAACATGGTCCGATTCTCACCAATTTCAATAGAGTTTATCCTATGGCCAATAAAAGCTTACGTACCAAATTTCGTCAAAATATATTCATATTTGCGACCTGCAGTTTGATTACAAGCTTTACATGGACACACAGACGGACGGACGGACATCTTTAAATCGAATCAGATAGTGATTCTGATTCGATCGGTATAATAAAAGATGGGTCTAGGTCATATATTTTTGGTAGTTACAAACAGCAGCACAAAGTAATTATACCGAAACCACATAGTGGTATAGGGTATAATGATAAAATAAATTGATAAAATGATGAAGTAAACATGAACAAATTTTGAATTTCAATACAAAAATTTCAATGTGTAGACACGGAAGAAAGTTTAAAAGAGAATTTCAAATAGTTTCAGAAAGAAAAATTTCATTTGTAAACCGGGACAAACATTCGTTCATACTCATCTTGTCAGTACATTGGCCACAGAGTTCTTGTAGGGTATTAAATTAATAAGGTCAGTAATGATAACTTTAAATTTTAATATGTAGAATATATTTTTAAGTTTATTTTAGAAATGTTCTTGCTTAAAACTTTAAGCTGATAAGTTAGACTTAACTGTTTAATTTAATATTATACTATAATCAGCAAAACGGGCATATTATTGTATTCATTTTGACCTATTGATTTTGTTTCTAATTTTGGTTGGGAAGTGTTGCCAGTTTGGAGTTTTTGTTTTATTTTTTTGGTGTTTTTCTGTACGTTGTTTAAAAAAAAATAATTTCTAATTTCTGTTACAATATTTTACAAATATTTATGAAGAATTTTTTAAAAACTTGAGTTTTCCAGACATTAAAACGCGCAAAGAGCTTTATGAAAAATGTGTACAAAATGCAATAAACATTTTTTAGAATTGTCAAAAGTGAAGCTCACAGGTGGTTAATCTTCTGTGCGAACGATCATATTGCTCTGCGCTCTCAAAGGTGATGTACTTCATGATTAATTTCCATCTTATGAACTACCTAGAGGTCACTCACTTCATAAGGATCGAAAGGATTCCGTAGAAATCGTTCCACGGGAGACCTGTTAACTCTACTTTCTGAGCGCTGGAGTCAATCCATTCGCAATTTTGGCGACAGTAAAATGGTTGCTCTAGATATTGCCAAGTCATCGGTAATGGATTTTCTCGATTTATATCGAGTTTTCTCAGAGACCGAACAATACGTGTTGTTATTGATGGGGTCTTATCTAATGAGTTTCAGCTTAATTCAGGGGTACCCCAACGTTCCGTTCTTTCTCCTTCTCTTTTCCTTATCTTTCTGAATGACCTTCTTGGGCAAACTTTTAACTCTATATACTCTTTCGCAGATGACAGCAGCATTTGTCATTCATTTTCCTTTAATTGTAGGCCAAGCCTCTTGTTGGTTGGGGGGCAAAAGGCAGACAATGAATGACATACTCAATCAAAACCTGTTAACCATCTCCGAGTGAGGTTAAGCGAATAGGGTTGATTTTAATGCGTTGAAGACTCAATGTTGTATGTTGACCCATAGGGCCATGGAATCAACAATGTCATCTGTATATATGGGTGGTATAGGTATTGAGGAATCGGATACTCTTGATGTTCTAGGCATGGATAATGCAATGTGATGTTCGTTGGAACGAGCATGTTTTTCTACTGCCAAAAGAAGCATTCATGTGTCTTGGTTTTCTAAAACGGTGCAAAAATTACTTCACTCCTTCTGATCTCCTTAAAATCTATTCCACTTACATCCGACTGGAAATGAAATACAACTCCCATATATGGGCAGGAGCTTCAAAGTCTATTTTATAGCTACTGGACCGTGTGCGTTGGTGCTCATCAATGACAGTAGGGTATCCAACTCTATTGACGCATAGTAACATCGTCAATAATGTGGGTTGTGTAGCACTGTTCTATAGATACTACTATGGGAAATTTTCTTCTGAGATTAGCGAACTTATTTCAAGTGCCCGAGTTTCGGTTCACTCCACCCGCTTCTCTACTAGATCACATCCGTTTGTAGTCTATTGTCCAGTTGACCGCACAACGCATTACAGAGAGAATCCGTTTGTCAGTCGAACTAGTCGTATGTGGAATAAATTCGCCGCACAGGTCTTTCCTGACAGTTATAATCTAACAAAATTTAAGTCAAACATCCACAAACACTACTCTCTCTTTCCTTCTTCCCATAACCTATTTTTCTGAGATCAACACAATGCACTGCATCTGTAGGGGGCAGCCCCTGACTATTGGTCAATACTTAAGAAAAAAAAAGAATTCAATAAACAACAAGTAAGAATATAATACCATATCCTATACCATGATTTTCGAACTTTGCTGAGGCAATAAAGGGATAGTAGAAAATAAGCATACATAAGATTTTAGTGCTACCTGTATATTAATGTGTGAAGGAAAATTTTTTATCCCTTTTTAAGCATGGTTATAGTTCATATGGAGGAAAAGTGAAGAATTTTAAAATTTATGTGTTAACATGTGTTAAAAATATACTAAATACAATAAAATATTAATAATAAATAATTTTATAAGAGCCTAAAGGTATGCGCTAATGAATTTTAGCCAATTCACAATTCATCGAATTTCATTATAATTGGATATGACACGCCCTGTGTTGATTTGTGAATTGCCTAAAATTGATTAGCATACCTTTATGATCTTATAAAATTGTTTATTTTCATAAATTCTTTATATATATAGATTAAAAAAACATTGAAAGAAGAAATAAAATTTCCTAGAACTTGCACTCTAAAAAGTTCATATCTGATGCTATATGAAGTTGATAATATAAAAAAAATCAAATCAACTTCTTCAATTGAAATACAAATTTATTATGAAAATTTTTGAAAACAATTTTGAAAAATGAAAACATATAATACATACAAACTTGATAAACATAAATATACAAAGTAAAAAGTACAAAGTAAATAACATATAGTGAGACACTACATTAGTCCCTCACCATTTTTAAGCAGGATCGCCAATGAAGTTGATAATATAAAAAAAAAACAAATCAACTTCTTCAATTGAAATACAAATTTATTATGAAAATTTTTGAAAACAATTTTGAAAAATGAAAACATATAATACATACAAACTTGATAAACAAACTTGAGACACTACACTATTTTTATATGGGGACTAGGTCAAAAAATTAACCAATCAGGTCCATATTTAGTAAAGTCACCTTTTCCGAAAACAAATTTTAAAAAAACCTATGGAGAATTTTTTTCTTTTTTCATAGATTTAAGTGAAGATCGGGAATCAGCTTTATATAGGGACTATGACTAAAATTGTCCTACAGAGTTTATTTTAGGATTATTTTAGGACTACTGATTACTGGGTATAATAAACACACATACACCAATTTTATCGATATAAATCTATATAAATTATAGTCTGTCTAGACCGACTATACGATACCCAATACCATGTGTTTAGATGCCCTATCTCTAATGTCCAACTAATTAGATATAGAAAAGAAGCATAAACGAAATTTGAGTGGCATTGTTATTAATTTTTTGCCTTAGGATATGAAAAAGTTTATATCGGATGCTATATTTAGTTTGAAAAATGGACCGATCCCGACCATATTTAGTAAGGTCACTTATTTTTTGCAAAACATATACAAACCAAATTTAAGAAAAATCTGAGTAATATTTTTGTTTATTTCATAGATTTAAATAAATATCGCGAATAAACTTCATGTGGGGGCTACATATGACTAAGAATTGTCCTATAGGGTATATTTTTGGACTACTGATAAATGGATGTAAAAACATTCCCAAACCCAATTTGACCGAGATCTATTATACCTTGACCACATAGTGGTATAGGGTGTAAAAATCTCGAAGTTACGACCACTTTAGTCGGTCTGATAGGGGTTATTTGTATGAGGGCTAGGTCTGAACATACACCGATTTTCACCAATTTCAATAGCGTTCATCCTATAGTCGATAAAATCTTGAATACTAAATTTAAGCAAAATTTACGACCTGTAGTTTGTTTACAAGGTTTACATGGAATCACAGACGGACGGACTTCGCTAAATCGACCCAGAAAGTGATTCTAAGCCGATCGGTATAATAAAAGGTGCTTCTAGGTCAAATATTTTTGGTAGTGAAGGAAAATCAGCACAAAGTCATTATACCTTGACCACATAGTACCAGGCTTAGTAGTAGGCTTAGGGCCTAGTTAGCCACACGTAACCTTAATCAAACGTGTCAGCGGTGTTTTTCTGTTACATGAAATGCATTTAGAGCAGTTACCGAACTCAACTGTCACGTAACCAGAACGTTCCAATCTGTTGAAAATAGATTTTTGCTACATTTGTACGTGACATTTGTGAACAGCTGATAAAGTTTGGTTAATTCTACACAGCAACATGCTGGTTCGTTTTTATACCCTATACCACTATGTGGTTTGGGTATAATGACTTTGTGCTGCTGTTTGTAACAACTAAAAATATTTGATTCCATTTTTTCCACTATCTGATTCCATTTAATGATGTCCGTCCGTCCGTCCGTCTGTGTATCCATGTAAAGCTTGTAATCAAACTGCAGGTCGCAAATATGAATATATTTTGATGAAATTTGGTATTTAATCTTTTATCAGCCATGGGATAAACGCTATTGAAATTGGTGAGAATCGGTCCATGTTCAGACCTAGCCCCCATACGAATGACCCCAATGAAATCAACATATATTGCCATAAGATCCAAATTATCAAACAAATGTTAGTCAAATTGGGTTTGTATGTATATATTACATCCATTAATCAGTAGTCCAAAAATGATCTCTATTGGACAACTCTTAGTCATAGGCCCCATATAGAGCTGCTTCCCGATCTCCACTTAAATCTATCAAAAAAGAAAAATATTGCACTGATTCTTCTCAAATTTTGTTTGTATATATTTTTGCAAAATACAACAGACCTTACCAAACATGGTCAGGATCGGTCCATTTTTGGGCCTAGTCACCATATAGATATAGCATCGGATATGAACTTTTTCATATCTGCAGCCAAAAAAATTAATAAAAATCCCACTCAAATTTGGTTTATGCTTATTTTCTATATCCAGTTAGTTGGTCCTGAGAGATAGGGTCTCTAAACGCATGGTATAGGGTATCGTATAGTCGGTCTAGACCGACTATAATTTTCTTACTTGTTTACGTTCTATAATTGAACAAAATGCCAACGTTACACGGCCTAACTAGCCCTTTATTCTGCATCTAATTTGTATCCACAAGTGACATCTCTTTCTCTCTCTCTGCTTTAACCTTAATCTGTCCGAAGACACTTTCTTATTTTTTCATAACCATCAATGGAATTTTTTGACTTTCTCAATATCTTTGTTTTCAAGTTGAAAAATTATGTATTTCGGGGATTTTTTTTAAAGTTTTTATACATTGATAAAAAATATATTTTTAGGAGAATTTTTCTTTTAGATTCTTCAGCCAAGCGCCTTTCGTCTTCATGAACATCACAACATTAAAGCAGAATCTAACCCAGGTTACTCTTTTATATATATTTTTCCTCGTAAGAGTTTTGCTACACTTATTCTGTTTTTAAAAGAAATAAATTTTTTTTTAAATTTTTCCAGGGACGGAATTTGAAGTATTTCACATCGTTAAGAGAAATTTTAAAATATTTTACATTATAAGGCATAAAATAATTTAAAAAAAAGACTTTAATAATCTAACCCATAAAACAAAGTTTTTATTTAAACTCTTTCTTTCCTTATACATATGAGTTTTGAATCTCTTTTAAAATTAATCTTTGGTTACAACAAGTCTATGGACAAAGTTTCAGATCGATCGGATGAGGGGAAGTGAGGTTTTAATCTCTCCGTGACTGTGCGTGACTATGCGTGACTATGTCAAAATTAATATTTTTTTCACAGCAAGTCTATCGAGCAAGCTTCTGATCAATCGGATAAGGGGAAATGGGTTTTAAATCACTCCGTGACTGTGCGTGACTATGGCGAAGTTAATCTTTCTTTACAACAAGCATATCGACCAAATTTCAGATTGATTGGATGAGGGGAAATCTGTTTTAAATTTCTCCGTGACTATGCTTGACTGTGCGTGACTAAGTCAAACAAGACTATGGGCAAAGTTTTAGATCAATTGGATAAGGGGGAATGAGGTTGCCCCACGACAGAGAGCATGAATTAAAAGAAAGAGTTTAAAAAGTCGTATCTTTTTATAAACTCGAAAAAAATTTTGAAAATTTTGTGTTTACAAAATATTATAAATAGTCGAAAAGAACCTTTAGAAAAATCTATGAGGTTTTAAATGGCATGGACAATTTTGAATTATATTTAAAGTATATTAATATTCATTAAAACTTTTTTACGTTTTATTTTTAATTTGAGCCCATTTGTTCAACCACTTCGCACTCTATTATTTTTTCTCTATCTATTGCAGATTTCTCTCTATCAATAGAATGTCGTTATATCGCAAGTTTCTTGCTAAATTTGACATTTCTGTATCTCAAACACAAAGTGGTTTTATCACAAAACCAGTTTTCAATGAAAGATTAGTTTTTGAACAAATTCTAAATCACAAATGTAGAACTGGTTTTAATAGATTTTGTATGCATTTATGCTGGAAATTAAATTACTAATTTATTGTAATCAATTGAAATTAATTTATTTTATTTCTAACTTTCTAGATCTTTCATAATGTCCCACCAACGGTTTCTGTATATAACAATATTAGCAGTACTAGTCAACGTCAATGCATTACCTCAACAACCAGCAGAAGCAACTACTGATCCATCATTTATTTCTCTAGTGAACAGTGTTTTTGGAGAAAAGTCAAACCAACAAGAGAAACAACAATCTGGTAATGGTTTTGGCGTTGTTGTAACGCCTGTACCCGTAGATACGTCTTTGCCATCTAGTACATTTTCTTCGATCAGTGGTAGAGCACAATGTAATTGTGTGCCATATCATCTATGTGATCCCAGCACTAATGAAGCAATTTCGTCTGATGATGGGGCCTTTGATGGTTTCGGTAAAATTGATATTCGTTATAATAAAGACGACGATTTGAATGCACCCTCATGTGAACATTTCTTGGACGTATGCTGTGACGGCGGTAAAACACGTACAGAGAGCTTGACACCCACACCCCAGGAGCAAAGACCTAATCGTCCCCAGGGATGTGGTGTTCGCAATGTAGGTGGTATTGATTTTAATATAACCGGCGCTGTTGATAATGAATCTGGTTTCGGTGAGTTCCCTTGGACTGTAGCATTGTTGCATTCTAGTAACTCTAGCTACTTCTGTGCCGGATCCTTAATCCATTCTAGAGTTGTATTGACTGCTGTCCACTGTGTAATCGGTCGTCCTTTGAATAGTTTTATCATTCGTGCTGGTGAATGGGATACGCAAACAATAAAAGAGCGTTTGGCCTATGAGGAAAGGAATGTTATGCGCGTGGTTACAAATCCTCAATATAATCCTCGTAACGTGGCAAATGATTTCGCATTAGTCATTCTAAACACACCCTTCGCCTTGGGTGATCACATCAATGTGGTTTGTTTGCCGCCAGCCAATAGCTCACCAGCTGCAGGAACCACATGCATTTCCACTGGTTGGGGCAAGGATGTCTTTGGTGCTGCTGGTCGTTATAGTGCCATCATGAAACGTATAGCATTACCTATTGTGGACTATTCAACTTGCCAGAATAAATTCCGCGCTACCCGGTTGGGATCACGTTTTGCTCTGGATCGTTCGTTTATATGTGCCGGTGGTCAAAAAGGCATTGATACTTGTCAGGGTGATGGTGGTGCACCTTTGGTTTGTCCCATTGGCATGGCATCTAGCCAACGTTATGAACAGAATGGCATTGTAGCCTGGGGTATTGGCTGTAATGATGAAATTCCAGCTGCCTATGCTCACGTGGGTTTAGCACGTAACTGGATCGATGAACAAATGTATGCAAATGGTTTTGATACAACATCATATACAGCGGCATAAGTTGGTATAAGCGATTATAGCTTTGCATAATTATTTGAGTATAAATAATAACAGAAAATAAATTTTAGATATACATACATACAGTCATATTTAATTACAATTTAGTTTTTCTTTTTAATATATAGTAAAGCTCATTACCTAACGGGGGAGGTATTCTGATGTGGATCTTGTTAACGATATCCTTAATAGATAATATTTTTAATACCTCTATCAAGTAGAATGTAATCAATTAAAACAGGTAAGACAATTATAGTCGGTCTAGACCGGTTATACGATACCCTATACCATGCGTTTCGACAGAGGGTCCTGGATCCAACTTTGCTGAGGCAATAACTGGATATAGAAAATAACCATAAACACAATGTTAGTGATTATAGTGTACAGATATTAAAAAGTTTATATCTGATAATATTTTTTATGGGTACTAGGTCAAAAAATGGACCGATAATGATTATATATAGTAAAATCACTTACTTTTAAATAAAACGTATATAAACCAAATTTAAAAAAAATCTTTGCAGCAGTGGGTGACAATACATTGGAAACTTTTAAAAAATTCTGAATTTGCCAATTTTGCTTTTTAATAATTTCTTCTTCTGCACCACGCACCAATTCACACAATTTCGCGTTAAGTCCAAAAATTATATTTTTTTTGGGGGGAAATCACTCTTTGGCGTGATGAAAAAACAATGGAAACTTTTAAACATCTATCTCAGAGTTGATTAAAACAATAAAAATAGAAGATGGTATGAAAGAAAATGTATAAAATCTTAATCGCTATTTTAATATTTATAGATTCTGACGTTTTCTTTCAACTGATTTTTAAACTCGATTGTATTTTTCAAAGTTTTAATCTTATGATTAATTATTGTAAAATAATGGCAAGAATAAAGTTTTGTGAAAAGTTAAAAAAACAGAGTAATAAAGGGTTTTTCAACAGGGACGCTACAAAAGTAGAAAGACAGGGACAGCAAACGACGCCATATTTCTTGCCGCTCTTTTGACATTTCTCTTCAATAAGGTTTGCCATTTCATGATGGAAAGATATACGAGCCAAAAACGAGTCCAAATTATTAAAATTTACTACCGAAATTCGGAGTCAGTGGCCTCAACGTTAAGAGAGCTATGTCCAATTTATGGTCGTCATAATCGTCCTAGCAGATCAACAATTGAGCGTCTAATGGAAAAATTTGAATCCACAGGCACAGTACAAAATGTTCCCGTGCCAGTGAGACAAAGAAGTGCCCGTAGTGTCGAGAATATTGAAGAAAGCCCAAATATGTCTCTCACACGTCGTTCTCAAGCGTTGGGCATCTCTGTGACGTCGTTGTGGCGAATTTTGCGAAAAGATCTTGGCCTACATCCTTACAAGATCAAATTGACGCAAGAACTGAAGCCGCTTGACCACCAGAAGCGTCGTATGTTCATGAATTGGGCTGAGCAACAACTTGAAAATGATTCGGATTTTCATCAAAAAATCATCTTCAGCGATGTGGCTCATTTCTGGCTGAATGGCTTCGTCAATAAACAAAGTATGCGTTATTGATCAGACAGCAATCCACACGTACTTCATGAGTCATCATTGCATCCCGAAAAAATTACGGTTTGGTGCGGTTTATGGGCCGGCGGCGTCATTGGGCCGTACTTCTTCCGTGATGATCAAGACCGGCACGTTACTGTGCATGGGAATCGCTACCGTTCAATGATAATCGAATATTTTTGGCCCCAATTGGATGATATGGACTTGGAGGACATGTGGTTCCAACAGGACGGCGCCACAAGCCACACAGCGAATGTCACAATCAATTTATTGGAAACCAAGTTTGGAGAACGTGCTATCTCACGAAATGGTCCAGTCGATTGGCCGCCTCGGTCGTGCGATTTGACGCCGTTGGACTATTTCCTGTGGGGCTACGTTAAGTCTATGGTCTATGCCAACAAGCCAGCGACGATTGGTGAACTTCGTACGAATATCGAACGTGAAATTGCAGCGGTATCGGCCGATTTATGATTGAAAACCATCGAAAATTGGGTCAGCGTCTGGACTTCTGCAAACGTGCCCGTGGTGGCCATACAAAAGAGATCGATTTCCATACATAATGGCATCGAACGTACTTTCACAGGAATAAAGAATTTCATTGATATCTAAAACCGTTTTTGTTTTATTTAAAAAAATTTTGTAGCGCTCTTATTGAAAAACCCCTTAGATGATTTTACTGCTGGGGGCAAATCGTCGCATTCGATATCGAGTAAAATCAATCGATATTCCATATTTTGGTTTATTATTTAAAGAAGATGCGCAATCGTCAGACCTCGTTCCACTTTTACTATTAACTATGGGCCATAACTCGTTAGCTGTGACAGAGTAAAATTACTCTTAGTATTTTATTTTGGAAAATAAAAAACAAGTAAAAAATTATAATCGGTCTAGACCGACTATACGATACCCTATACCATGCGTTTAGAGACCCTATTTCTCAGGCCCAACTAACTGGATATAGAAAATAAGCATAAACCAAATTTGAGTGGGATTTTTATTAATTTTTTCGGCTGCAGATATGAAAAAGTTCATGTCGGATGCTATATTTATATGGGGACTAAGCCCAAAAAAGGACCGATCCTGACCATGTTGATAAAGTCTCTTGTATTTTGCAAAAATATATACAAACCAAATTTGAGAAAAATCTGTTCAATATTTTTGTTTTTTGATAGATTTAAGTGAAGATCGGGAAGCAGCTCTATATGGGGCCTATGACTAAGTGTTGTCCAATAGGGATCATTTTTGGACTACTGATTAATGGATGTAATATATACATACAAACCCAATTTGACTAAGATTTGTATGATAATATGGCAATATATGTTGATTTCATAGGGGTCATTTGTATGGGGGCTAGGTCTGAACATGGACCGATTCTCACCATTTTCAATAGCTTTCATCCCATGGCCGATAGAAGATTAAATACCAAATTTCATCAAAATATATTCATATTTGCGACCTGCAGTTTGATTACAAGCTTTACATGGACACACAGACGGACGGACGGACGGACGGACGGACGGACATCGTTAAATCGAATCAGATGGTGATTCTGATTCGATCGGTATAATTAAAGATGGGTGTAGGTCAAATATTTTTGGTTGTTACAAACAGCAGCACAAAGTCATTATACCCAAACCACATAGTGGTATAGGGTATAAATAGTTTCGATCGAAAAATTTCGATAACGAATTCGACGATTCGACCCCTGGACTTAATTTATGAAAAATATTCTACGAATAAATACATAATTTCAAATATGATCAGGAAATATCATGAGAGGTACGGCGACGACTCACTATTTAGGCGGTAGGCGCCGTTAAACAAGTCAAAGACTGGATAATTTAATAGCAAGAGAGTTTAAAAAATGTTAAAAAAATGCTACATAAAGAAGTCATTAACAATCTAAAACTAAAAATATGTGCTGCAACTCTTCCGGAGGAGCAATTGAGGCTGATCTTGGTTGTTATCGTCCTGTGAAGAAACACTGATGTCAGAGAAAAATCGTCTGGTCAAGACGGAATTCGAATACTTCGTTTGCGGTGGAATCTTCTAACTAAATTTTCACCAACTTCCCGACTAGTTAAAGCTCTGAAAGTTTCACCTAAAGTGGATGATAACACAATATCTTTAAATCTTTCCCTCGATTTGATCATACCTTTAAGCAGAATTTTTTTAATTGATTTTCACCAACTTCCCGACTAGCTAAAGCTCTGAAACTTTTAACATTTATGTAAAGTGGATGACAACATATTTCTTATTCATTTTTACTATTTTTGATAACTGTTGCTCGCAGTTAACCTGAAATCATATAAAAGCATGTCTTAATTTTTTCCATTTATTAAAGCAAGTATAAATTTTTAAAATTTTATTATCTGAAAAATTCATACATATTTAATAAGACTTATAACAAATTTAACAACATTATTATAATTATACTTAAAACTAGTCCTCCTTCAAATGAAAATCATATGCATTTTCAATACCGCTACCGGTAAAAATACGTACATAAGACCATTTGATACCGTATTTTAAAAAGGCAACATATGGCAAATACATCATCAATTGTTCATTTATCCAAACTCTGAAATTCAAATACCAACGAATTATATTAAATTTATGTAAATATGTAACTAGGAATAGGCCATAGAATACAATAATACGATCCCACCAACTTAAGTCCTTATAATAACGATACTGTTGAGGATCGGGTTTGGTGCCAGGACGATAATCAAAATCATAATATTCATAGCCCTTAACATAGGCCAAACGTTTGGTCATATATAGGAAAGAGCCCACAGTTAAACTGGTATTTACTGGCCAAAGACCATCTAATAAAGCTTTACACATTTCTTCAAACTCTTTTGAAGTCTGTGCCAGAGCTGGCTCATAAACCTTACGCATAACAATATCTAATCTTAGTTTTGTTTCAGACCAATTTTTACCACATATATTATATTCATCTTTAATACCCAATAAATAACCTACAACACGCCACATATGGGAGGTGGCTTCTAGATATTCATCATCATACAATTGTATACGATGGGCACCCAATGCTAGAAATCCTATAAAACCGAATTGTGTTAAAGCCATGTCCTTTTGTGTTATAAGACCAGCTCCTAATTTCGAACAGGCACGACTAGAACGCGTATGAGCTTTTCGTACTGCTTCTAGGCTAATCCAAAATTTTGAGTTTCTCGGTGTTGGTGCATAGTTGTACCAAGCTGTTGTATGCAGAATTGTGCGAACATAACGTCTGTAGGCTGTAGCTGGCGAAGATGACTGGCGCGTACAAATTAGGACTTCCAATATGGAAGGTACGGCTAGGACTGCTACTAAACCAGCTAACATGCCACTTTGTACCACAAAGCGATATTTTTGCATATAACTTTGGCCCCTGCAAATAGAAATAAGTACAGTAAATAAAATGTATATAAAAATAATATTACTCGAGTCATTCATGCATGATAAATACTAGAGATAATAAATAAAGCAATTTTAATCAAGAGTTTGTTATACCCTATACCACTATAAGGTATAAAAATATTTGACATGTTATACCGATCGACTCAGAATTACTTTCTGAGTGGAGTTAGCGATGTCCGTCCGTTTGTCTGTCCGTCTGTATGTCCAAGTAAACCTTGTAATCAAACTACAGGTCGTAAATATCAATATATTTTGATGAAATTTAGTATATAAGCTTCTATCGGCCATATGACGATTGGTGAAAATCGGTTCATGTACAGACCTAGTCCCCATACAAATGACCCCTATGAGATCGACTTAAATTGCTATAATATTAAAATGTTCACATAGATCTCGGTAAAATTGGGTTTGTGTATATTTATTGCATCCATTTATGAATAGTCCAAAAATATACCTTATAGGACAATTCTTATGCCGTTTTCTTTTCTGACAAAAAATGTCGCCCTTTTTTTGCCATGATTTGGAAAAGTGTATTTTTTTATATATTCTGAATTAAGAGCGACCTTGTATTATATATCAATCGAAAGGTCTCAAAGTGCTGTGTTCATAAATACAAAAAAATTTGATTATTATCCTCTTGGAAGTCATAGGGTGAAAATATTCAAAAAAGGGGAACAATGGGGAAATATTCTCCCACTATGACCTGAAAGAAATCAATGGATCGAATTTTTGTGATTTATGAGGGCTCGACTTTGAGACTTTTCGATTGATGTATAAGATAAGCTTGCTCTTAATTCAGAATATATAAAAAAATACAGTTTTCGAAAAAAGGGCAAAAAAGGGCGACATTTTTTGTCAGAAAAGAAAACGGCATTAGTCATAGCCCCCATATAAATCTTATTCCCGATCTTCGCTGAAATTGATAAAAAACAAAAATATTGCACAGATTTTTCTCAAATTAGGTTTGTATATGTCTTTGCAAAAAATAAGTGACCTTACCAAATATGGTAAGGATCGGTCCATTTTTCAACCTAGTTCCAAATAAATATAGCATTCGGTATGAAGTTTTTCATATCCGAATGCAACAATATTAATATCAATGCCACTCAAATTTGGTGTATGCTTATTTTGTATATATAATTATTTGGACCTAAGAGGTAGGGTCTCTAAACGCATGATATAGGGTATCGTATATATAGACCGACTATAATTTTCTTACTTATTTTTATCTACGTCATTACAAAAAGTTATAAAATCATCTACATTTATATACGTACGTTGTGGTAAAAAAAAATACCATCACCGGACTTCAGAAACCGCTATAAGCCATGAAAACCAAGCAGTGTTAGACTTGTTTCGTGTTCAGTGCTTCAGATATTAACAAGTAAAAAATTGTAGTCGTTATAGACCGACTATACGATATCCTATACAATGCATTTCGAGAGAGGGTCTTGAATACTTTTCTGAGGCTATGACTGGATATAGGAAATGAGCATAAACCAAATTTTAGTGGTATTGTTATTAATTTGCGGCGTGCAGATATGAAAAACGTCTACACACTGATTTTATTTATATGTGGGGACTAGGTAAAAAATGGACCGATCAAGACCATATTTAGTAAATTCACTTACTTTTCTGAAAAACATATATAAACTAAAATTGATAGATTTAAGTGAAGATCGGGATCAACTTTATATGGGACTAAAAATGGTCCTACAGGATTTTTTTGGGACTACAAAAAAAAAAAAACACATACAGCAAATTTTATCGATATATATATATGATAATCTGGATCCTACGTTAATTTTGGTCGTTCTGGTAGGGGTTATTTGGATGGACGTGCATTGCTAAATCGTCTCAGAAAGTGATTCTGAGTCAATCGGTATAATAAAAAAAGGGTTTAGGCCAAATATTTCTGGTAGTTACAAACATCAGCACAAACTCATTATACCCTGCCCACATAGTACTATGTGGTATAAAAACTAGGTGTTATAAAGCGCCCGATAATATGTGACAATATTTCGTTTTATAGAGTTCACAAACTATTTATACGATGCTATCGTTAACGGATATCCACAATTAAAGTCGCGATTACAGACTCAGTGATCATCGTTTACACTTGCAAAGAATGACCCAATAAGAGTGTACGAGTGTGAATGGCATTCGGAGTTTTTGTGGCCTCAACTGGATGGTTGGGTCTAAAAGGCACATGATTTCAGCAGGACGGCGCCACCTGCCAAATCTCGCACGAGAAATCGAGGTGAATTGGCCGCCAAGATCGTGCGATTTAACGCCGTTATCGGTGAGAAAGGGCCACATCTTTATCAATATGTCATAGAAAATTTCATGAAAGGAGCAAGGGCCTGTATTCAGGGCCGCGGAGGCCATATGACGGATATTTTATTCTAAACGTAATCGGAACATGTCTCTTTCACAATTTAATAAATTTATTATCACTCGCTCAATGCGTTTTATTATACCCTATACCACTATGTGGTTTGGGTATAATGACCTTGTGCTGCTGTTTGTAACAACCAAAAATATTTGACCTAGACCCATCTTTAATTATACCGATCGAGTCAGAATCGCTTTCTGAGTTGATTTAACAATGTCCGTCCGTCCGTCCGTCCGTCCGTCCGTCCGTCTGTGTGTCCATGTAAAGCTTGTAATCAAACTGCAGGTCGCAAATATGAATATATTTTGATGAAATTTGGTATATAAGCTTTTATCGGCCATAGAATGAACGCTATTGAAATTGGTGAGAATCGGTCCATGTTCAGACCTAGCCCCCATACAAATTACCCATATGAAATCGACATAAATTGCCATAAGATCCAAATTGTCATAGAGATCTTACTCAAATTGGGTTTGTATGCGTTCATTACATCCATTAATGATTAGTCCAAAAATGATCCCTTTGACCCCATATAGAGCTGATTCCCGATCTGCACTTAAATCTATCAAAAAACAAAAATATTGCACTGATTCTTTTCAAATTTTGTTTGTATATATTTTTGCAAAATACAAGAGACTTTACCAAACATGATCAGGATCGGTCCAATTTTAGGCCTAGTGCCCATATAGATATATCATCCGATATGAACTTTTTCATATCTGCAGCCAAAATTAATAAAAATCCCACTCAAATTTGGTTTATCTTATTTTCTATGTCCAGTTAGTTTGGCCTAAGAGATAGGGTCTCTAAACGCATGTTATAGGGTATCGTATAGTCGGGCTAGACCTTGTTTTTCTTACTTGTTTTTAAATTAAAATCATCCACCCTTATTGGGTCACCCTACAGTGTGCAGATAAAAAGGTGACATTTGTTATAAAATTGAAATCTATATTTATTCTTTCTAACCAATTTCACCACCTCCAAAGTAATCAATACACTTATGTCAATGAATTTTTTCACTCGTCGCAGAAGTTGCTAAGTCAATTTCGGAATAGCTTTCAAAGAATACAGCGAGTCGGCTTTTATCTCCTCAATCGATTCAAAACGTTGTTCCCGTAGGGGTCTTTAGGGTTTATTGAGGAGCTAGAAGTCATATTATATGCGAAATATGTGCGATATGGTCTCCAAGACCCAATGCAGTGTGGCGCATAAACCAAAAGTTGTCTGCCCATAATTCTGGACTCTTTTTGAGAATAGGTTCACGCAAAAGATGCCAAACACTTAAATAATATTCCTTGTTAACAGTTTGACCTGGCGGAAAGATTCATAATGCATTATTGCAGACAACATGATCTTGATTTTTAAATGACTTTGGCTTGATCTTTTTGGTTTTGCTTCACTTATGCACTATATTATCTTAATTGGTGGGTTGTTTCGGTTTCGTAAGTCCCGGTTTACACATGAAATTTTTCTTTCTGAAACTGTTTGAAATTCTCTTTTAAACTTTCATCCGTATCTACACACTGAAATTTTTGTATTGAAATTCAAGATTTGTTCTCTACTTATTTTATCATTTTATTTCATTAAAATTAAATTTATTTCAATTTATTATCTTTCTTAACACAAAATAACATAAAAATTAAAGAAAATGTAAAATAACATCACTTTGACAATTCAAGAAACAAAAGAGAATTTCATGACATTTTATTATAACTTTAAAAAGAAAGTCGAATAAAAAGAAAGAACTTCAGACTACATGAAAGTATGTACCCCTGCCATTCTTCTCTCCCGTCTCACCTATAAACTCAAGACTTTCAGCAAGAAAACTTTCATTAAGCAAAGAGCGAAGCTTCTTTACCCGTAATGCTACTTTATATTTCGTTTTATTAGTCAGAAAGCATTGTTTCGGAGATATTAAAGCGAGGCTCTTTGATAAAAGCATTAAATCTGTGATTTCCTTATTGCGTTATTCATCAGTTGATGATTTTCTCGGCCGCCCTTGTCCATCAGAACAATATTGAATAATACTTCGTCAAAAGACATAACTTTATGTATATATTTTAAAGATACTTGATATACACTTGTATGTATATTATCAATCCGTCCGTACCGATTAATGAAATGTACTTTAACGAGTAGTTTAACGATTTATAACGATCTTTCAGTTGAATGAAATTTAGTGCTGTATTAGGTTTACCAATGGTTACCATTTATAGGTTTTCTTATTAACAATCGACGGATGAACGGAAATTACTAAATCGGTTCGAAATGGAAACACAGTCGCGTGTTCGTTGAAACTCTTAATACCCAGCACCCCAAAGTGGTGTCGAAAAACATGCAGCCATTTAAAACATTAATGCCACTTTCACGAGAAACGTGTTAAAACACGAAAATGGCTCTCATAATTTAGTTTACGGAATTTTAGATTATTCTGTGGTGGGTATATAATTACTTTTATCACCAAATACCCACCTTTAATTTAACTAGTCGAGACGATTTAAAGATATTCCTTCATCATGATTATGTTACCAAACATCAGATAGCAAATTAAAAGTTATTTGTATAAAATTTTATCGTAACGAAATAAAAAACTGGGAATTCATTTTGTAGCAAACCAGTTTATTTGTTTTTGGCAATTTTTGATTTAGTCTATTTTTATGTTTGCGATTTAAAATTTTGGTGATTTTTGACTTTGGCGATTATTCTTCTTTGCGATTTTTGATTTAGGCGATTTTTGTGTTTTGCGTGTTGTTATTCGTGGTTTTGGGACTTGACATTTTTGATTTTGGCGTGTTTTGTTTTTTGCGATTTTTGTTATTCACTATTTTGAGTTTTGGCAATTTTTGATTTAGGCGATTTTTGATTTTGCCAATTTTTGTTATTCGCGAACTTCGGTTTTTGGCAATTTTTGGCTTTGGCGATTTTTTTTGTATTTTTGTTTTTGGCGATTTTCGATTTTAGCGATTTTTTTCCGATTTTGGTTTTGGCGATTTTTTATTTTGGCGATTTTTCTTATTCGAGATTTTCGGTTTTGGCAATTTTTGTTTTTGTCGATTTTTGATTTTTTGCGTATTTTGATAAATGGTGTTTTTTGATTTTGGCGATTTTTTCTTATTTTTTTTTTTTTGATTTTGGCGATTCTGTTTTTTTTTGGTAGTTTTATTTTGGCGATTTTTGATTTAGGCGATTTTTGTTATTCGGGATTATCGATTTTGGCGATTTTTGATTGGCGATTCCGCCCATATTTTCCACGACTACTCACATTGATAATTAATGTACTTGTCAAAAGTTTCAAGAATGTCATTTTCATGGTATGGACTTTAATTGCAACTCGAATTTAGTTTTTTCTATGTACAGTGTACACCAGGGTGGTCCTTAATAAAAAAAGTGTTCAAACTCCTCACCCCCTAGAAATATTCGAGTAGTAAAAAAACTGAGCATACAAAGTTTTGGGTCAATCAAAAAAAATTTAGAGGTGGCCCCAACGCTGAAAATTTCAAGTGTTTATATGGGAAAAATATTTTTCAGGTTTTACAAAAATTTCGTTCTATAGTTAAATTTTTTCCACAAGTTTTTATATGAATCGATATCAGTACTAAAATATCTTTTCAAAATCAAATTTTAATCAATTTGTTAAAGTTGAAATATGTTCATCACATTTCATGACCTAGAGTTTTTTTGGCACAAAAATTAAACTTTAGAACGAAATTTTCGTAAAATCTGAAAGTCATATTTTCCCCATATAAACGCACTCGAAATTTTCAGTCTCGTTGAGGCACCGCTAAATTTTTTTTGATTGACCCAAAACTTTGTATATGTCAGCTTTTTTGCTATTCGCATATTTCTAGGGGGTGAAACTTTAAATTCGAACACTTGTTTTGCCCTCCATATAATTGAGGGCCACCTTAGTGTACACATTAACTACAAACACTTAACGTCACTAATTGTTGAGTAGTCTTAAAAAAAAATAATTGAACACCAGTTTTGACTAGCACATTGCTTATTCGCGTTCATACACAATTACAAGTTACAAAACATTCGCAACATTGTATGTGTAACAATATTGACTGGCACTGCCGAAGGAAGTCGCGCATTTATCCCAATAAATTCATGGCTCCTGACCTTCCAGTTTCCTATAAGATTTGCATTATCCATTACATACAAAGTGCAGGGTCAAACATTGGAAAAAGTCCGTACATTTTTGCCAAAATCCGTGTTTAGTGATGGACAAATGTATGTTGCGTTTTCAAGATTGAGGTCCGCAAATGATGTTAGTTAGAGTCAAAGTCATTTTTGTCGAAGAATAGCAAATGGCAGTTTTGAAGTATTTTCAAGAAATATCGTGTACAAAGAAGTTTTTGAGATCTTTTATGGTTAATAAATACCACGGGAATGGAATGAAAAAATAAAATTGCCTGTGAATGACGCTTTGCCAGACTACCTCCTAAACTTATAAATTTAGATTTTTAAATTTTTGATCCAACTGCCATGAACAGGCTTTTTGACTAGTATTGGTTTAAATAATTAATAAATTTATATTTTTTATAAACCTTTTTCTTCTTTTATATTTCAGCAAATTTACCAAGCCGTATAAATTCTTTATTATTTTATAAATATAAGTTTTAAGATAAATTTGTTATATTTAATGTAAAATTTTGATGAATAAAGAATAATCTGATCTGATCTGATCTCTATTTAGAGTCTGTGGCTATCTACAACGAAACTAAGGCATGATTCTCGTGTTCAAATCACGCGTATTGCCAAATACGACGAGAATAAACCATAGTTCTAACTACCATAACTAAATACGGAACGTATCAAACGCAAGATTCTGGTAACAGGTCGGGTAATGCTTCGTTTCGGAACAAATTATGAAACGATCAGTAACTCGGGCTTGGCACGTTTGTAGTGTACGAACTTTGCTACTGTATATTTGTAATTTTATAGACCAAATGAGAATTATAAGTACTATTATTAAGTAGTACATTGTGTATAGAGCAAAAAGTAAATTTGTAAATTTTTAACGACATATTACAGTGTATCTGAGTTTAAGTGGCTCTCAGAAAGCACACATTCATTACACTCTGTATCACAAAGGGTATAATTACGATTATTTTTTAAAAATCAATTTAAGTGTTATTTTTATATGACAGCACGTCTATATCAGGAACAGTCTAAGATTATGAGATTATGAGATTTATTTATAATTAAAAATGTTACGTTGATACAAATTAAATTTGTAATCACCTTAACAAACAGTAAGTGATTTTTATTTGACACTGCACTTTATGTTTACAGAATATAATTAACTTTACAAAAACGATTAAGAATTATCTAAGTGCATAATTAAGAGAGCCTGTTTACAGTTAAAATTGTTAAGCCATTTTTGAAAGTGATATGGGTAAAGTATATAAATTTGTAAAAATATAAGTTTTATGTCGTAAATAATATTTGAATCCATATAATATAATTTTTCGAGTATAATAAATTTAAACATTTATATATTGCCAATAATTAAAAAAAAAATTGTTTAGTATTTTTCCTTGGTTATATAAATTATAAATTTTTCTAAGAAATACTATTTTTCCATTCAATTTTGTCTTCCAATTTTTTTTTAATCTATATATATATAAAATTTATGAATATTTAAATGAGCTTAAAGGTATGTTAATCAATTCAACACAGAGCGTCTGATATATAATTTAAATCATTCGCATTACACCCTGTTACGAATTATTATAAATATTTTATTTTATTTAATTTTATATATTTTTAAGACAGAATAAACATAAATTTTATCATTCTCAGCTTCTCCTCCATATGAACTATAACTATGCCAATTTTCACACTCCTCCGTGCCCGCATATTGCTTAAAAAGGGAACTAAAAATTTACCTTCACGTATTAATATATAGATACTGTCGTTATTTAAATTATATACTTGCTGTAACACAATGTGCTTTGCTATACCCATCGTAACGAAATAAAAAACTGGCAAAATATTTTGTAGAAAATTTTGGCCATTCATGATTTTGTCGATTTTGGTTTTTGCGACTTTAGATTTATTGTTTTTGATTTGGCGATGTTTGCTTTTTGCGATTTCTAAGTTTTGGTGTTTCTGGATTTTGTGGATTTTTGTTATTCGCGATTTTCGTTTTTGGCGATTTTTGATTTTGGCGATACCGATATTTTCCTCGACTACTCACATTGGTAATTAATTTACTTGTCAAAAGTTTCAAGACTGTCATTTTCATAGTACTTTATTCTCTTCGTATAGGAGGTGCCACGCACATCGATCAGATCCCGTTCATTTTTGGTCCGTCTACTCACATTGATAACTTATGAATTCACACAAAGTTCTAAGCCTTTCTCTATTACAGTACCCTAGATCAGTGGTGGCCATCGAGAGAATTGAGTTAGTAATAGTGTTTATGAGCATGTGTTAGTTACTACACTGATCGAAATCCATGGACGTAACATAATGCCGGTATTTAATGGGTTTATGTAGATTTTGTATGAATGTTTATATGAATGACTAAAAGGGCAAATAGTTGAGTTCACGAAGAATATGTTAAAATTTTAAATATAATTTGTTTTAAAATTTTGAATCTTACATTCTAAAAATGTAAAACAAAATGTGAAGAATATTTAATCTCTTTTATCCATAAGTTTGAAGCTTATGAAATCAAATAAGTAATAATAAGTAATTCATTTCTTTAAAAACAAAAATATAGCAAAACAAAAAAAATAAGAACTTTCAAAGATTAATAAGTGGTATATTACCAAAAACTAAAAAACTTACCAGCCTGCAGTAACTGGATATTTTTTAAAATTAAAAAAAAAAATGCATAAAAGACAGCTATAATGTTGCCAAATGGAGGCGACGTGTGTAATTTATAGAAAATGTTTAATTTATTACTTTTAAACAACTTTTGATTACTTTTAAACAAATATTCTCTGTGTACCTATTAAAAAAAATATATATGAATTTCAAAAGCCAATGCGACATAGACCTGCTTTGCTCAAAAGCGTTCATAAGACTGAATGAAATTATTGTTTACTTTTACTCTTTGGTGAGTATTTTTGTTTTCGTTCGGCTGTATATATATAAGAAGCCGAGCACCAGCGTGCTTGGTACGGTCTTCACTGCCCTAGATACATGACATTAAACATTTAATTTGTATGGTGGGTGCCACGTCCGTTGGTCCGACCCCGCCCATTTTTCGCAACTCTTCAAATTAGTATAATATGTACATTAGGGTAAGTCACTTTTTTGCGAAGAATTCTCTTGCAGTATGAGGTAGGGCATGGAAAAATATGAAAAACTGCATGTTTAGTTTTTGGAAATGGTGAAAAACCTTCCCCGTAAAATGCATTTACTTTTGCTCGAAACCGATTTTTTTATTTTCAATTTTTTGTGATTTCTAGCAAAAGTAAATGCAATTCGATATTCGACAAAAGTAAAAAAAGTGACTAACCGTAATGTACATGTACATAGTTTCAGAACTCTTGCTGTCATAGTACTAAAGATATTATATGTTAAATTAGACGTTAAAAATCTTATCCTATTTTTCCTTCCGGATAGGCGGTTACCTACTGTAAAAATTTCATGACAATCGGTCCAGTGGAGTAGTCTCCTGTAAACCACAAACAAACGTACAAACATACAAAACTCCATTTTTATATATAAGTGGCCGTATTTATAATGAAAAGTTATGCAGTACCTAGCATGAGTATTATTTATAATGCACTTGCTGCTGCGTTTGCTAAACTCAGATCAATAACCTTTCAAACACTGACTTAGTATGTTAAAACAGCTGATGTGTGTCAAACTAAGCAAAACAGAATATATAAATTATTTTTAAGTGCAAATAAATATTTATACCCTATACCACTATGTGGTTTGGGTATAATGACTTTGTGCTGCTGTTTGTAACTACCAAATATATTTGACCTAGACCCATCTTTAATTATACCGATCGAATCAGAATCACTATCTGATTCGATTTAACGATGTCCGTCCGTCCGTCCGTCCGTCCGTCTGTGTGTCCATGTAAAGCTTGTAATCAAACTGCAGGTCGCAAATATGAATATGTTTTGACGAAATTTGGTATTTGATATTTTATCGGCCATGGGATGAACGCTATTGAAATTGGTGAGAATCGGTCCATGTTCAGACCTAGCCCCCATACAAATGACCCCTATGAAATCGACTTAAATTGCCATAAGATCCAAATTATCATATGAATCTTAGTCAAATTGGGTTTGTATGTGTTTATTACATCCATTAATCAGTAGTCCAAAAATTATCCCTATGGGACAACTCTTAGTCATAGGCCCCATATAGAGCTGCTTCCCGATCTTCACTCAAATGTATCAAAAAACAAAAATATTGCACTGATTCTTCTCAAATTTTGTTTGTATATATTTTTGCAAAATACAAGAGATCTTACCAGTCCCCATATAGATATAGCATCCGATATGAATCCCACTCAAATTTGGTTTATGCTTATTTTCTATGTCCAGTTAGTTGGGCCTATGGGGTAGGGTCGCTAAACGCATGGTATAGGGTATCCTATAGTCGGTCTAGACCGACTATAATTTTCTTACTTGTTTTTATTTTGTGGATCTTTTAAACATTTTTTTTCACATAATTTTCAAATTAAAATAATTTTGCCGTAAACTTAACACTTGTAAATATTAATTTTAAAAAATGAAGGAGTGAAATCACACAAATTGATATGTAAACAGAGTTGATTTTCACTATATCAGGTGGCATTAATGCAAAAAATATGGTGGCATTACAAATTTCAGAATTGTTTTTAAAGCTATTAGATGACAACAAAAAATTTATTGTGAATAAACTATGTGCTAACTAAAAACTAAGGCTAATCGGTTGACTAGTAAGAATCTCGTTGAGCGCGACATATAAGTAGCAGCTAACTTTTCATTATGAATACGGAGGTTAGTTTTTACTATTCTATTTTGTTATTCATCAGAAATAATGCAAAAATTTTGCGCCATTTGAATAGCACACACAATTACATTATCAGTTATCTATTAACACGTGGACTTGTGCAGCCAATTAATCTCATACTAAAGTGCATTCAAATTTTTATTAAAAAAATTAAATGGGTCGAGGAAAATATTAACAGAGGCAGAGGAGGCTAAAATCAAAGCCTACAAGGATACCGGGTTATCTGTTGCAAAAATTAAAAAAAAAAACGAAATAAGTCAAAAGGTTACATCCCAATTTTTATCTAAAAAGTCTAAGTCTAAAAAACATGAAAGGCCGTACACATAGTATGATCTCCAACGTGGACAGACGACTTATTTTAAGAAAAGCATCAAATTCGTACAATTCAATAGCGAAAATAAGACAAAAAAATGGTGTTAGTGCAAGCGTAACAACTATCCAGCAAGTTATTGCGAAAGCTGAACATATAAAGAGAATAAAAATAAAAGAAACCTCCACTCAATTCTGTTCGTAAGTCGAGTGGCATCGTGTTGTCTTCTCTGACGAAAAAAAGTTTAATGATTTACGAAAAGAGATCGATATCGGGCACCTGTGAGCTACAATTTTTTTCGGGCGACGCAACGTAATATTTACAGATCACTATAAATAAGCAGATCTTATTTTTTTTTTTATTAGAGTAAGTTCATTCAAGAACTTTAATTAAATAATGTAAAAGGGTGTCAAAGATTTAACATTTAAAATAAAAATTTTATTGGAAGTTTTGCTATTTTAAGTTTCCGATATTATAGTTTAAAAGAATTAATAAGAATTATTAAAAGAATTAATAAAAATAAATAGAATTTTTAAAAATAAAACTTATACTGATTCACTTGCATTAATTACCCACAGCAAAATTATCACTGTTTTTATAAATATGTCTATATTCTTTTAGAATAGGAGTCGGACTTTAAAAATTTTAGCGTTTGTAGTCGGAGTCTGAGTTGGAACTATCCATAATATTACTAATATGGAATCCATATTATAAAGTTCACATCAATGCAATTGATATAACGAGATATAACTGAATACCTTAATTAATTATTTTTTGTTAGTCATTATTTAAATTAGTCTCTTACTTATTATCAGCTTCTTCTGAAGCTGATTTACGACCACACTATTTGCTTGCCAGCTCTTGTTTGGTATCCGCCAGGATCCGGACCCTGATATGTATGCGATCTCCACGGGAAGTACCCTCTCCGTTGACTGGGATGGGTAAGTAAGTAGTGGGGACGTTCTGTTTAACGAATTTTCTATATAACGAAGCAATTTTCTGGTCCCTTGCGAATTCGCTATTGGGAAATTCGACTGTATCACGAAAGTCGCCATCTGTATTGAGCACTAAATATTTGTACGGTTAACAGCTGATCGAAAAATGTAAAATTTTGGGAATAATTTTATTCACAATTCACAATATTTTTTCGTGTATATTAAATTAAAGTGTTTTTTTTTTAATGGTAGAGTAGAAGAAATCATATATTTCAAAAATTCACAACAACTCTGTATTCTTATTCAGACCAGTTTCTGGCATTTCAGACTCCACCAGTGATTGTATTAAACATTGTAATAATTTTTTTTATAATTAATTAGATTGTTTTTGTATGAATTTTTTTTTCTTCGAGCGGCTGTGAGGTTTGACCCTACGTCTATCTCACATACGCTTGTACTTGCACTCACCTAAAGTCAAGCATAAGAGCAGTGTGGTTATTTTTCTACGGCCTTTAGGCACTTTATAACCAAAGTACTCGTATTGGATTTCATAATGATAAATTCTTTACGAAACAAACGTTTTTGATGTTATTAAAAAAGCATTTACGATCACTTTTGTCTGTTGCATTTTCTTTGCTCTCTTGAAATAATAAAAGCCCAAGTTAATTACTGGCAATTAGTTCTGAAAACTATCGTATTTTGATCGTTCTCCATATGAAGGTTTAATGGCAGAAACTTAAAAAATTCACAGAATAGTTATAATTTTTAGAAAAATATATGTGTCCTTCTCTACCAGACAATATTGATACAAATTAATTTGATTTTAATAGTTTGGTTTCGATATAACATTTTTAAATAAAAAGTTGAACCATTTTTAATATATTGATTGACTATTTAGTATATCAGACAAAAAAAATAATAAATAGCTGAAAAAATTATTATATATCATTGATCTATATGTTTAAAATCACTTAATTTGCTATTGTTTTTTTTTTGTATTTATTGATTAATTATCTGTGTTTTTTTAATTAATTAATATCAGCATGTCTGTCGTAATTTGCAATTATTGATTTTCTAAAATATTTTTTGAGAGAAACCCAGGCAACATTTGGGCATCAAAAATACCAAAAATAAACTCCGATAACCATTTGGTTTTTTATATCTATAAAACATTAGTTTTAATCATCTTAAGCAATAGCTCTGTTCGTTTACTTTCCCAGTAAAACCCAGTAAAAACCGAAATTTCAGAGAATAATAAAAATTAGCAATCAAAAACATAAATATCCAAAATAGCAATTTGTAAGAATTTGCAAGTTCATAGAAATGGCTGAAAGCGAAGAAGAAGTCAAACTCTAAATTAAAACAAGTAAGAAAATTATAGTCGGTCTAGACCGGCTATATGATACCCTATACCATGCGTTTAGAGACCCTATCTCATAGGCCCAACTAACTGGAGATAGAAAATAAGCATAAACCAAATTTGAGTGGGATTTTTATTAATTTTTTTGGCTGCGGATATGAAAAAGTTCATAACGGATGCTATATCTATATAGGGACTAGGCCCAAAAATGGACCGATCCTGACTGTGTTTTGTAAAGTCTCTTGTATTTTGCAAAAATATATACAAATAAAATTTGAGAAGAATCAGCGCAATATTTTTGTTTTTTGATAGATTTAAGTGAAGATCGGGAAGCAGCTCTAAACGCATACAAACCCAATTTGAGTAAGATCTATATGACAATTTGGATCTGAACTGGCTAGGTCTGAACATAGCCCGATTCTCACCAATTTCAATAACGTTCATTCTATGGCCGATAAAAGCTTATATACCAAATTTCATCAAAATCTATTCATATTTGCGACCTGCAGTTTGATTACAAGGTTTACATGGGCACAGACGGACGGACGGGCGGACAACCATCGTTAAATCGAATCAGTTAGTGATTCTGATTCGATCGATATAATAAAAGACGGGTCAAGGTCAAATATTTTTGGTAGTTACAAACAGCAGCACAAAGTCATTATACCCAAACCACATAGTGGTATAGGGTATAAAAAGAAATATACCTTAATTAGAATAATTTATTTTATTTAACATGAAAACTAATATCAATGAAACTAATATCATTACCTATTGCTTTTGAAAATAAACATTTATTATGAAAGAAATTGGCAGATACACATATTTTATTTTTGGCAGGAAGCGGTTTTAAAAGATTAATATTTACAAGCAGATTCCAGCCCTCGAAATTCGAGTGCAAATTCTAGGAAATTTTATTTTTTCATTAAATAAAGACCCTAAAGGTATGCTATGCAATTACAACCAATTCACAAATCAACACAAAAAACAAACTCATTTCTATTACAAACACATTAACATATTTAAAAAACACACACATAGCATTGTATAATTTTATGTATGTGTTAGTAGCAACTTTAAATGCAATTTACTCAAAATAAAGGAAAAAATTTAAAAATCTTTAGATCTGCAAAACGGCTAATTTACGTTTGGTCAAAATCGGGATAAAAGGTAGAAAAAAATATCGGTCACAAGAAATCGCCTTGCCTATTAATATTATAGACGAAACCCGGTTATGTGAATATTTACTTACTTCTCCTATGGATAAATTCCTCAGAATTATTGTTTAAAATTTTTGCACAAAAATAGAATTGTAGTATTTTTGCTTTATTTACCACAAAACTCAATTATATGTTTGTCAAACATGTTTTTTCTTGCTTGTTAATTCTTACTGACAAAAATATATCTAGTAAAAACTAAGAAGTTTTCAAAAAATGAATTGTCACTTTACGCTCTCATTTATTCTCTTTCACCAGGTCTTTGAAGTAAACGAACAGGATCCAGTAAATTTTGTGATAATTTGTACAAATTATTACAAATTTTCACTTAAACGAACAGACCATTCCATGTCCTAACCTTATATTTAGTAGCCCCGTAAACATAGTAATCACACACGATATAAACTTTAAGCTGCATAAATTTGATAAGTATGATCTGGATTTGACCATTTTAAACCTGAGGTCCTCTCCTGATACTCATGGCGTAGGGTATCGTTTGTATCATAGACCAACTATAACTTACTTCCTAATTAATTAAATTAGTTATCATTGGTGTTTTTTTATGCTTTATCTTCTAGTACTTTCTCTCTCGTCTATGCATGCCTAAAGAATGTAAATTTTTAAAACTTTACAAATCTCAGTTTATACACATTAAAAATTTCTGAGCGTACATATTAAGAAATCGACTACACGCAAAGCTGATTACATGTAGCGAATTTTTTTTTAAAATAACTTAACTGAATAACCAACCGGATATTAAACCAGTGATGTGTGAAATACGTTGAAACATAAGAATATGAATGAAAAGTATAGTCGGTCTAGGCCGATACCCTATTCCATGTGTTTAAAGAAAGGGTTTTAGGTCCAACTCGTCGGATATAGAAAATAAGCATCAGCTAAATTTGACTAGCATTATCAATTTTTTTTACCTGTGGATCTGAAAAAGTTCATATCGGATACTATATTTATATGGGGACTATGTCGCAAAATTAAACCATCATGACCATATTTGGTAGGCACTTATAACTTGCAAAGACATATACAAAACAAATTTGAGAAAAATCTGTGAAATTTTTTTGTTTTTTATAGATTTAGGTGAAAGAGATCGGGAAGCAGCTTTATATGGTGACTATGACTACTGATTAGTGGGTTTAATAACCACAAACAAACCAAACTTTACCGGGATCTGTATTATAATTTGGATATTATCGCAATTTAAGTCGATTTCATGAGGGTCATTTGTATGGGGCTAGGTCTGAAAATCACCGATTTTCACCAATTCCAATAGCGTACGTCCTATGACCGATTAAAGCTTATATACTTAATTCCATCAAAATATATAATTTGATTACAAGGTTTACATGGACACAGACGAACAGACAGACAGATGGGCATCGCTGCATCGACTTAGAAAGTGATTCTGAATCGATCGGTATAATAAAAGATGGTTCTAGATCAACTTTTTTTGTAGTTCAAACATCAGCCGAAACTCGTAGTTCTAGAGGGCATAAAAAATATATATGCTATATAAATATACGAGTATATTATAAAATTCAATTGAAAGTTTTTATTTATAAGTAGTAACAAGTAAGAAAATTATAGTCGGTCTAGACCGACTATACGATACCCTATACCATACCCATGCGTTTAGACACCCTATCTCTCAGGCCCAACTAACTGGATATAGAAAATAAGCATAAACCAAATTTGAGTGGGATTTTTATTAATTTTTTCGGCTGCAGATATGAAAAAGTTCATATCGAAGGCTATATCTATATGGGGACTTAGCCCAAAAATGGACCGATCCTGACCATGTTTGGTAAGGTCTCTTGTATTTTGCAAGAATCAGTGCAATATTTTTGTTTTTTGATAGATTTAAGCGAAGATCGGGAAGCAGCTCTATATGGGGCCTATAACTAAGAGTTGTCCAATAGGGATCATTTTTGGACTACTGATTAATGGATGTAATATATACATACAAACCCAATTTGACTAAGATTCGTATGATAATTTGGATCTTATGGCAATATATGTTGATTTCATGGGGGTCATGTGTATGGAGGCTAGGTCTGAACATGGACCGATTCTTACCAATTTCAATAGCGTTTATCCCATGGCCGATGAAAGCTTATATACCAAATTTCATCAAAATATATTCATATTTGCGACCTGCAGTTTGATTACAAACTTTACATGGACACACAGACGGACGGACGGACAGACGGACATTGTTAAATCAAATCAGATAGTGATTCTGATTCGATCGGTATAATTAAAGATGGGTGTAGGTCAAATATTTTTGGTTGTTACAAACAGCAGCACAAAGTCATTATACCCAAACCACATAGTGGTATAGGGTATAATGATAAAACGATGTAGTTACAATAGCATAAGCTAGATGTGCGCAGTCAAGCTGCTATAATATTCACTGCAAGAGTCAACAGTTTTGGGGTTGTACAATGATCGTTGTGTTTATACCCTATACCACTATGTGGTGCTGCTGTTTGTAACTACCAAAAATATTTGACTTGGAATAATCTTTTATTATACCGATCAGCTCAGAATCACTTTCTTTTAGCGATGTCCGTCCGTCCGTCCGTCCGTCCGTCTGTGTGTCCATGTAAACATTGTAATCAAACTACAGGTCGCAAATATGAATATGTTTTGATGAAATTTGGTAGATACGCTTCTATCGGCCATAGGATGAACGCTATTGAAATTGGTGAAAATCGGTCCATGTCCCCATACAAATGACCCCTATGAAATCGACATAAATTGCCATAGGATCCAAATTATCGCATAGATATCAGTCAAATTGGGTTTTTATGTGTTCATTGCATCCATTAATCAGTAGTCCAAAAATAATCCCTCTAGGAAAATTCTTAGTCATAGGCCCCATATAGAGCTGCTTACCGATCTTAACATAAATCTATCAAAAAACAAAAAGATTGCACAGATTTTTGTCAAATTTGGTTTGTATATATTTTTTTTAAAATATAAGAGACTTTACTAAATATGGTCAGGATCGGTCCATTTTTTGAACTAGTCCCCATATAAATATAGCACCCGATATGAACTTTTTCATATCTGCAGCCAAAAAAAATAATAATGCCACTCAAATTTGGTTCATGTTTATTTTCTATATCCAATTAGTTGGACCGAAGAGATAGGGTCTCTAAACCATGGTTTAGTGTATCGTATAGTTGGTCTAGACCGACTATTATTTTCTTACTTGTTTACTTATAAATTTAGCTAAAGATATCCTGTCCATTGTTACACTTTCCCAGTTAATATACATAAATTAAGTTCGATTGTACTGAATGGACACACTTTGGTGTACACTTTTAAAGAGCTTAAACTAATCTGCTCTAGCAAAGTTGGAATAAAATAATTGTTAAAAATTTAAACGATTTGTTTTATTTACAGTAAACGTTTTTTAGAGCATATAAGTGACGTGACTAAATATGGATAATTATCGGAACATTTTTAGAACTAGTACGCATATAAACATAGTAATCACATCCGATATAAAGTTTAAGCAGCAGATATTTTATAATTAAGATTTGGATCTGACCATTTTAAACCTGACATCCTCTTCTGAAACTCATGGACCGACTATAACTTACTTCCAAATTAATTAAATTAGTTATCATTGGCGTTTTTTTTTTGCTCCAGTAGTTTTCTCTCTCGTCTACGCATGCCTAACGAACGTTAATTATACCCTATACCACTATGTGGTTTGGTTATAATGACTTTGTGCTGCTGTTTGTAACAATCAAAAATATTTGACCTACACCCATCTTTAATTATACCGATCGAATCAGAATCACTATCTGATTCGATTTAACGATGTCCGTCCGTCCGTCCGTCCGTCTGTGTGTCCATGTAAAGCTTGTAATCAAACTGTAGGTCGCAAATATGAATATATTTTGATGAAATATGGTATTTAATCTTCATGAGATGAACGCCATTGAAATTGGTGAGAAGCGGTCCATGTTCAGCCCTAGCCCCATACAAATGACCCTATGAAATCAACATATATCAGTAGTCCAGAAATGATTCCTATTGGACAACTCTTAGTCATAGGCCCCATATAGAGTTGCTTCCCGATCTTCACTTAAATCTATCAAAAAAGAAAAATATTGCACTGATTCTTCTCAAATTTTGTTTGTATATATTTTTGCAAAATACAAGAGACTTTACCAAATATGGTCAGGATCGGTCCATTTTTGGGCCTAGTCCCCATATAGATATAGCATCCGATATGAACTTTTTCATATCTGCAGCCGAAAAAATTAATAAAAATCCCATTCAAATTTAGTTTATGCTTATTTTCTATATCCAGTTAGTTGGGCCTGTGAGATAGGGTATCTAAACGCATGGTATAGGGTATCGTATAGTCAGTCTAGACCGACTATAATTTTCTTACTTGTTTTTAATACTTTACAACTTTTCCAATTAACGACAAACCTCAGTTTATACACATTAAAAGTTTTTGAGAGTACACATTAAAGGCCAAAATTGAGTTAAGAAATCAACTGCACGCAAAGCTGATTACACGTAGCAGATTTTTTTTGAAATAACTTAACCTACCGGATATTAAACCACTGATGTGTGAAATACATTGAAGTATATGAAAAACAATGTAAGAAAATTATAGTCGGTCTAGACCGATATCCTATTCCATGTGTTCAAAGAAAGGGCTTCAGGTCCAAATCGTTGGATATAGGAAATAAGCTTAAGTCAAATTTGAATGGTATTATTATAAATTTTTTTTCCTGCGGATCTGAAAAAGTTCATATCGGATGCTATATTTATATGGGGACTAGTTAGAAAAATGAACCCATCCTGACCATATTTGCTAGTCACTAATATTTTGCAAAAACATATACAAAACAAATTTGAGAAAAATGTGAATTTTTTTGTTTTTGATAGATTTAAGTGATAGAGATCGGGAAGCAGCTTTATATGGGGACTATGACTAAGAATTGTCCTACAGGCGTTTATTTTTGGACTACTGGTTAGTGGGTGTAATAACCACACACAAACCAAATTTATTATAATTTGGATCTTATCGATTTAAATCGATCTCATAAGGGTCATTTGTATGGGGGATAGGTCTGAACATGCACCGATTTTCACCAATTTCAATAGCGTACGTCCTATGACCGATTAAAACTTATATACTAAAATCCATCAAAATATATAATTTGATTACAAGGTTTGCATGGCCACAGACGAACAGACAGACAAATGGCCCTAGCTACATCGGCTTAGAAAGTGATTCTGAGCCGATCGGTATAATAAAAGATGGTTCTAGTTCAACTTTTTTTTTGTAGTTTCAAACATGAGCACAAACTCATAGTTTTATATAGGTAGGTACTATATAAATATACGAGCATAAAATTCAATTCAAAGTTTTTACTTATGATAAGTAGTAAAAACTTAAGTAGTAAATGCAACAAGTCTTTGTGCAAAATTTATATATATTTTACATTGTATTATGTTCCTATTCATTATCTCTTGTGTAAAAGTTCGTAATATCAATTTTCTTCAAACACAATAAATAATTTTATACTTACTGTTTAAATAATTTATCATCATAGTATGCTGGTAATTCCAGATCATAACCGCTATCGCCTTCATTACACCCGTTATTTAATAAATGATCTAAATATGATTGAGCTAGTGGATTCTCCTCCGTTGTTTTACATTCATTCTGGTATGTATTATGATTGTTATCATCCACAATGCAATCTACACATTAAAAAACAATTCACATTTTTAAATTAAACAAGAATTAAGAAAGAAAACATTTGAGTATTTTCACATGTTTAACCACTCTTAAAGTTTGTTTATTATTTGTATTGATGTCTCTAACCAAGAGAAAGTTTTGTAGAATTTGAATTCTTTCACTTTTTTGGAAACGTTCCTCAACATCGGCTAAATCAATTACATATTTGTAGTACTTACCCTTACCATCTGCACATCGTAAATTGTTGTCTTGGGATGTATTCATTTTATTTGCATAATATATTTTATTAAAAAATTGCCATCTATTTGTAGTTTTATTTACAATTATCGTGTGTTTTATGTAATATCGATTAAACTTTTTTTAGTTTTAGGTGTAACAACAAAGAACTTGTCTTCCCCAATGTTAGTTGTGCACTAATGTATCGCGTTAAAGAGCAAACTGATTTTGTGTTCTTAACAGTCGGTACGTATAAAAATGTCAAATAAGTTGATTTAAATGTTAACAACAGAATGTTAACAGCTTGTTGGCTGCCTTAAGGTATGCAATGTATGTAACATTTCGATAAACAAGAGCGGACAATCTATCAAATCATGCAAATTAGAAATAAATAAATAAAAAAAAATTTGAAAATTGATTTCTGTTAAAAAGAAACGAAGAATTTAACTCATTAAATAATGAAATTCAAATAAATAACAACAATAAAGAACTCTACCATTCATTTTTTTGGTAAATACTGTTTTGTATACAATTAACCTTGAGAAATAACAAACGGAATTTGGTTTTGGTTGTCACATATATTTTGTAGTTGTACTTCTGGAACTTATGAGTATTGCAGTTCTTCCACTGTCATTGTTTTTCTAGAAATGTTTGACAGATTTATTCACAATATAAAAATAACTGAAAAGTTACGAAAAGTGCATTTATTATTTTAGTCGAAAACGAATATTCGATAGTTGGTCTACACCGCAAACTAAATATTTGACGAATAATTAAATTACTCACTAAATTTTAAGATGTTTTAAATGAAACAATGCAGTTTATTGTGTTTCTTCAACAATTCGAATTTAAACAAGAAGATTATAGCAGCTAACAAGTAAGCAAATAATGGTTCCAAGGCCGAGAGATTCTTGGATCGTTCTTTGCTGAGGCAATAGCTAGATGTAGAAATGTAATAAAGCATAAACTAAATTTTAGTGGTATTGTTATTAATTAGTTTCAAGCAGATATGAAAAAGTTCATATCCTATGTTTTTGATTTGTAAACATTTATACGCGCAAGGGTAAATTTCTATTTCACAATACAATCACAAAAACTGCGTAGCATGTTAGCCGTAAGACACAATCGGTGTGACTTATGATTGTATTGGTGAAGAAATTATGAAATTTTGAAAATGAAAAATGAAAAATAAAAAAGAAAAAAAAATGTAAAATAAAAAATTAAAAATAATAATTGAAAAATGAAAAATGAAAAATGAAAAATAAAAAATTAAAAATGAAAAATGAAAAATAAAAAATTAAAATGAAAAATTAAAAATGAAAAGTAAAAAATTAAAAATAAAAAATGAAAAGTAAAAAATGAAAAATTAAAAATTAAAATGAAAAAAAAAATGAAAAATAAAAAAGGAAATATAAAAAACGAAAAATTAAAAATAAAAAATAAAAAATGAAAAAATAAAAATTAAAATTGAAAAATGAAAAATAAAAAATGAAAAATAAAAATTGAGAAATGAAAAATGAAAAATGAAAAATGGGAAATGAAAAACGAAAAACGAAAAATTAAAAATGAAAAACGAAAAAAGAAAAATGAAAAGCGAAAAATGAAAAATAAAAAATGAAAAACGTAAAACGAGAACTGAAAATAAAAATTAAAAATAAAGAATAAAAAATAAAAAATGACAAGTGAAAAATGAAAAATTAAAAATGAAAAATAAAAAATTAAAAATGAAAAATGAAAAATAAAAAATTAAAATGAAAAATTAAAAATGAAAAGTAAAAAATTAAAAATAAAAAATGAAAAGTAAAAAATGAATAATTAAAAATTAAAATGAAAAAAAAAAATGAAAAATAAAAAAGGAAATATAAAAAATGAAAAATTAAATATAAAAAATAAAAAATGAAAAAATAAAAATTAAAATTGAAAAATGAAAAATGAAAAATAAAAAAGGAAATATAAAAAATGAAAAATTAAAAATAAAAAATAAAAAATGAAAAAATAAAAATTAAAATTGAAAAATGAAAAATGAAAAATGAAAAATGGGAAATGAAAAACGAAAAACGAAAAATTAAAAATGAAAAACGAAAAAAGAAAAATGAAAAGCGAAAAATGAAAAATAAAAAATTAAAAACGTAAAACGAGAACTGAAAATAAAAATGAAAAATAAAGAATAAAAAATAAAAAATGACAAGTAAAAAGTGAAAAATGAAAAATTAAAAATGAAAAATAAAAAATTAAAAATGAAAAATGAAAAATAAAAAATTAAAATGAAAAATTAAAAATGAAAAGTAAAAAATTAAAAATAAAAAATGAAAAGTAAAAAATGAAAAATTAAAAATTAAAATGAAAAAAAAAAAAATGAAAAATAAAAAAGGAAATATAAAAAATGAAAAATTAAAAATAAAAAAAAAAAATGAAAAAATAAAAATTAAAATTGAAAATTGAAAAATAAAAAATGAAAAATAAAAAATGAAAAATAAAAATTGAGAAATGAAAAACGAAAAATGAAAAATGAAAAATGGGAAATGAAAAACGAAAAACGAAAAATTAAAAATGAAAAACGAAAAAAGAAAAATGAAAAGCGAAAAATGAAAAATAAAAAATGAAAAACGTAAAACGAGAACTGAAAATAAAAAATGAAAAATAAAGAATAAAAAATAAAAAATGACAAATAAAAAGTGAAAAATTAAAAATGAAAAATTAAAAATGAAAAATTAAAAATGAAAAATAAAAAATGAAAGATGAACAACGAAAAATGAAAAATCAAAAATGAAAAATAAACAATGAAAAATGAAAAGCAAAAAATGAAATATTAAAAATGAAAAATAAAAATTGAAAAATGAAAAATAAAAACTGAAGAATAAAAAATGAGAAATGAAAAATAAAAAATAAAAAAGAAAAAATTAAAATTGATAAATAAGAAATGAAAAATGAGAGATAGAAAATGAAAAATGAAAAATAAAAAAATTTAAAAATAAAATATGAACAATTAAAAATGAAAAATAAAAAACGAAAAAAAAATTAAAAATGAGAAATAAAAAATTAAAAATAAAAAATGAGAAATAAAAAATGAAAAATAAAAAATGAAAAAGAAAAATGAAAAAATTAAAAAGAAAAAATGAAAAATGAAAAATAAGAAATGAAAAACGAAAAATAAGAAATAAAAAACGTAAAATTAAAAATTAACCGGTTGAAATAATAAATAATAATAAATATTTTTGTATTAGGAGAGCCCCTGCAGTTGATTGCTATAAGTCACACTTTCTGTTTAATTTAAAAAAGTGCCATAAAAAATCTTCAATTACTAGATGTTTACACATCTCCCCTGTGACCGGACTGACATGATTTTTTTTTTATATGGGGATGATCATGATCATATTTAGTAGAATAACTTAGTTTTCTTAAAAACATATAAAAATAAAATTTTAAAGAAATCTATGCAATAATGGTTTTTTTTTTTAAAATAGATTTAAGTGGAGATCAGGAATCAGTTTTATATGGGGTCTATGACTAAAAATAGTCCTACGGGGTTTATTGTTGGACTACCGATTAAAGGGTATAATGCACACACTTACACCAAATTTAATATATATATTATTTTTTATATATATGTATATATATATATATATATATATATATATATACCGATATCGATGTATGTATATATATCATATATATGCAGAGGTTTCATCCATTTTAGAATGTTTTATTCAAAATTTGTTAAAATGGAACATTTTTTTATTTAAAATATTATATTTTCTTTTTAAATTTTTTTGAAATTAAAAGCGAGACAGTCTCGACTTGCTGCTACTGCTCTCTTCGACTTCGATTCTACCCAAGTGTTGACATAAGTGTTGCCGCTTGCCGTTTTATATTGTACTCCAACATATATATATGTTCATATATATATATATATATATATATAATTTGGATAATTTGGATCTTACGGCAATAATTTGGATCTTACGGCAATATATGTCGATCTCATTGGGGTTGTTTGAACTGTAGTTTGATTACAGACAGATAAACCTACGGACAGACGGACGGACATCGCTAAATCGATCCGTATAGGTCAAATATTTTTTGTAATTACAAACATCAGCACACATTATTTATACCCTCACCATATGGTTTCTTTGTTGTTAGAAAAAATACATAGTACAATACCGGTTTTAACAGTATGATAAGAATTCGACAAAAGTTGTATGTAATAAATGCAGTACTCAAGACTCTTAAGGCGGTGTAGGACGTAAAGCCACGACTTTCTAATTGCTGAACTAACTTTAAAACAACAATAATGATGAATACCAATGCACAACCAATTAAACTGAAACAGAGAATAAAACACAGAATAGAATAAAATAATGAAATTTTATGTACGGTTCTATGACGGTTAAATTTGTTTGGAATGTGCGAAATTTAGGTATTTGATATTCAATAGAGTGAAGTGTATCGGAATTTACTCGAAAGCATGTGAAATTTTACTCGAATAAATTTAAGAATTTCAATCTTAAGCATTATAAAAGCTTAGTGTACTTTTGGGTACTTCTAAATAATTAATTTTCATGTATATTAAAAATTATGCTTAACACAAAATATTTTTTTTTTAAATTTTAAAAATGACTTTTGATATTTTACGAGGCCCTCAATCGCAATATTCAAAATATCGTAAATAATTTCTATACGGTATTAGGGCGCAGCTTTTATAAAAGCTAATGTAACGATATTCAACCCAGAGAACTTTCCGCTTAAAAAGTTTGGCCGGAACTTTATAAGAAAAAGTAGTAGTGGCATTATAAAAGGGTTGAGCTATAGCAAAATAAAATTTTGTATAATATTCGGCCGAATAAAACTAAAATTATATGTTCGGCTAAAAAAATTGTGTTATATTTGTCGAATACGAAAAAGTGACCGAATATTTGTGACATCAAAATTTGATTATGTTAAATGTATAAGCTTTACGTTTTAAGAATTTTTCCGTTTACAATTGGAATTCAACAAAAATGAGTGGGAATTTAAAGAATAACTAGTAAGACTGTTAAATTCGAATCTCTGAGATAATGAGATAATTAACAAAACTTTGAGATTTATTCGCTCTTTTTTAATTGGAAGCAATTATTAAATGCAATCAGCGTAAATATTAAAACAAACAATTAGATTTTTTTTGTCTTGAAAAAACAAGAAAAACAATTTGTTTTTGCTTTTCTTCAAGACAAAAACAAACATAAATATTGTAGTATGCAATGTGTACTCGTATACAATCATATTTGTTTCAAAGTTGTTCTATATTTTAGTTTGTTATATTGGAAGAGGCTTAAATAGTATAACTTTTGCTTGAATTCTCATTTGGTTGTTTTCACCAAATATATATGAATTTAACTTTTTACCAAACAAACTGTCTACTGCTTTTGGTTACTGATGAGGGTTGGTGACTCTTCCCGAAACAGCTGTATAACCTGTCATGCAGAATATAGATCAATTTTTGAAACAAATGTGCTAATGCTTTTGATTTATTTAAAGTAAAAACATTTGATCTTGAGCCTGAACAATTTCAAACTCAATCACTAAATTGATAAAGATCGAAAATAAGATTTTTTATTTTTATAAAAAATAATACAATTACATTTTTGTTTTCTTAAAAAGAGTAAGAGTATAACCATCTTGGTAATATACCAAGAAACTCTCTCTCTCTCTCTCTTTCTGGCGTCGAAAATAAATTTATCGATGCGTTACAAACAGAATGACAAACTGATATATCTGTGGTTTTCTGGAATAACCGCGTATGTCCATTTTTGTCAGTTTTGAGTTAATGATGCCAAATATATTAATTTTTAATGCTCTTTACACGTGTTCAATTTTTTAAAAAAAATATTGACCATTTCTGGGTTTTTTCTTTATATAACGACGTAACTTAAATGTTTATTAAATTAATTTGCAGCACTACGTTTGATCGCTGACAAATTATTTTCTCAGAAAACGACACATAGCGACATACGTTGTTATTAATGAAAAAAAAAATGCAAAATAATTTTGGATTAGTTTTCAGTTTATAACCACTTGTAAAAACTAGTGTGTTTATTTCCGTTATTTTTTGTCACTATATTCATGATACGTTGTTATATTCTCATCCTGAGTCCCGTTAACTTTTTGTTGACGAACAAAAAAAATCCATTTTTCAAGCAACAACAACTTATGTGTAATTTACATATTGCTTTTCGTCCTTCTCTAGGATCTATTCCTCTGAAGATTTTTTACTCAAAATTTTATATAAAGTATTTATTGCCCATATCTACAGGGCTGTTAAATAAAAAGCTCTAAAATCCCTGAACATTTTGATTTTATGACATACGCGGTTATTCTAGAAAACCACAGATATACCTACTGCATAGTGGTGTGGTGGCTATAAATATCTATAAAATATTTCCATGATTGAGTTAGAAATTAAATCAGGCTCAAGATCAAATTTTTTACTTTAAATAACTCAAAAGCATTGGCTTATTTATTTTAAAAATTGATCTATATTATGTATGAGAGGTTATACAGCTGTTTCGGGTCGAGTCAGCAACCCTCATCAGTAACCAAAAGCGGTAGATAGTTTGTTTGGTAAAAAGTTTAATTTATATACCTTTGCTGTGAAACCAATACAATGAGAATCCAAGCAAAGAGTTATACTATTAAACCTTCTCCAATATAACAAGCTATAATATAAAATAACTATGAAACACAAAAATCATAGAAATTATATAAATCGAATAAAATAAATTTTTTAATAAAATACGGAGGGCATGCCGCACGGCGGGATTTTGCTGGCAAAAAGTCCGTTTTTCGAGTGTAAAATATCAAACATATAATGATGAAGAATTGCAACATAATTTTTTTCTAGCAATTCTTTTTTATCCAAATAACGCGGGCGGCAAAGTCGCCTCATCGAAACTCTGCCTTACATTTTCAAACTGTCGATTTTCACTGGGGCTATGAACAAGAGCAGGCATTCAACATCTTGAAGAATGAAATCGTGGAAGCAACAAAACTTGTACATAATTTCAACGGATGCATCGAAAAATGGCATCGGCGCCGTAATTTCTCATCGATATCCTGATGGTCAAGAGAAGCCCATTGCATTCGCATCTAAAACGCTCAGTCAAAGTCAAGTCAACTATTCACAGATCGAAAAGGAAGCCTTATCAATTATTTTTGGCATCACATGTTTCCGAAATTTATTAAATATTGCAATACTTATTGAGATTGTTTCAATCTGAAATTTTTAATGAATAAAACAACTTTTTTTAAATTTGCTTTTATTCTAATATTTATTCACTAAAAATTTGTTGCTAAATGTATTTCTGAATAATAATAGTAAAATGGCATTCAACAATGGTTAAATATATATTTCTTGTAGTTTTTTATTTTTATAAATTTGTTTCATTTTTATTCCTACACCCAAAAAAAAGAAAAGAAAAAACAAACAAATTTTGCAGTGAAAAATGTGTTTTAATTAAACTAAAAAATCCATTATAAAACTTAAATTAGCTGTACTTTTTTTGGGTGGTGTAGGCTATTTTTTAGTTAGTTTTAACCGAATTCTTATGATTTGCAATTCTAAAAAAATTATTTACTTAAAAATATATACAATTGTTTTAAAATAAATTAATTATAAAGATAAAATATAATAGCTAAATAAAGATGAATCGAAATATGGAAATATAAAGGTTTCCTAAATAGAAAAAGTTATTGATATCAGATTGGGTACGAGTAGTTTTTAAAAAGTTTTTAAAATTTAAAGTTGTCGCGCTTAACTTAAAATGTTTCGGCTATAGAATTTTCTAGTGAGGCATGCAAGAAAAATGCAATGTAGTTTACAAAACAAAAAGTTTTTTTTGAAAGTCATTTGCTTTTGAAAATACTTTAAAAATGTTTACTTCTGTTTAGATTGCTAAATGTTCCTGATAGCTCTAGTACATCTCGTAGATAGTGGAACTCGACAACTTCATTACAATTGTTTCGATTTAAGCTAACTACAAGAGTGAGAACCCTTAATGTTGTATATTAAAAGCAGAGTTCAGAAAAAAACACACACTGAATTAAATAAATTATGTAATATCAATTATGTGTGTTTCTAAATTTTGTACGGTGCCAAACACAATCATAGCTGTGTTTCGTTTTAATATTTCGTTATGTACACGAACATGTTTCTATCACGTATTGTTTGTTTCGAACACACATAAACCACACAGGTTCGAGTGTAGCTTTATTTTAAGTTCGTGTTCTTGCACGTGTACTGCTAAAAAAACAGAACATGTTCTTGAAGTAAATTCTAAAAAATCTAAATTTTAAAATATTTTCCACTCGCAATCGGAAAAAACTGATACACCCCTATAATAACGACAACAATTGTTTCAACAAAATTTATTAAAAAAATTTAAAATAATTCATTAGCAGTTATAAAAAAAAATAAAAATAATAATAATAAAGATAATAATAAAACTAAAAAAAAAAATTAAAAAAATAATCAAAAAAAAAAAAACTAAATTAAGTCATAAATAACATACAAAATTTCTCTGTTTTCTATTTTGTTACTATCATTTTATTTTTATTTTATTTTATATTTTTTATTACTATCTTTTTATTTTTTTATAACTGCTAATGAATTATTTTAGATTTTTTTAATAAATTTGGTTGAAACAATTGTTGTCGTTATTATAGGGGTGAATCCGAATTTTCAGATCGCGAGTGGATAATGTTTTAATTTTTAGATGTACGCGTTCAAGAACATGTTTTTTTTTTTTTTTTTAGCAGTACACGTGCAAGAACACGAAATTAAAGTAATTTCAAAGTTAATTATTAGGTAAATGAAATGTATTTGAACTATTTAAAATTTAGTAAGGTGACCAAATTTCTATCACAAAGTATTTGAGAAATCCTAAAATTTTAATTATTCAATACAAATTTAAAACGAATCCAAAGTGGTGGGCAATTATTGTCGAGTCTAAGAATATTTGGAACATACAGTATATATTGATCATATGGGACTAATTATGTATAACTAACTGAATTGAAAAAATTCTTAAAGGATTATTTTCTTAGGATTGTTAATTTTCTTGATTTTAACTGAGATCAGCCTATCTAATTAAAGCAATCGAGACCTTAACTTCAGTTAAAGTCATAAAAAGCTTAAGGATCATAAATGAAAAGTTTGAATTTTACATGAAATATTATTTGATAAAATTAATAAATTTTTCTTTTTGATAATTTAAAAAAAAGATTAAGCATAACGAAACGTTTGAATTAAGTTTGTAACATTTTAGTTTTTCTACTTTTCCTCAAAATTATTCACATAAAATTCCAAAATGAAGTTTCAACCGTTTCATTAAATATAATTTTTTTTTTATGTAAATTTAAAATATATCGTTTTTTGAAATGAGTTCATTAATTTTGTTGTTGTGTATGCATTCATTTAAGGTACATTAGTTTTAGTTTAACTATAAACAATTACATTCAAGTAGCATTTTTAATATAGTTTTTAGATTAGTTAGTTAAGAGTTACCAAGTGGGTAATAGTTCAATAGAATAGATTAGTTAGATAGAAGCGTTTTCTTTTATTTTACTTGTAACAATTTATCAATTTGTTAGGGATATGCAGCTGGCGGATATGTTAAAGAGCATGATTGTTTAAAGGTTTTTGTGTTGAGCAGAGCTTCGGAAGAATACATTCATGCTATAATTTATTTTATATTCTCAATTTTCAACCTTTGAATGCAGTTTTATTGAAAATAGTTCGTTACTTAGTATGGGCAAAAAATATGGAAAAATTTAAACAAAAAAAAAAACACAAAGAAAAAGAAGAATTTTCGATAAAATTTTTATTTATTTATTATAAGACTATCTATACTATTAATAGGCTAGACAATTTCTTGTGACCGATGTTTTGTTCTACCGTTTTATCCCGATTTTGACCAAACGTATATTATATGAAATGTATTTCTTTTTAGCCGTTTTGCAAATTTACAGATTTTTAAATTTTTGCCCTTATTTTGAGTAAATTGCATTTAAAGTTGCTACTAACACATACATAAAATGCCATGTGTGTGTTTATTAAATTTGTTAATGTTTTGTAATAAAAATGTGTTTGTTTTTGTACCCTATACCACTATGTGGTTTGGGTATAATGACTTTGTGCTGCTGTTTGTAACAACCAAAAATATTTGACCTAGACCCATCTTTAATTATACCGATCGAATCAGAATCACTTTTTGAGTTGATTTAACAATGTCCGTCCGTCCGTCCGTCTGTGTGTCCATGTAAACCTTGTAATCAAACTGCAGGTCGCAAATATGAATATATTTTGATGAAATTTGGTATATAAGCTTTTATCGGCCATGGGATAAACGCTATTGAAATTGGTGAGAATCGGTCCATGTTCATACCTAGCCCCCATACAAATTACCCCTATGAAATCGATATAAATTGCCATAAGATCCAAATTGTCATATAGATCTTATTCAAATTGGGTTTGTATGCGTTCATTACATCCATTAATGAGTAGTCCAAAAATGATCCCTTTGGCCCCATATAGACTGCTTCCCGATCTTCACTTAAATCTATTAAAAACAAAAATATTGCACTGATTCTTCTCAAATTTTGTTTGTATATATTTTTGCAAAATACAAGAGACTTTACCAAACATGATCAGGATTGGTCCATTTTTTGACCTAGGCCCCATATAGATATAGCATCCAATATGAACTTTTTCATATCTGCAGCCAAAAAAATTAATAAAAATCCCACTCAAATTTGGTTTATGCTTATTTTCTATGTCCAGTTAGTTGGGCCTAAGAGATAGGGTTTCTAAACGCATGGTATAGGGTATCGTATAGTCGGTCTAGACCGACTATAATTTTCTTACTTGTTTTGTGTGGATTTTTGAATTGGCTATAATTGATTAATTAGCATACCTTTAGGGTCTTTATTTAATGAAAAAATAAAATTTCCTAGAATTTTCACTCGAATTTCGAGGGCTAGAATCCTTCTAGTAAGACTAAATTCACAAAAAAAAATAAATAAAAAATATTATCCCCATATCGGTTTGAATTCCATTGCTTTGAGTTCCTTTTTAAACTCTTTCTTTTAACTCATACTCTTTGTCTGTCTGTCGTGGGGCAACCCCATTCCCCTTTATCCAATTATTCTGAAGCTTGACCCATAGTCTTGTTGTGACTATAAATTGATTTTGAGGTAGTCACGCACAGTCGCGGAGTGATCTAAATGTCATTTCCCCTTATCCAATCGATCTGAAACTTGGTCCATACACTTGCTGTGAAATAAGATTAAATTTGACTCATCCGATTCATCTGAAACTTTGTCCATAGACTTGTTGTGGCCAAATATTAATTTTAAGATAGTCACACAGTTACGCATAGTCACGCGCAGTCACGGAGTGCTTTAAATCCAATCAATCAGAAACTTGGTCCATAGACTTGTTGTGAGCAAAGATTAATTTTAAAATAGTTGCGCAAAGCCACGCACAGTCACGGAGAGATTCAAAACTCATATGCATAAGTATAGAAAGAGTTTTAATAAAAACTTTGTTTTTATGGGTTCGATTATTTAAATTAGAAATTAAATTTTTTGGACGACAGCTATTTCTATATACCTTTCTCTTTTTACCAAAAAAGTTTAAATTGTTCTAAGTTCGTGAACATAACACATTTTTCATTATAAATTTACGTATTGACGATAGTACATACTCTTTCGAAAACAAGTAAGAAAATTATAGTCGATCTAAACCATGAATTAAGAGAACTGGTCTTAGTTCCAACTAATTGGGTTTAGAAAATAAGCATAAACCAAATCTGAGTGGAATGTTTACTATTTTTTTGCGCAGATCTGAAAAAGTTTATATCGGATGCTATATTTATATGGGGACTATATATGGGATCTGTGCAATATTTTTGATAGGTTTGATAGGTTTAAGTGAAGATCGTGAAGCAGCTTTATATGGGGGCTATGACTAAGAATTCTCTTATAGGGTTTATTTTTGGACTACTAATTAATAGATGTAATAAATATATACAAACCCAATTTGACCGAGACCTATATCATAATTTGAATCTTACGGTAATTTAAATGGGTCTCGTAGGGGTCGTTTGTATGGGGATAAAGTAAAGTAAAACATGCACCGATTTTTACCAATTGGCCTACGGCCGACGAATGGTCATCTACAAAATTTCATCAAAATATATTCATATTTGTTACAGGTCACAAATATGAATATATTTTGATGAAATTTTGATTACAAACAAGGTTTACATGGACACAGAAACGGACGGACAGACATCGCTAAATCGACACAGGAAGATATTCTGAGTCGATCAATATAATAAAATGGTCCAGGCCTAATATTTTTGGTAGTTACAAACATCAGCACAAACTCAATATACCCTGACCACATAGTGGTATCTATAATATTAATAGGCTAGGCGATTTCTTGTGGCCGATGTTTTGTTCTACCGTTTTATCCCGATTTTGACCAAACGTATATTATTTGAAAGGTATGTCTTTTAAGCCGTTTTGCAGATTTACAGATTTTTAAATTTTTTCCTTTATTTTGACTAAATTGCATTAAAAGTTGCTACTAACACATACATAAAATTATACATATGTTATGTGTGTGTTTATTAAGTCTGTTAATGAGTTTGTTAACGAGTTTGTTATCTTCATTCACAATAATAATAAACCAAAAAATTGTTGGTTTGTAAATTGGCTAAGTTGCAAAATAAAACTGCCTAGAAATTGCACTCGAATTTTCAGCGCTGGAATCTGCTAGTAGGGTACTTATACTACGTTCTGTTCCGGCCAAACATAATCAACACTTTCTTAGGAACTTCATCTTAAAACAAATAAGAAAATTATACCTACACCATGCGATACCCTACACCATGCGTTTAGAGACCATATCTTTTAGTTCCAACTAATTAGATATAGAAAATAAGCATAAACCAAATTTGAGTGACATTGTAATTAATTTTTTTGCCTTCGGATATGAAAAAGTTCATATCGTATCATATTTGATAAGGTCACTTATTTTTTGCAAAAACATATGCAAACCAAATTTGAGAAAAGTCTGTGCAATATTTGTGTGTTTTGATAGATTTAAGTGAAGATCGGTGGCTATGACTAAGAATTTTCGTTTAGGGTTTATTTTTGGACTTCTGATAAATGGATGTAATAAACATACACAAACCCAATTTTACTGAGATCTATATGATAATTTGGATATTATGGCAATTTAAGCAGATCTCAAAGGAGTCGTTTGTATGGGGATTAGGTTTGAACCTATAACGATTTTCACCAATTTGAACTGTGTTCATTCTATGGCCGATAGAAGCTTATATACTAAATCTCATCAAAATATATTCATATTTGCGACCTGTAGTTTGATTACAAGGTTTCCACGGACGCACAGACGGACGGACAGACGGACATGATGGATTATGAGTCGATCGGTAATTACAAACATCAGCACTAAGTCATTATTTTCGGGTGAAAAATCTGATGTTTTGTCTGCCATTCGTTGTAAGACTGGTCATCCATCACACATTTGAAGAAAGAAAAAGCGAATAAGTTATTTGGCGAAAGTTGATGCAATTTGCATTTGATCACTTTTGTCCGTCTCTGGGTTAATTTTTTTTTTCTTTTCATTGTCCATGGATTTTAGAAATTTTCGATGGTGTTTTTTTTTTTTGGCATTCAAATCTTAAGAACCTCAAGACTTGACTTCTAATAATCTTCAACTTTGGTAAAAAAAAGAAAAAGATTATTTGTTAGATTAAGACTAGGTGGAATAACAAGTAGTGTTCATAAGTTAGTTTTAAAACATTTCAATAAAAAAAAAAAAAAAATGGAATCTTCCGTACTCAGGACACGATTGTCCACTATGGCCCATGGTTTCAGTTTTTAATTTATTTGACTCTTGTAACTGAAATTTCCCTCCCTAATCGAGTTTACTTTTACTTATGTATATATATAAAATTAAAATTTTAATTACCATGGCCCTTACCACGGCAAACAATTACATTTTTAATTTTGGACGGATTTGCTTTACAAAGTTTACGAATTATTTTATAAAGTTTCAATTATATGATTGATTTTGAATACTATCTGACCAGAGAAACAATATGGTTTTATTTTGGAATAGACAACCAGTTACTACAGTTATATATAGCGCTTTTCACGTTTCCATATTTTATTGCCCATACGTTACGTTATGTATAAACTAAATTTTAATTTACTGAATGCATTTCTTCAAAGCCCTGATGTTGAGCGTATAAATTTTAATGTATTTAAAATTCTCATTAAACATTACTAATTTTGAAGGAATATTTAACTTAATAACAAATTTTTTAACTTTAATATTTTACAATAAATTTGTATATTAATAATATGTATGATGATAAATAAATTACTATTTTAATATAACTACAGATTTTGTTGTAATAATGATGGAGGTGAAGGTGATGATGATGATGACGATGATGTTGATAATGATGTTGATGATGATGATGATGTTGATGACTGTTGTTGTGGTAATTCTACATACAATTCTCTTGTCGTTGTTGATGAGGGTGATGCTAATGATGTTGCTGATGAAGCGTTCTTGCTTTCATTTGTATTATGTTGTGATTTTGTGTGAATTTCTATAGGATTTTTATGAAATTCATTTGTATTGTTTTGTATTGTTAATATGGATTTGATTTCTGAATTGTATTGTGATTGTAAATGCTGCTGCTGTGAAAGTTGTTGCTGTACTAGATTTTGCTGTGCTTGTGATTGTTGTTGTACGTCCTGGTGAAAACGATTTCTACGTAAATTTGTATTACGTTCAATATGCTGTGCTACTCCTATTCTATTTTGGTTGTTTTGTTCATTATATGCTGGTCGTATATCTTGTCCTAATTGCTGTCTATTGTAGTAGGAATGATGTTGTTGATGGTTTTGTTTCCATGGTTTACGCCTGATATTATTCGTATTTGATGACCATCTGCTGGAATGCATTGCAAAATATAAATTTAATCAATAATGCATAACTATTAAATTTAATAATTTATATTTCAAATTAGAATTAAAATAATTGATAATAATCTTATCCATATATAACAAGTAAGAAAATTATAGTCGGTCTAGACCGACTATACGATACCCTATACCATGCGTTTAGAAACCCTATCTCTTAGGCCCAACTAACTGGACATATAAAATAAGCAAAAACCAAATTTGAGTGGGATTTTTATTAATTTTATTGGCTGCAGATATGAAAAAGTTCATATCGGATGCTGTATCTATATGGGGACTAGGTCCAAAAATTGACCAATCCTGATCATGTTTGGTAAAGTCTCTTGTATTTTGCAAAAATATATACAAACAAAATTTGAGAAGAATCAGTGCAATATTTTCGTTTTTTAATAGATTTAAGTGAAGATCGGGAAGCTGCTCTATATGGGGGCAAAGGGATCACTTTTTGACTACTCATTAATGGATATAATGAACTCATACAAACCCAATTTGAGTAAGATCTATATGACAATTTGGATCTTATTGCAATTTATGTCGATTTCATAGGGGTAATTTGTATGGGGGCTAGGTCTGAACATGGACCGATTCTCACCAACTTCAATAGCTTGCATCCCATGGCCAATAAAAGCATATATACCAAATTTTATCAAAATATATTCATATTTGCGACCTGCAGTTTGATTACAAGGTTTACATGGACACACAGACGGACGGACGGACGGACGGACATTGTTAAATCAACTCAAAAAGTGATTCTGATTCGATCGGTATAATTAAAGATGGGTCTATTTTTGGTTGTTACAAACAGCAGCACAAAGTCATTATACCCAAACCACATAGTGGTATAGGGTATAAAAATGGAGTATTGTATGTTTGTTTGTACGTTTGTTTGTTGTTTATAGGAGTCTACACCACTCGACCGATCGTCTTGAAAATTACAGCGGGTAACTGCTTATCCGAAATTAATAACAGACTATAAATTTTTATTGGATTTTTAAAGTGGGCGTGGCACCTCCCATATAAATTGGATTTTTAACATCTACTTTTAACATATCTGTGGTCACAAGCGACTTAAGAATGACTTAAGAATGATTTGAGTTATGATGTTTATTTATGTATATTTTAGTAAAAAGGCTTTATATTTACGTGAAATCCCCATTTCTCTAACACTGTTTATTAAAAAATTATTAATGAAAACATACTGACCTAAGTCGAAATGAAGCCGCATTATATATGGGGGATTTCATGTCAAGTGCACCAACTTTTGAAACCGATGTCTTCCGATCGGGAAGAGTTTGATCCCCTCTAACTCTCTGAGTTAGAGGGGATCAAAATTTGACATTTTGGCCAAACAGGTGTTTTTCCCATCCTTGTAACTTATTACCTATTGTTCTTAGAAAATTTTCTCCCAAATAGTTTAGATAGCTATCTCTTCAGTATTTCGGAAAAAAAATACTTAAAAAAAAATTTTTTTTTGTAGAATTTTTTTTGCTAAATTAAAGCATTTTTTGCCTTTTTTCCAAAAAGGGCATTTTTTTTTTTATTTTTTCATAAGAAAGCTTAGGATTTTTCCTTTAAGAGCTTTTTGGTCGCTTAGTGGGATGGGAGTGTGATATCTATCAAAATAAATGTTTTGTAACTCAAGACAACGGTTTTTCAATTTTTCACAAATGAACTATTTTGACTTTTTTCCTAATTGTGTGTAAAACCTTACAAATAAAACTTATACTGAGAAACTAGACAAACTAAACTTTCCGAAGGTATCTAACATACCTTCATAACATAACAGAATAGAATGGTTTTCTGTATCCTGAAAGAGTTATTTGCAACATTTCAATGTGAACACGAGGATGTTAGAATTGGCTTCACGAAATTAACCCAAATGAGGCCAAAACATTGCGTTTTGGCAGAAAGCAACGGAACTCACACAGTATTCGTTTGCATTTACTATGAAAATGTTAACCTGATGTTGAAGGAAATCAACTTAAAGTATTTAACAGATGATTCGGCAGAAGATTTACACGATTACCGCGATTGCCTTAAATTGATTATGTGTCCTAATGCAACAACTTCTTGCCACTTAGGTGAATGTACCAATTGCCCGAAAACCACATTCATCAAAGAAAATTTAATCAACTCTTTAGATCGAGAATATATAGAGGAGGTCAAATTTGATTCTTGGATTCAGACTGACATATGCACATTGAAAACAATCATTTTAAATGTGGATGATTTTGTGGAAGAAATGTGTACAGGATTGCTAAACTTGAGAAACCATGACTTTTTAGTCAAAGAGCAATGGTCATTCTTCAAGGATTTGAAGATACATTTGAAGTCTTCTGAATTCGTTATTTCATATGATTTCGCAGAAAACTATAAATATGTTCTTCAGGATGCCATACAAGCATTCCACTTCAATAACGACCAAGCAACTATATTCACAGTAGTTATTTACAACATGAAAGATGAAAAACTGGAACACAAAAGTATGGCAATCATATCCGACGATTTAAAACATGATACCGTTGCAGTTTATGAGTACCAGAAGAGAATGCTAAAATTTCTAAAATCTAAATTTACAGTAAAGAAGGTATACTACGTTTCGGACGGAGCTCGTCAACATGTTAAAAACAAAAGTAACTTGGCAAATCTTATGGCCCACGAAAAAGATTTTGGAATGCCAGCTGAGTGGCATTTTCATCCTACTGCTCATGGTAAAGGAGCATGGGATGGTATTGGAGCAAACCTTAAAAGAAATGCAGCGAAGTATAGCCTCCAGTGCTCTCATCAAGATCGCATCTTAGATGCGACTGCTCTATTCCATTGGGCAAAGAGTTATTGTAAAGAAACTAAAATAGTTTTTAGTAGCAAAGAGGATCATCAGGAAACATTGAAAACACTGAAGAGCAGATTCGATGCTACGGTAACAATCGATGGCACCGCTCAATACCATGCTTTTATACCGCTTGTCGATGGAAGACCCAAGTTGAAAAAGTTTTCTGCCTCTATTCAATGCGATTTCTTTCCAAAGACAACAAATAAACCAGCAGCGAAATCAACAGCTGAACCTAGTAACGCCAAGAAAGGATTGACAAAAAAACGCAGTAAATAAAGGCGACAAAAAAGCTGGATGAAAGACTGGGTATTTAAAAATTTACAAGACTTAAATACTTCATCAGCTAAAACAAATTAAGTATAAAAATAGTTATGATATAAATGGATCTAATGCAATTAAGATTAAATTTTAATAAATTATTTATCTTTTTATTTTTAATATTATTATTATTATACATTAATTTAATTATTATTAAAAATAAATAAAAAATAATAATTTTTCAACATTTCTATAGAAAAAAAGCGATTTTTTCCTGAGGTTAACATATTCTGAGTATTACAGTATCGAGGGTATAAAATTTTAGTTAGGTATGTTATATACCTTCGGAAAGTTTAGTTTGTCTAGTTTCTCAGTATAAGTTTTATTTGTAAGGTTTTAGACACAAATAGGAAAAAATTCAAAATAGTGCATTTGTGAAAAATTGAAAAACCGTTGTCTTGAGTTACAAAATATTTATTTTGATAGATATCCCACTCCCATCCCACTAAGCGACCAAAAAATTCTTAAAGGAAAAATCCTAAGCTTTCTTATGAAAAAAAAAAAAAAAAAAAATGCCCTTTTTGGAAAAAAAAAGGCAAAAAATGCTTTAATTTCGCAAAAAAAAGTCTTTTTTTAAGTATTTTTTTCCGAAATAATGAAGAAATAGCTATCTAAACCATTTGGGAGAAAATTTTCTAAGAACAATAGGTAATAAGTTACAAGGATGGGAAAAAACACCTGTTTGGCCAAAATGTCAAATTTTGATCCCCTCTAACTCAGAGAGATCTGGACCAATCTTGTTGAAAAATTGTGTCTAAACTACTATCCAATAGGACCAACCTTGGTGCAAATTTCATCGGTTTCAAAAGTTGGTGCACTTGACATGAAATCCCCCATATATATAAAGTCATTTTTCTCGAAAGCATGATTTTCGACTTAGGCGGTTAAAGCTTGTGACCACAGATATAATATCTGGAGTACTACGACAGCAAAAGTTTTGAAACTATGTACATCAGGGAAGGCCGTGCCAAACACGCTGGTGCTCGGCTTCTTATATATATACAGACGAACGAAAACAAAAATACTCACCAAAGAGTAAAAGTAAACAACAATTTCATTCAGTCTTATGAAAGCTTTTGAACAAGGCAGGTCTATGTCGCATTGCCTTTTGAAATTCATATATATTTTTTTTAATAGGTACACAGAGAATATTTGTTTAAAAGAAACCAAAAATGTTGAGAAAATTTCGAAGACTTGATAAACTATAAATTAAACATTTTCTATAAATTACATATGATATGTTTTAACTTTGTAAATTTAAACCTGTTACAATTTTTTTATTTTAAACAATATTTCTTTGAATTCTTAATTTTGTTTTGTCAATTTGTATTTAATATTTTTATTCATTCAAAAATTTACTTTTAATAAATCTACAACTATTTGCTTTGATAATAAAATATTGTGGAAACATTTTATTGGCGACGAGAACTTTTTAATAATGGAGGAGATTCTAACCGAAGTCCTAGTAAAACAACAGCAGTGGTCTCAGCGAATGTTAGCTGAACAACAACAATTTTTTACACAGTTTTTGAATCAACGTAACAGTCCAGTTGGCAGTTTGGCATCGATTTCTACGGCAGTTCCAAAATTTCATAATTTTGACGATGAAGGCAACGATTTTGACACTTATAAGAGACAGCTTGAAGAACATTTCAAAGCATACGGGGTAGAAGACAACGAGAAAAAACGTTCGTTTTTTCTTTCATGTGTTGGCGATAAAACTTTCCGCCTTCTTCAAAAGTTAGTTGGAAAACAGAACGCACAAAATTTATCGTATCAAGATGTGATTTCCAATTTGGACAATCATTACAGGAGCAAGATACATGTAATTAAAAGCAGGTATGATTTTTATAAAAGGGAAAAGCATGTGGGTGAAACATATAACCAGTGGGTTACTGAATTACGAGGTAAGGCAAGAGACTGTAATTTTATTTGTAAAACAAACAATTGCAATTCTGAATACGTGGATGAACTAATACGTGATATTATTGTTTTATATACTCCGGATGAACCTGTACGTACTGCCGCATTGCACAAGGATGATCCTTCACTTCAAGAAGTGTTACAAATTGCAGAGACATATGAAGCAACACAGAAGACTTTAGATACATTAAAAAATAAGAATTATATAAATAATGAAGTATTTGCAGTTAAACCATCACATGGTCATCACCACAGGAAACAACATCGTAATAATAATAATCAACAAAAGGAGAGATTTCAAGAAAATCAGTTACCATCTTGTAATCAATGTTTCAAAACACATGAGAAGAAGAACTGTAAGTACCTCAAATCACAGTGTTTTAAATGTAAACGTAAAGGTCATATTGCATCAGTATGCAAATCAGTTCCAAGTCATAATAATAGTGTTAATGTAAAAACAGTACATACTGAGGAAAACAACTGTAGTGCAGTTGAGAATATAATTACAAGAACTAATAACAAGATGTTTATAAACGTTGAGTTAAATGATCAAAACTTAAAATTTCAATTTGATACCGGAGCTGCTCGTTCCATTATTGGTTTGAAAACGTTTAAATCGTTAAATAATCCACCTCATTTAACTCCAACTTCCATTAAGCTATATGCTTATGGTAACTCAGAGATTGCAGTATTAGGATCTTGTAAAGTTAACATAAAAATTCGAGACGAATCTAAGGTATTAGATCTTATTGTTGCCAATTCTGAACATTGCAACAACATTTTTGGTTTAAATTGGTACGACGAATTTAAATCAGTACAAATTTTTCGCATAGAAGAAAATTTTGAACTTAAAGCTATTTGTGATGAATTTAAAGACTTGTTTTCAAACGAATTGGGTCGTTGTAACGTAATGCAGGCTCATATCTATATGAAATTAAATGCAAGACCTAAGTTTTTCAAATCAAGACCCATTCCATATGCAATGCTTGATATTTTCAAAGAAGAAGCTGACAGATTAATTGAATCTGGCGTTTGGAAACCAGTGAAATTTAGTCAATGGGCCTCTCCTCTCGTAATAGTACCAAAGCCAAACAACAAAATTCGTATATGTGCAGATTTTAAAGTTACAATCAATCCTCAAATGGATATTGAACAATATCCTATTCCAAAAGTACGTGACTTGTTCCATAAATTGAAAAATGGAAAGTTGTTTTCAAAGATAGATTTATCTGATGCTTATTTACAAATTGAAATGGACGAAGAATCCAAACAATTACTTGTGGTAAATACTCCCTTGGGTTTGTACCAATACCAGCGCTTGCCGTTTGGGGTTGCAAGTGCACCTGCAATTTTCCAACGTTTAATTGAACAAACCATTTCTGGTGTTCCAGGCTGTGTAAATTATTTGGATGACATAATTTGCACCGGTTCAAATGATGAAGAGCATCTTTATAATCTTAAACTTCTGTTCAAGCGCTTACATGAATCTGGATTTCGATGTAATATTGCTAAATGTACTTTTATGCAACCAAAGGTAGAATATCTTGGTCACATAATTAGTGAGTCTGGTATTCAACAATCCGAAAAGAATACAGAAGCTATTAGAAATTTGCCTCGACCAAAGAATTTAACTGAATTGCAGTCATTCTTAGGCAAAGTAAATTATTATTGTTCATTTATTAAGAATTTTTCGACAATTTGTGGTCCATTAAATTTACTTCGGAAGCAATATCAACAATTTTACTGGGGCAAAGAACAGGAGAATGCTTTTCAAAAGCTTAGACGAAAGTTAATTGAAATGACACAGTTAACCCATTTTGATGATAAACTACCAATTATTTTGGCTACAGATGCTTCTTCATATGGCATTGGGGCTGTGGTATCTCATGTTTTCCCAGATGGTTCGGAACGCCCTATCGCTTATGCATCAAAAACGCTAAATGAAAGTCAGAAAAATTATAGTCAAATAGAAAAGGAAGCTTTATCAATTATTTTTGGAATAACAAAGTTTCACGATTACGTATATGGACGTTATTTTATATTGGTTACTGATCACAAACCATTAGTTTCTATTTTCAATCCAACTAAAGGAATATCAGTAACATCTGCCAATAGATTACAACGTTGGGCTCTAATATTATCTAGTTACACATATACTATCAAGTATAAAAGTACAAAACTTCATGGAAACGCTGACGCATTATCACGTCTACCATATAAAGGAGACGCTGATTTCGACAATTCAATAGAAATTAATGAAGTTAATATAGAAGAACAATTTCACAGCTTTCCTATAGCGTTCAAAAATATTGCAGAATTATCCAAAGGAGATGACGATTTAGTACAAGTTTTAGATCTCATTAAAAATGGTTGGCCAGATAAAAGTAGTTCGTTGCCTGCAAATTTATTACCGTATTATCGTCATCGACATAATTTGACATTTAACGGTGAGGTTATAATCCTACAAAACAATTTTCATCGTGTTGTGATTCCTAAAAAGTTAAGACAACATATTTTACGGATGATACATCAAGGACATTGGGGTATCGTTAAAATGAAACAAATTGCTAGACGTTATTGTTGGTGGCCAAATATTGATAAGGATATTTCCAACATTGTTTCATCATGCCAGGCTTGTTATTCACATTCAACGCATCCTCCTAAGCAATTTTCATCTTGGCCAAAAGCTACTACTCCTTGGCAACGTATTCATTTAGACTATGCAGGTCCATTTGAAAAATTTATGTGGTTGATAATTGTAGACTCATTTTCACAATTCCCATACGTGATAAAGATGGAAAATAGTACTACAATCTCTACTATTAAAGCTCTACAGAATGTATTTTCAGTAGAAGGTTTACCTGAAACTATAGTAACAGATAACGGAACACAATTTACATCCAATGACTTCAAGGTATTTTGTAAAGTACATGGTATTCAGCATCTGACTACAGCTCCTTTTCATCCCTCTTCAAATGGTAATGCAGAACGGTTTGTACGTTCATTTAAAACTTCTCTAAAAAAACAATTATCAGATGGTTCCAGTTTGCAAACTTCAGTACTTGCATATTTAACAACATACAGAACAAGTCCAAATACCTCAGGAAAGTCTCCAGCTGAACTTTTACATGGTCGACAACCTCGTACATTGCTATCTTTATTAAGTTCTACTAGTAATCACACATCACGGTTTTCAAATTTAAAGCCACGCTTTCAACTGAATGATAAAGTTTTATGTCGAAATTTTTCAGAAGGGGATAAATGGGTTCCAGGAAAAATTACAAAACTTCTTGGCAGTATGATGTTCCTCATTGATGTTGGAAATAAAATTTGGAAACGTCATAAAAATCAAATTCGATTTAATAAAATACTAAATAATTCTTGTTTTGAAAATACTTCCCAATTAGCTCTCTCTTTACTAGAATCGTTTGGAAATCAACAGCCATTCATGGAAAATACATCAAATGTCCATTTATATCAAGAATCTCCGAATGTTCCGTTGAATGAACCTCCATTACCTATATCTAAAACTCCACCACGCAGATCTTCTCGGCTCAAAAGAAAACCTGATCGATTTTCGCCTAATGTACCATGTAATAAATTGACGAGGAGGAATTGATATGTTTTAACTTTGTAAATTTAATTTTGTTTAAAATTTTTATTTTAAACAATATTTCTTTGAATTCTTAATTTTGTTTTGTCAATTTGTATTTAATATTTTTATTCATTCAAAAATTTACTTTTAATAAATCTACAACTATTTGCTTTGATAATAAAATATTGTGGAAACATTTTAACATACGTCGCCTCCATTTGACAACATTATAGCTGTCTTTTATGCATTTTTTTTTTTAATTTTAAAAAATATCCAGTTACTGCAGGCTGGTAAGTTTTTTAGTTTTTGGTAACATACCACTTAATAACCTTTGAAATTTATCTTTTTAAGTTTTGCTATTTTGTGTTTTTTTTTTTTTTTTTGTTTTTAAAGAAATGAATTACTTATTATTACTTTTTTGGTTTAATAAACTTCAAACTTATGGATAAAAGAGATTAAATGTTCTTCACATTTTGTTTTACATTTTCAGAATGTAAGATTTAAAATTTTAAAACAACAAAATATATTTAAAATTTTACCATATTCTTCGTTAACTCAACTATTTTCCCTTTTATGCATTCATATAAACATACAAAACATACAAAATCTACACAAACGCATTTAATATCGGCATTGTGTTACGTCCATGGATTTCGATCAGTGTAGTATAACTAACACATGCTCATAAACACTATTACTAACTCAATTCTCTCGATGGCCGCCACTGATGTACATGCACATATTAAACTAATTTGAAGAGTTGCAAAAAAAGGGGCCGTGGCTCCCACCATACAAAATAAATTTTTTATGTCATTTATCTAGAGTACTGTAGTAGTGAAAGTCTTGAGATCGGACCAATGGACGTGGCACACGCCATACAAAGTAAATATTTAATGTCATATATCTGGAGTACTGTAGATTCTAAAGCCTTGGGACTTTGTGTGAGCTTATAAGTCTTCCAAAAAATGGGCGGGATCGGACTAATGGGCGTGTCACCCACATACAAAGTAAATATTTAATATCATATAACTATAAAAGAGAAAGCCTTATTAATGTGAGTAGTTGCCCAAAATATAGGCGGGATCAGACCAATGAGCGTGCCACCTCATATACAAAAAAATATGAAGTACTATGAAAATTAAGTCTTGAAACTTTTGACAAGTACACTAATTAGCAACTAGCAGATCCCAGCCCTCGAAATTTTATTTTTCCATTTAATAAATTATTTTATAAGACCCTAAAAGTATGCCAACCAATTTTAGCCAATTCACAAATCAACACTTTTTATATTCCAAAATCATTTTTCAATTCAACACAATTATTATTGTGAATGAAGACAATAAACTATTTTTTTTGCAAACACATTAACAAATTTAATAAACACACACACAGCATTGTATAATTTTATGTATGTATTAGTAGCAACTTTAAATGCATTTACTCCGAGAAAATATATATAAATCTGTAAAACTGGTGGACAACCAAAAAGGAAATACCTTTCTAATGAGATACGTTTGGTCAAAATCGGTCACAAGAAATCGCCTTACCCATTAATATTATAATGATAGTCGTCACGGAAAATATGTACGGAATCGCCAAAATCATAAATCGCCAAAACCGAAAATCGCCAAAATCTAAAAATCGACAAAACAAGAAACACCAAAAATAGCAATGGCAAAAAATAAAAATCGCCAAAATTAAAAATCGCCAAAATCTAAAGTCGCAAGAACAAAAATCGACAAAATCAAAAATTTAATATTTTACATATTTTTCCAGTTTTTTATTTTGTTAAGATGGGTGTAGCGAAGCGCATCGGGTTACAGCTAGTAATATGTATTTTGAAATGCTTCCGTTTGAATAAAATTGGAATAAATAACCTAAATTTATGTAGGAATACACAATATGCCAATAATGTCGGACAACTATAGGTCAAGACAAATCAGTTATTTGAAAATTACTAAAAGTTCAATGATTAATCAGAGATTAATTAGGCATGCATATGTATTTTATAAACTACGAAGACTGTATGTTAATTAAAAGACCATTCACATGGCACCTGTTAAATTTCTACGTTATTGATTGTTTGATTTGGAAATTACAGCCATTTAAAGTGAAATTAAAGTGGAAATTATCGAAATTTTAGGAGAAAGCTTTTACAGTTGAATTTAAATGCGTTCTATTGATGGCAGTTCATCAGAAATCATCAAAAATATCCACGAGACAGTTATGATTGATTGGAGATTGAACGTACGTCAACTTTTTAAGATAATGGGCATCTCAATTTAAAGGATACATACTATTTTGCCACACAATTTGTGTAACGCTCGTACCGCTCGTGAGTCAGCTTTAAAGGATTGTTTGGAGATGTTAAAGCACAATCCAAAGGTTTTTTAGTAACGAATTATAACTCTGGACGACCAAAGTTCAGTTTAATAACATACACTTTAGGCACTTACACACTCACAGAAAGTTTCAAGGCTCTCTGTATCATAGTATTTCCCACATTTTACTTTTTATTGAAGGTGACACGCCACTGGTTTAATCCCGCCCATATTTAGTTCGACTGCTCACAATAATACTAATTAAGATCAGTTTAATAACATACACTTGAGGCACTTACAAACTCACAGAAAGTTTCAGGGCTCTCTCTATCATAGCAATTTATATAAAGGGTCCGCCAAATAACTTTTTTTTTTTTTGAAAATGCTATTAAAAAAAACTACTGAATATTATCTCAAATTTCTTTTTTTATTTGAAAGTACAATCCTTCCGATTAATAATGGAAAATAATTTGATTCAAATGGCTGCCATGCAGTAGCCTACACGATCGGTCCAATTTTTAAGCACATTATCGATTGTGTGCAGCTGTATTTCACCAATGGCTTCACGAATATTGTCCTTTAAAGCGTCAATTGTCTCTGGCTTGTTGGCGTAACACTTATCTTTGAGGGCAACCCACAAATAATAGTCCAACGGTGTCAAATCGCAGCTCCGAGGTGGCCAAACGACATCAGCTCTGCGGCTGATAATGCGATCTTCAAAAACAGGGCGCAAAACATCGAGTGTAGCTTCGGCTGTGTGGCACGTAGCGCCGTCCTGTTGAAACCAAATGTTGCCAATATCCTCCTCTTCAATTTTTGTGTACAAAAATTCGTTCAACATGGCCCGATAACGATCGCCATTGACTGTAACGGGCACTCCTTGCTCATTTTCGAAGAAAAATGGCCCAATTATGCCTCTGGACCAAAATCCGCACCAAACAGTGACTCGTTTTGGGTGTATCGGCTTTTCAATGTATGCGTGCGGGTTTTCTGTGCCCCAAATGCGACAATTTTGTTTGTTTACATACCCGCCAAGATCAAAATGAGCTTCATCTGAAAAGGTGATTTTATTTGGCAAAATCGGCATCTTCTTAAGTCGATCGCAGGCCCACTTAGCGAAGCGAAAACGCATTGGATGGCATCATACCAAGGTCTTTATGCAAAATTCGTCTCAATGATGCCTCCGAAATGTTCAATTCTTGAGAACGACGGTGAATTGATGTTGATGGCGCTTCACGCACACTTTCTGCCACAGCAGCAATATTCTCGGGTGTACGCACGGTTTTTGGCTTTTCACGCTGTGGTTTATCGATGAGGATGCCAGTTTCTTTCACTTTTTTCACAAGATAACGAACATACGGAGCTGACGGTGCTTCTCTTCTTCTAAAATCCGTACGCAATTTTCGCACATATTCTGCAACATTACCATGATTTTCAAAGTAATGTCGCAATATTTCCCAGCGTTGTTCAAGCGTATACACAACCATATTCGTCAAATCAGACATGAGCTAAGTGTTACCATTCACGAAATAAGCACTAGTTGAAAAAAAAACGTTAGATGGCGGACCATTTATTTTACTTTTTATTGGTGCCACGCCCACTTTTTCAATCCTGCCCATATTTAGTTCGACTGCTCACAATAATAATTAATTAAGCCAAAGTCTCAAAGCTCTTACTACCAGCCATGCGATGATAAATATTTACTTTGCACTTGTTCGATCATACCCATTTTTAAATCGACAACTCAGATAAATAATTTATGAACTATGTGTATGAAGGCTCTAGTTTTCTTAGTACTCCAGATATTTCACTTTGTATAGCAGATGATGCCGCCCATTTTTTGCATGCCTACTCATAATAATACTCAATCAACTTACACAATGTTAAAATATTTACTCTTGCTAACATACCGTTTCAGATTTATCATGATACATATTTACTTTGTATTGGAGTTGCCACCCCTACTGGTCCTATCGCGCTCATTTTTGGGAAGACTACGCACATTATTATTTACTCAATTTACACAAGGTTTAAAAACTCGTGATATTCTAACATTCTTAAACATGCAGATAAATATTTACTTTATATAATAGATGCCACGCCCACTGATTTGACTCTGTCCATTGATACCCAAAGTTTCATTACTCCGGCTTTTATATTACTTTAAACATTTGATATTTAATACTCGCTTTGTATGGGAGGTGCCACGCGACTTTATACATATATCAGAATTTTTGAAAACGGATCAGTAGTTTTGGAGGTTACCTCATGAATACCTCATGTTTTCATATGTTTCGCAAATGCAAAGCCTTAAGCTTTTAGATTAAGAAGACTCTACGTACTGAGATCAAGTTGATCTTTTGTGCAGTAAGCCTTAAGCTAACTTGTTAATATAGATATAACCGGAATCCATAAGCTTAAAGTTACGAAAACGTGGGTATAGAAACACTACTTACTTTTGAAACTTTCTACGTTTTGATTGAGGACCATCATAACCATCCATACGATTTGATACAAAACCGGAATTAGAATTCGTAGGGGCTGATGCGAAACTGGAAGCTAGAATACACAAAGTAAAATTAAATTTAAGATCTATGTATGTATTTAAATAAAACAATTAAAGATACATGTCAGAAGGGCATATCGACAAATTTTTTGATTCCGAGATATTTTGCCAGTGCAATACATTTGTAAACTCTTTCTTTTAACTCATACTTTCTGTTTGTCTGCCATGGGGCAACCCCATTCCCTCTCATCCAATTGATTTGAAACTTGGCCCATAGTCTTGTTGTGACTATAAATTGTTTTTGGGGTAGTCACGTACAGTCACGCATAGTCACGGAGTGATTTAACACCCATTTCCTCTTATCCGGTCAATCTGAAACTTGGTAATGTGAAAAAAGATTAACTTTGACATAGTCACGAACAGTCACGCATAGTCACGCACAGTCACGGAGAGATTAAAACTTCACTTCCAGTCATCCGATCTATCTGAAACAGGGACCGTAATCATTATGAGTTTTATAATAAAAATTACACAATAATGATTATATTATGAGTTTTAAGGATTTCTTCAATGGTAATGATTATTTTTGAGTAATATTAATAAAAATCAGCCATAATCATTATTTTTGAGCAAAAAGAATAAAACTCAAAAGTAATCATTATTTATGATTTTTATTTTTTTCGCTCAAAATAAAACTCACTTTCAATTTATGACTTTTTTTTTAGGTTTTTTACCAACATAGTTGCATATCCTCATAAAACAAATCCAGAGGAACCAACCAAGGCGAAAAAAATTATTAAAAATTATTTCATAAGTTTTTTTTTAAATCAATTTTATTTGGTTTTAATTATTTATTATTTAATTTTACAAAAAGTAATTTCGCCAACGACTCGTCTGATATGTTGCATCTTTGATCCGTTAGCATTGTTTTTAATGCAGAAAAGGATCTTTCAATACTCACTTGTGTGGCAGGAACAGAGTGCACCACTTTGGCCAACTGGTACAGATAGGGGTATTGAAATTTTTTTCCCTCCCAGTACTTCATAATATTTTTGTTTGAGCAAACTGGCTTTGGACAATAGTTGTCAATTTCAGAATAGCCTTTCTGTAACTCCTCGGTGTGCCAACCATCTTCTGTTTCCTCATCGGAAGCTACCTCAATTGTATTGAGATACTCGTTCAAGAGGGAGCAGGTGTTCGAATCCTGCGAAAGTAATGCGCTCTCTGCGTCGAATGATGTCGATGCCTTCGGGCTACTTGAGCAGGGCTCAGGTATTGGATTAATCTGAAATATATATATAAATTTGTGTTTGCGTTAGTTCTAAGATAAATTTACTTACGATTTCTTTCAAATTTATTATTTGTAGTAATAGCTGCTTAAGCTGTGCTCTGGCGAGCATAAGGCTTATCGGTTTTTGCAGCAATATTCTTCTTATTCGTGGATCCAAGTAGATGCTCCAAATGACCACGTTACCCCCCAATAAGCTGTCTGTCCCAAAGCGTAGCTCAGAGATGTTTTTGTTGCTGCGACAGTGAGCTTAAGCTCTAACCACAGCTTATAAAAATCACCCATGAATAATTGACAACTTTGCCATTTCTCAGTTGCTATATAAGCCGGTTCCAAAGTTTCTATAAGGCTTTTTAAATCCACCCACTCAGCTGAAGTGAGTTTCATAGAATTTTTAAGGTGCCTTTCACAAAAATCCTCGAACTTTTGGAGTGTGTTCAACATATGATATGTTGAATTCCAACGAGTTGCAACATCAAGCTCTGGTTGCGGTAATGACTCGTCCATTATCAAATACCTTTCATGGTAAAAAAAAAGAATTATTAATAAATAATAACAATAGTATGTAAAATTACACACCTATAAGACGGCGTTCTTAAAACTTTCACAATTTTCCGCGCTTTTTCAATGAAATTAACTGATTCCAAGCGTTGAAAAAAGTCTTTTACAGCAAGTTGCAGTGTATGTGCTGCACATTTGATGGAGCTGATTGAATTAATTTTTATATTCTTAACCAGCTCTTCATCATCCAAATCTTCTTCAGCTACTATTTCACAGTCATCAAGAACTGCGCATTCATTTAGCTCCACGGCTTTAATCATATTTCTACCATTGTCAGTGGTGATGGTATAAATTTGATTTTTACTTATGCTGAAATCGTTTAATATCGACTGAATTTGAACACGGAGATTTTGGGATGTATGCGATTTCTTCAGCTCTATAAGGCCCAAAGTCTTTATACAAATCGTACCGCTTTCAATAAATTGAATATTTATGCCGAGGATTCCGCGATTGCATCTTGTGGCAGTGTCCATTTTCAGGCAGAGCATTCTGTTTTTGAGTGTGGCTACAATTTCCGCTTTAATGGTATTGTACTTTTCCTCTACCAAGCTCATTATATTTCTAGACGTTACAGCCGGCATATCTAAGCCACTAAATATTTGTGCTGTTAGCGTCTTAAAACCTTTTGAATCTAGGACAGCCAATGGAAGTTTTTCGGCAGTCACCAGGTCGATGCACGCATTTTTGGCTTCGTTTTGTCCCATTGTCACAGAAAACTTTTCGGCCAATTCGCGTTCATATTCACTTTTGTGCTTGGCTTCCAAATGACGTTTCAGATTGCACACATAGTTGCCCGTAAAAGTTAATTTGCAAATTTTGCATTCAGAAACATTTTTTTCCACGTTGAAATTAAAAAAATTGCGCGGAGTTAAATTTCGCTTGCGACCCATTTCGAAACACGATACGATTGATCACTCGTTTATATTTTTTATTTTAATAACTTTCTTTTATTCATTTAAAGTTTATTTCAGTATTATTAACAATGTTAAATAATTGTAAATTTTGTTATTTTAATTGTCCTTCACTTATTTATTTTAATTTTAATAATTTTAATATTGCGCTCACTTTGGAATATTCCTTATAACTGACCGAGTTAGTAATAGTATTTTACACAGCTGTAAACTATATTTTGACGGTATAGATTTACATCAAGGTTCAGAAAATACACACACGAAACACACAATGTTCTGTTCAAAAGCAGCCAACACATATCTTTATTTTCATATCAATTATGTGCGTTTTTAAATTTTCTACGGTGCCCAACACAACCATGACTTTGTTCGTTTTAATATTTCGTTATTTACACGAACATTTTTGTATCACATACTTTTTGTTTCAATCACACATAAAGCACACATTTTTGAGTGTTGCTTTATTTGAAGTTCATGTTCTGGTACGTGTAATGAAAAAAAACACAGAACATGTACAATAAACAGGTTCGAGTTCAGTTATATTTTAAGTCGTGTTGTGTAGTAAGAAAAAACACAACATGTACAATAAACAGGTTCGAGTTCAGTTATATTTTAAGTCGTGTTTAAAATATAACTGAACTCGAACCTGTTTATTGTACTTTTTAAAAAGTTATATGCCTAATGCATATGTATGTACATGCGTATGTACATTCATACGTATGTAAGTTCAAAACGACTGTTAGTAACAAAATTAATATATATAAAAACAAGTAAGAAAATTATAGTCGGTCTAGACCGACTATACGATACCCTATACCATGCGTTTAGAGACCCTATCTCTTAGGCCCAACTAAATGGACATTGAAAATAAGCAAAAACCAAATTTGAGTGGGATTTTTATTAATTTTTTTGGCTGCAGATATGAAAAAGTTCATATCGGATGCTATATCTATAAAGGGACTTGGTCCAAAAATGGACCGATCCTGATCATGTTTGGTAAAGTCTCTTGTATTTTGCAAAAATATGTACAAACAAAATTTGAGAAGAAGCAGTGCAATATTTTTGTTTTTTAATAGATTTAAGTGAAGATCGGGAAGCAGCTCTATATGGGGTCAAAGGGATCATTTTTGGACTACTCATTAGTGGATGTAATGAACGCATACAAACCCAATTTCAGTAAGATCTATATGACAATTTAGATCTTATGGCAATTTATGTCGATTTCATATGGGTAATTTGTATGGGGGCTAGGTCTGAACATGGACCGAATCTCACCAATTTCAATAGCGTTCATCCCATGGCCGATAAAAGCTTATATACCAAATTTCATCAAAATATATTCATATTTGCGACCTGCAGTTTGATTACAAGCTTTACATGGACACACAGACGGACGGACGGACGGACGGACGGACGGACGGACGGACGGACGGACGGACGGACGGACGGACGGACGGACGGACATTGTTAAAACAACTCAGAAAGTGATTCTGATTCGATCGGTATAATTAAAGATGGGTCTAGGTCAAATATTTTTGGTTGTTACAAACAGCAGCACAAAGTCATTATACCCAAACCACATACATAGTGGTATAGGGTATAACAAATGCAATTTTAACAAATGATTCAAATTTTGAATTTCAAAACAAGCGCTTAGTAACAAAATTATTAAGTACAAATTATATTATGGGTATTCATGTAGGTGTAAATATATATACATATACATAAAAATATGTAAATACATCATATATAAAGTCGTAAATTGAAAGTGAGTTTTATTTTGAGCGAAAAAAATAAAAATCATAAATAATGATTATTTTTGAGTTTTATTTTTTTTTGCTCAAAAATAATGATTATGGCTGTTTTTTTTATTATTACTCAAAAATAATCATTACCATTGAAGAAAACTTAAAAAATCAAAAATTTAAAAATCATGACGGATATGCAAAGATTGTCAAAAAATAATAATAATGGTGCAATAAATTTTTTTTTATGTCTGTTCTAAGTGATTGATTTTTTGATTTAAAACAACGAACAATAATCATTATTTACGGTCCCTGATCTGAAACTTTGTCCATAGATTTGTTGTGGCCAAAGATAAATTTTAAGATAGTCACGCTCAGTCACGGAGTGATTTACACCCCATTTCCCCTCATCCAATCAATCTGAAATTTGGTCCATAGACTTGTTGTGACCAAAGATTTATTTTAAAATAATCATGCAAAGTCACGCACAGTCATGGAGAGTTTCAAAACTCATATTCATAAGCAAAGAAAGAGTTTTAATAAAAACTTTGTTTTTATGGGTTAGACTATTATTTTATTTTTGCATCTCTTATGGCGCAACAGATTTCTGAGAATTTTGTGAAACATGAAACATTATTTTTTTTTGTTTTTCTCTGATGCTTTATTTTCACAAAACCATATAAATCAATTTTGAAGAGTAAAAAACGTACTAAAAAATTATTTACGGTAAAAGTTATTAGTTTAGGGGTTTTAGGGTCATCAGAGTCAACTTAAAAATAAAAATTAAATATTTAAGGATTGTATTACTCGAGAAATTGGTAATATTTTAGGAAGAAGTTGAATGTATTTGATAGGTCTTTGAAATACCCTTTATTTGAATGAAAACCTGAAATTCCCATATTTTGGCCCAAGTCTTATGTTCAGGGGAATGTAAGGGGTAACATTTTTAGGCTTTTAATTTTTTTGTAATATTTAGCCTCAAGAGACAAGAGACAAATTAGTTTCAAATGCAAGGTATTTTGAAGATCAATCAAAAGGAAATAATGAATTTTTAATTTTAAGGCTTCTCTTAAACTAATAACTTTTTCCACGTTTATCTTTCTTTAGAGAGAAAAAAATGTTAAGTTTCATTATATAAAATTTTTTGGAATAAAATCGATCTCAGCGACATTCAAAAATTCCGGAAAAATTATTTAAAAAAATCTTTCGGGCTATAAGAAATTCATGTTCCACTTTAAGAATTACTAAAATCAAATAAAATGATTTTGGTAAAATGCCCCAATATACGCATGCTAGATAATTTACCATGTTTCCTTTTAGTACCCCTGTGTAAGCCATTTGTGGCCGCTGATATATTGACTGTATTTTGAGATCTTTTTATGGTACAACTTTTACCCTTACAACCTTTGAGTTTTTCCAAGGCATCATGCATATACGATTTTTCCGACAAAGTTAAAGATGAAGCTCTATTCAGAGTTTCAAAAGGATCTAGAAATACATTAAAAACTAAATAAATTTACAAACTTCTTTACATCTATTTTGAAGTACAAACCTATTTTCAAATTATAAAAGGTTATTAAACCAGTAGTAAATTCACAGTATAAATAATCATGTGTCGCATTAATGGTCCGCAAACACGAATACGTATTATTGTTGGCATTCATGCAAAAACAGAAAGGACTGTCATTCCATAACGGTGCAGTACGCCAATGGCTGTTGTCATGTGAAAAACAGTTCATTTTTTCTGACAAACATTCTTTTTCTAACCGGGCCTTTTTAATACGTTTGCGTTCTTTTTTACGTTGTCTATCTTCCTTGAGTTTACGCCTGGCTTCCCTTGCGGTTTCTTTAGAATCGGGATAGCTAAAGAAGTTATTCGAAATTAGATTTTGAGAAATCCCTAACAAAATAAATATTTACTTTTCATTATTCGGCTCACAGTAACATTCGGCTTGTCCTGAAAATTGGTTATTGTTGTTGTTTACTTGGAAGGGATCATTTATGGGTTGTCTTGAATTATGATAAGTTTCCTTAACAACTTCTAATTGGCCTTTATTACTGTGGGTGTTTCGGGGGATAGTTTCTATTGTACTTGTCATTTCTGGCGTAGAACTTTGATAACGTATTTTTTCAGTGCTGGAGACAGAGCCTGTGAAATAAAAAAAAATTTTAAAATAAAATATGTTCAATAATTTGCAGGATTTAATTAATAATTTTGTTCATATAAAAGAAGTAAGAAAATTAGGCCTTGCGCTTAGCAAAAGGGTCTTAGGTTCTACTAATTGGATTAAGAAACTAAGCTTAAACCGAATTTGAATGGCATTGTTATTTATATATTTATATTTATATGGGGACTAGATCGATAGATTTAAATGAAGATCGGGAGCAGCTTTATACGGGGAATATGACTAAGAATGGTTCTACAGGGTTTATTTTTGGACTATTGATTAATAGATGTAATAAACACATATAAACCAAATTTGACCGAGATCTGCATGATAATTTAGATCTTATGGCGATTTTAGTCGATCTCATTGGGGACATTTGTATGGGGATTAGATTTGATCATCCAGCGATTTTCACTAATTTCAAAAGCGTTCGTCTTATGGCTCATAAAAGCTTATAAGTGACTACAAGATTTACATTGACACACAGACGGATAGATGGACGGACATCGCTAAATCAACTCAAAAAGTGATTTGGAGTACTGGGAGTATACAAAATAAATAATTTTGTAGAACTTCATGTTTAGACTTCAAGTGCTCGATATATTACCACGTGTTATTTCAATAACTTACCTTCACTAGATGTATCATATGAAAAACCTTGAGAAGCTGTACTACCACGACTAAAATTATTATTCTCTGTGTTATAAATTGTGCTACTAGAAGTTGTACTTGTGGAAATATTTGGCACATTATTACGATGTTTCCCTTTCGGCGGTATGGATATAAAATCATCTATATTTGTGTTTTTTGATACAGGAGGCAAATAATGATATTCGCGATTATCAGTTGGTTTTCTTCTACCGCTACCATTATTATTATGAGATCTGTTACCGCCATGATGATGATAGTAAGGTTTTCTACGTTTGGTATCCTTTTGACTATGATGATAGTCGGACGATAAATGAGATATATACGAATTTGATGTTTCATCTCGGGGTTGTGTTACAAATTCATTATTCCAATGTCTGCCATGTTGTTTAGTTTCTCTCAATTGTTTCTTGATATCCTTCAGATGGGTAATTTTATCTTTTAAAACCTTAATGAGCATATCAATTTGTGAGCGTGATTTACGCCACGTTTTTTCATCATCATATATAACATCGGAACAGTTAACTTTACCAGTTTGAGACTCAATATAACAGCGAGTACCAACTCTGCCTCCCACCTTAGGGAATTTGCCACCTCTTACAAAACCGGCCGAGGTTAGTTTTGTTGAAGTTTTCGCAGTATTATTCAAAGACCAATCATGTTCAACGAATTTAAGTTCTAATGTCTCTAAAGTGTCTTGAATTTCTTGTATGACTTTAGAAATGGCATCATTGGAGGTAGAGTTTTTTTTATTTTCGTCACTCTCATTAAGGGAATCGGGATTTTCAAATAAATTGGCGGTTAAATCTCTTTTTAATCTCAAGTGATCGGCGTGTTTCTCGTGTTTTACTAATAAATGTTTTTCAATATCATTTAAGTTATCATGTAAGTCTATAAGTTCTTCCATCTCATAGGGCATCTCCGTATGATAGAGTTCTTCTATATCAAAATGTTCGGTATCACGTTTATGTCTACGAGATGATTTACCAGAACTATGGGTACTGTATTTAAAAATAAAAAATAAATTTACACAAATTTTTCGCTATTACTATTGATTTGTAAAACTACCGTTTTCTAATTCTCGGCTGTTCTCCAGAATAGTTTTCGGGTTTAATTTTTGTGTATACCACACCATCTGGTGTAAAACATGCACAACTACGTTTGTTTTGCGGCTTGGAATATTTCGAAATTTCCGCTAAATGTTGCTGTAATTGTAGCTGTATTAAAGTTTAACATTTATTTCAACTCCTCGCCGTAATTTACAATCTTCTTTTGACTTACATGGAATTTACATTTATGTTTGCGCCATCTTCCATTCTCATTTATACATTTCCACTTTTGTCCAGGTCTACAATTTTCCAACAGTTTGGGATCAGAGCATTCCGAATTTAAACGCATCATTTTAGTAATGTAAGGAGCCAAAGGTAGATTATTATCAAACTGATCTTGTTGTTCCAGATCATCGTCTTCTTCCTCATCCTCCTCTATATTGCCGGTGGATGAATTTAAATCGTCATCATTGTCGATATCAAAATCATCTTCGTTATCGGTGTCGGATTCTGGAATAAACAATTAGCTAATTTTACACAAAAGTACCAAGTATCAGTTGATAGATTATGACTTCAAAATAAATACGGTGGTCCAATATTGGACATCAAAGCACCACTATTACAATTTATTTATGGACTTAAAGTACCACAATCATTGTTCGATAAAGTAGTCAAAAGGGACACAAGTTTGAATTAAATATTTGGCTCAACAATATTATTCTAAAGAATAGCGAGAATAACGATTTTTATTTCTAATAATTACCAATTCTTCAAAATAACTCTTTCTATAAAAATGCACTGAAGTTATATTTCAATTTCAGGAATCATATTATTTGAAAGAGTGCAATTTTTTGATGAAATATGTAATCATGAACGAATATTTATTTCTTAAAACATAAACATAACCTTACTTCAAACACAGTATATTTTGTTGGTAACTGTGAGGGGGTTACATTATGCTGATTCATCTTCCAGAAGAAAGAATAATTTTCCAAATATGTTATAATTAAATCTACTGCCAGAATCATCCTTTCATAATTAGTCTTTTGAGTTTTCTGTCAAAGTCCTAACGGTAAATTGATGAATGTGGTATTAATCTCTTCTTTAATTACACAGTGCAACACATAAAATGCAAACTCCTTCTCGTGTGCGGTTATTCGAAGTACTTTTGAAACTAAAAAACAGGGTTCAGAAAAAAACACACACCGAATAAAAAACTCGTACATATATGTAAACAAACATAGCTCAGACCAACAAACACATATTTTTATTTTCATATCAATTATGTGTGTTTCTAAATTTTGTGCGGTGCCGAACACAATCATGACTGTGTTTCATTTTAATATTTCGTTATCTACACAAACATTTTTCTATCATTTACCTTTTGTTTCGAACACACATAAACCACACAGATTCGAGTGTAGCTTTATTTTAAGTTCATGTTCTAGTACGTGTACTGCGAAAAAACAGAACAAGAACAAAAAACAGGTTCGAGTTCAGTTATATTTTAAGTTCGTGTTCTTGTACGTGTACTGCGAAAAAACAGAACATGAATAATAAATAGGTTAGAGTTCAGTTATATTTTAAGTTCATGTTCTGGCTCGTGTACTGCGAAAAACCAGAACATGAACAAAAAACAGGTTTGAGTTCAGTTATATTTCAAGTTCGTGTTCTGGCTCGTGTACTGCGAAAAATTAAACCATTAGTTCGCGATCTGATACACTCCAATAAAAACGACGACAATTGTTTTAACCAAATTTATTCAAATTTTATGGACCCTTTTATATGACTTACGTTGAAATTGTTTACAATTGTCAAATATTTTCAAATTTTATTGCCCTTTTTTATGATTTACATTGAAATTGTTAGAACTGCTTTTATTGACTGGTTTTCATTAATAGAAGATGGTAATAAAAGACTTAAGACACATAAAAGTTATAAGCATCATAAAAGTTACACTTGTTGGTTGTTAGGTTTTTTACATTACCCACCCCTATTTTCGCAAAAAATTAGGGTCAATAGAATTAATTGTGAATTTACATTGACCATTTTTTATCATGTACTAAAGGTGCTATTACATGATGTGTTTTTTACATATGTGCTGTCAAATTTTCCCACAACAAAAGTTGTACACATCGTGTGATACATACGAAACATTGTTTATGTACAATACATGAGGAAAGTCACAAGTACATTTTTCAATTAGAACAGGTTCTATTTTTGCATGACAAACGTATGAAAATACAACACTGCTTGTGGCGAAAGAAAAACAGAGTAAATTATAAAGATTAATATTGAAAGAAAAATAAATTGTTTAATATTAATTAACAATTCAAAAATATATAACTTTTTTTTAACAATAAATTTTTGTAAATTCACAAATTAAATCAGCTGTTGTTTACATTTAGAGGTTATGTCATACGGAAATACATATGCACGAGTGATAGCAAAAATTATGAATCGTATGTAAAAGACAATTTTGACAGACATGAGGAATTTCATATGGATAAAAAAAGTGACAGTACATATGTAAAAAACACTTCGTGTAATAGCACCTTAAACAGTTGTTTTTTCCCTGTTTGTGTTTTAAATTCGTAACAAACGACTTAAAACAAAAAACACAATTTAGAATCATAAAAATTACACTTGTGTAACTTTCTTCAGAAAAGAATTTTATGAAGCCTATTAAAAGAAAAAAATTACACACCTTCTCTAAAATTACATACTGTTTTTATTGTTTCGGTTTTTTGCGATGTATTGCATGGGTTTTTTTTTTCCAAATTTCATTGATCCTTTTTATGATTTTCTTTGCAATTGTTTACAATTGCTTTTTTCTTGTAATTTTCATTTCATTTCGTAGACGAAAATCCCAATTTTGCGGCATAAAAGACACACTTGTTGGTTGTTAGGATCTTTTGCACATTTTTTTTTATAAAAACTAACAAAAAACACAATTTTGCATCATAAAAAACACTTGCTGATTGTTAGGATGTTTTGCGTCCATTAACACAGTCACCCACCCTTAATTTGGGAACCAATTACTGTCAATGCACAAACACGAACTTAAAATATAACTGAACGCGAACCTGTTTATTGTTCATGTTCTGATTTTTCGCAGTACAGGAGCCAGAACACGAACTTAAAATATAACTTGACTCGAACCTGTTCTTTGTTCATGTTCTGTTTTTTCGCAGTACACGTATCAGAACACGAACTTAAAATAAAGCTGCACTCGAATCTGTATGGTTTATATATGTTCGAAACACAAAATACGCGATAGAAAAATGTTCGTGTAGATAACGAAAAATTTAGAAACACACATAATTGATATGAAAATAAAAATATATATTGTCTGCTTTAGAACAACACATTGTGTGTTTCATGTGTGTATTTTCTGAACCTTGCTAAAAACCCATTTAAGTATTGCTCATTCGAATTTTATGGCTAAAACTTAATTTTTCTTGAAGAACATGCAACTTTTCTCACGGCTATATCTCAGAAATCAATTGGAATTTGTTTTCTGTCTCCGTCATAATTGTAGCTATAGACTAGGAGAAAAAAGTTAAAAACAAACTAACAGCAAAAAACTGCATCTAGTGCCTCAAAATTGCGAAAATGTCGAAAATTTTTCATTTTTTCTATCTTTTTCAGCATTTTATAATATAATTCAGAATTCTTCAGAATATTATAATACTGAAAAATGTTTTTTTTTTACATTTTTCAGCTGTATTTTACATCTAAAATTCGCGATTTTAGTTTATCAACTATATGGAGTTTTTTTCATAAATGGCGTTGTTGCTAGTACTTATAAAGCTTGAACTAGCCCTAGCAGTTAATACAAATGTCATGTAGCCGCATGCTGTCATTAATGCGACAATTACAATAACACATTGTTTTGATATTTGATACCCTCCACATCGGTTTTACGTTTACATTAATATCCGGACTTATTGCACTATAACAAGCTAGCAGATCCCAATCCTCGAAATTCAAGTGAAAATTTAGAAAATTTTATTTTTTCATTCATAAATAAAAGGTATGCTTATCAATTTTAGCCAATTCAATTATTTGAATCTTAAATATGTGTTTTATGTATGTGTTAGTAGCAACTTTAAGTGAATATTATTTAAAAAAATGTACCAAATAGTACATATCTGTAAATACGGTGAACATCTACAAAGAAATAACTTTCAGATGGTATATTTTTTTTTAATCAAAATCGGTTGGTAATTGAAGGTGTAGAATATGTCACAAGAAATCGCCTTGCCTTTTAATTATAAACTAGCAGATTCCAGCGCTCGAAATTCGAGTGCAAATTCTAGGTAACCTTATTTTTCAACTTAGCCAATTCATAAACCAACACTTTTTTTTGGTGTATTTTTTTATTGTGAATGAAGATAACAAACACATAACCAAACACATTAACAAACATATTAACAAATTTAATAAACACATACATAGCATATGTATAATTTTATGTATGTGTTAGTAGCAACTTTAAATGCAATTTACTCAAAATAAAGGACAAAATTTAAAAATCTGTAAGTCTGGAAAACAGCTAAAAAGAAATACCTTTCAAATAATATACGTTTGGTCAAAATCAGGATAAAACGGTAGAACAAAACATCGGTCACAAGAAATGGCCTAGCCTATTAATATTATAGATGTAAACAAAATATTTTAAAAAGCAACAATTTAATAATTTGATAATCTTAATACTAAATTATTACGACAAACACACTGTATTTTTCAATATTTTTAGAGGTGTCTTCATCTTTTTGGATATATCTCGGCACAGTGATGCCCAATTTACCCCAGTTTCAATACCAACCTTCTAGAAATAATTACAAACAATATTATTATAGCCTTTTTTATGTTGTAAATGAGCGTGATTTCAACAGACAGACTGACATCGCTATATCGACTCGAGTTGTTATAAGGATCAAGAATATATGTACTTTATGGGATCGCAAATGCATATTTCGATGTTCTACGAGCGGAATAACAAACTTATATTGTATACCCTCTGCACAGTGGTGTGGAGGGTATAAAAAAAAATTAATGCTTCAATATGGAAAATAACAAGTGCCCAAAATTAAATGAATTTTGTTACGTTTGTGGTCATATAGTGTTCAAAGCTGGAAATAAGGAACGAAAACATTTGCTAACTCCGGAATTTAACTTTGTATATACGCAATATTTCGATGAAGTGGATACAAGTGGTGAAGATTTCACGCCGAATACAGTGTGCAGCAAATGCTATAGCACTATTTTGAAGTGGTTTCATCGACGAAGAGAACTCCTTCATTTTGCTAATCCGGTAATCTGGGTAAAAGACACAAACGGTATTGATAAAACCAGGTACTACGCATGCATTAATTATGCCATCCAATGTTCAAGATCCCGATTTTGCGCCCAATGTAGAAGATGATGAACCAAACCCACTAACACAAAATGAAATGGATAACATTGTGGCTAAGTTGGGATTATATTATATTATATTATATTTTATATTATATAATATTTTATCCAATTCAAAATTCAATTATTTGAAGCATAAAAAAAATGTACCAGATGGTACATATCTGTAAATATGGTGAACATCTGCAAAAAAATAACTTTCAAATGGTATATTTTTTTTTATCAAAATCGGTTGGTAATTGAAGGTGTAGAATATGTCACAAAAAATCGCCTTGCCTTTTTGATTACAAATGTAAACAAAATATTTTTAAAAGCAACAATTTCATAATTTGATAATCTTAATACTAAATTATTACGACAAACACACTGTTTCAATACCAACCTTCTCGAAATAATGACAAACAATATTATTATAGCCTTTTTTTTGTGAATGAGCGTGATTTAAACAGACAGACGGACATCGCTATATCGACTCGAGTTGTTATAAGGATCAGGAATATATATACATTATGGAATCGCAAATGCATTTTTCGATGCTTTACGAACGGAATGACAAACTTATATATACCCTCTGCACAGTGGTGTGGAGGTGTGCTTCAATATGGTAAGTTTGTGGTCATATAGTGAAGAAAGTTGGAAAGGAGCGAAAAAATTTGTTAACTCCGGAATTTAACTTCGTATATACGCAATATTTCGATGAAGTGGATACAAGTGGTGAAGATTTCACGCCGAATACAGTGTGCAGCAACTGCTATAGTACTATTTTGAACTGGTTTCATCGACGAAGAGAACACCTGCATTTTGCTAATCCGGTAATCTGGGTAAAACACACAAACGGTATTGATAAAACCAGGTACTACGCATGCATTAATTATGCCATCCAATTTTCAAGATCCCGATTTTGCGCCCAATGTAGAAGATGATGAACCAAAATCACTAACACAAAATGAAATTGATAACATTGTGGCTAAGTTGGGATTATGGCAACAGAATACAGAATTTTTTACCTCAGGACATTGAAATTACATTTTCTGCATCACCCACCGAATAGGACGAACAAGAAGTACGAATCGATCAGGTCACGATGCCAATGAAAAACGATATAAAGATAAAAAGCTGGATGATTTCCTTACAGAAGTTTGTTGATGGAGTCATAAGGTATCCTAATATGAACAAGCAGGCACTGAAGTCGCGGAGGACGACACGATTTGAAGGACCCATCGAAAGAGATATGCATTTGAATGTGCCATCAAGCTCAGATGATGATTATGATTCAAATCATGGACCTGAACCACCAACGAAAAAACGAAGGGCATCAACTTCACAGGCTTCACCGAGAACATCAACTTCAATGGATATTGATTAATTCATGTTTTTCTGCCTTTTGCTACATTTTTCATACATTTCTCGAATTTTCAAGACAGCTGGAAAATTAATATTTTTTTTTTATATTAATGGAAATAAAGTTAAAAAAAGAGATCTTTGTGGATGAAAATTTTTCGACATTTTAGCAATTGTGCTGAAGGAAATCAAAATCCCAATTGGTTACCGAGATATAGCCTGAGAAAAATTGCATGTTCTTCGGAAAAATCTAATTTTAGCCAAAATATATATGAGGCGATAAAAGCCGAAGAGCATCTAAAACCCAATGGGGTTTCGTTAGTTTCGATAAGTATTTCGAAAAACCGCACTCGGGAAGGAGTTTGCACTCGATGACCTCACTGTGTTACTTATGTGTTATGTCGATATTTTGAAATTTGATATAAAAAAGCTCAGGTACCTCGCAAATCATCAATTCCAAATTTGGACGGTAATGTGGAATACAAATCCATTGTACCGGAAGGCAAATTTGATTAAGTCCGTATTATTATTTTAAAGACAAAACAAGGACTGTTGAATTTTATTATCTATATTCGAGTAGTAAAGCAGTCGCTGAAGGAAATTTAGTATCATCATCTGAATTATTTAATTTTATGGTTTTCACTTCATTTTGGTTGTCAGTTTTCTAGTCTATTGGCACAAAAACGGTCAATTCACCGTTAGAAGTATTTTCTCAGCGTTACATGTGATATTGATATATCTGTGGTCACAAGCGATAACCGCCTAAGTCGACTTAAGAACGATTTGAGTTATGTAGCTATCATATTCTACTAAAAATGGTTTATATTTACGTGAAATCCCCATTTTTCTAATACTGTTATTTAAAAAGTTATTAATGAAAACATACTGACCTAAGTCGTAATAAAGCCCCATTACATTTATATAAACAGTTATTTTTCTCGAAAGCATGATTTTCGAGTTAGGCGGTTATTGCTTGTGACCACAGATATTTTGACACGAAACGTATATATAAACACAGCTTTGCGAAACAAACATTATTCTACAATACCCAAAATAACTCCACATTTTATACTGTTCAATCGTACGAGGGTGGATCAATACATTCATGACTTTTTGGGAAATACATATTTTTAGTAGCAAGAAATTGTTACTTCTCAATACAGTCCAATGATTCTCCAATTCTTTTGATAGGTTTTCTCAAGGTGCTCAAAACAGGCATTTGTTTGATAAATGATTTGATCGTAGGGGCTAAATACGTATATATTTTCCCGAGCCATTTATTTACGGTTGGAAATAGCTTATAGTCACTGGGGCGAACTCCGGAGAATATGGCGGAGTATTATGTACAATACAATTGCCTTGATAAAAAAAACCTCCTCCATGTCAATTGTGAACAAACGCGTCTATTCCATCTGTTTTTTGAATCGCTTCCCACCACAAACTTAATGATGGATCTTGGTCAAAATGTGAAAGCAGTCTATTAACAGATGGAAGTTTAAGGCACCAGTGTTGACTTTTATTTAAAAAGGAGGGAATGACTTACTGATCCGCTTGTGTATATATGTGGGAAAATAAAATGATGCGATTGATATTTCTGTGCTGAAATTAAAGATATTTGTATTGTACTTGTCTTACCTTTATCGTTATCTGAAAATTGGTCTTCCTCTTGAGATTCCAAATCAATGACATCGATGCGAGAATTGGGAGTAGTGGCTAAATTGTTGCCCACAAGATCTTCAATTAGCGTACTATTAACTAATTTCAACGTATTTCTTTCATTCAATAATCTCGCACGAGCTTCAGCTATTTGTTCGGGTGTTTCGCGGCGACCAGAACTTTCGATTAAAAATGAATCGGGCCATTGATCTCTCAGAGCTCTGTTTTTATTCAAAAGTAACGGTAAAATACTACGACCATCCATGTGAGCTGGTGTTGGGACACCACCCATATCGAGAAATGTAGGAGCTAAATCCACATTCAAAACAATTTCGTTAACTCTGAAAATAAAAAAAAAACTAGATCTAGAACAAAAGATATAATATTTAGTCAAATTTTAAACTCACACTTTGGACGGCTGTATACCCGGACCTCGAACCAGAAATGGTACTCTCACATCAAATTCAAATGGAAAACTTTTCCCCTTAATCAAACCAAACTGACCCAAATGATAACCGTGATCGGATGTGTATATAATATAAGTATTATCCAATTCTCCTAAAGCTTTCAATTCGTTATAAACTCTTTCTACGGCAATATCTACACTTTGTAAAGTTTGTAAACGTTTGGTCATTAATATATTAGTAAAACGTTTATGTACCGGTTCCATGGGCTGTGTCACGCGTAAAATCCATTGTTTATCAGGATTGGGAGCCAAGTCATAAGAAGGAGTACTAAAATATAAAAATCATTATAAACTATTGTTAAAAGTGTGATATTAATAGACTTACTGATGCGTCGTAACATTAAAAAATAAATGACTATATTGCGGTGCTGAGTCCTCGGGACCATGGGGAGCTGGGAAACTCATTGTTAACATCACAGGTTTTTTTTGGTTTTGTTGCTTTGATGATCTCAAAAATGCTATTGAATCATTTGCTATCAAATCTGGATAATAATCCTAACGGAAAATAATTAAAAATGTATTTTTAATAAATATTTCAATTTTAATATTAGACTTTTATCACTTTATTACGACGTATCGAAATTTGTTGTGGCAATTTACCGTTTAGTTGCCATATCTGTATTTTGTATTGCATATTTTGTTCGTGGCAACCATATTAAGATTACAGTTATGAGAAATATTCGCTTCGTATCTGGGTTTCATTTTCAACATTTCAATTAATTAAGAAAAGGATGAATAGCTTATTATACACACGAAAGATTCAATCCGCATAATTAAACAGGCCCACAAAATTGGTAAAATTCTACAGCAGAGTATACTTTTCTCAAGGGCATTGAGAAGGAACATAACCATATTATCAGACAGTCAAGCTGCTATTCGAGCACTAAGCTCCTATGAAGTAGACTTTAAGCTAGTATGGGACTGTCTACAGAAGCTAAATGAGCTAGGTAAACACAACAAGGTTAGCCTTTGTTGGGTCCCGGGACACGTTGGGATTCATGGTAATGAGCAAGCTGATGAACTTGCCAGAAGGGGAGCTTCCACAAAATTAATAGGGCCGGAACAATTTTGTGGAATAGGAAAAAGAGTATGGGAAGGAGTACTCAGGGAACATGAAAATTGTATTAGACGGGAATTTTTCTCGAGCCACTTGGGCTTAAGGCAATCCAAAATGTTGTTGGGTAGCTACAACAAGAAGAGATTTGGGTCGTGCATTGGATTGTCAAAGAACGGTCTGAGAATACTAACCGGGATTTTAACTGGTCACTGCAGGCTCAGGGAACATATGAGCAGGTTGGGAATTGTAGGAAGCCGAATCACCAGAGCACATACTTGGGAACTGTGGAGCGCAAATGCACAAAAGGAAACAGCATCTGGGTTTCTTCCAGATACTAGGTAGCGACATAAAATTACTAGAACCAACCAACATCCTCGAATTCCTGAGGGCTTCAGGGTTGGATAAGATTTTGTAGGGACGACCTATTAGCAGAGGGCAGTACAATAGATCACTTTGGTCGCAGTACTTCGAACACCTCTTTATAGAATACAGTACAAGGGCATTGGGATGCTGTCTCCAAATGTGAACCCCGAATGTAAAAAATATGTTTCTCATACCCTCCACACCACAATTTGGTCAGGGTAAAAATGTCAAAAATACGTTTTTTTATCCTATTCCACTATGTCCGTTCGTCTGTGAGTCTATGCAGATCTTGTAATTAAACTACAGGTCGCATATATAAATATATTTGGATGAAGGTTAGTACAGCTTCAATCGATCACAGAAGAAATGCTATAGAAATTGATGAAAGATGAGATCGGTTTAAATTGCCATAAGATCCAAATTACCATCAATATTACGGTAAAATTTGTTTTGTGTGTTTATTATACCTATTAGTCAGTAATCAAAAATTAACCCTGTAGGATAATTCTTAATCATAGGCCCCAAATATAGCTGTTTCCCGATCTTCATTTAATCTATAGATTTTTTTCATATTTGCTTTGCATATGTTTTTGCTAAAAATAAGTGATTTTACCAAATACGGGCAGGATCGGTCCATTTTTCTAAAGGCAAAAAATAATAACAATGCAACTCAAATTTGGTTAATGCTTATTTTCTATATCCAATTAGTTGGACCAAAGATCCTTTTTCAAAACCCATAGTATAGGGTATCGTTTAGTTGGTGTATACATCTCAGAATTGTTCCATCACATCAGGATTTCGAGAAATCCCAACCTAAGAATGCAAAAAAGTAATATATAAAAAACATTTTTGAAATTCTAAATATTAATAATATGTAAAATTAATAATATGTTAATATGTAAATGGAAAAAATTGGTTTGAAGGGAAAGAGCACTACCCATATTTTAAGATGCTTTCACGAATTATGTACAACAACATTTTTTCGCGCGTAGTTTGCGTTAGGATTCCTGATGTAATGGAGAAATTCTGAGCTCAGAATTCAACGGACCAATGTCCTCAAGACAGTATTCTCTTAGAGTTTTAAAACTCGTCTCGGCCTGTGATATCGACAATACTCGTATGATTACGCAAATTTAAGGTTCGCAAAAGATTTAAAAAATTTTTTTTTTTTTGCCATTTATCTGTCGATTACTTTGTAGGATTTAGTAAGGAAAAATGTAAAGTAAAAGTAGACAACAGATATTTTTTTGATACATATATAAAGGGTCCGCCATCTAACGATTTTTTTCAACTAGTGCTTATTTCGTGAATGGTAACACCTAGCTCATGTCTGATTTGACAGATAATTACTTTAATCCTTCCGCTGAACGAATATGGTTGTGTATACGCTTGAGCAACGCTGGGAAATATTGCGACATTACTTTGAAAATCATGGTAATGTTGCAGAATGTGTGCGAAAATTGCGTACGGATTTTGGAAGAAGAGAAGTACCGTCAGCTCCGTATGTTCGTTATCTTGTGAAAAAAGTGAAAGAAACTGGCATCCTCGTCGATAAACCAAAGCGTGAAAAGCCAAAAACAGTGCGTACACCCGAGAATATTGCTGCTGTGGCAGAAAGTGTGCGTGAAGCGCCATCAACATCAATTCACCGTCGTTCTCAAGAATTGAACATTTCGGAGGCATCATTGAGACGAATTTTGCATAAAGACCTTGGTATGACGCCATACAAAGTCCAATTGGTTCAGGAGTTGAAGCCAACTGACCATCCAATGCGTTTTCGCTTCGCTAAGTGGGCCTGCGATCGACTCACAGAAGATGCCGATTTTGGCAAAAAAATCATCTTTTCAGATGAAGCTCATTTTGATCTTGGCGGGTATGTAAACAAGCAAAATTGTCGCATTTGGGACTCAGAAAACCCGCACGCATACATTGAAAAGCCGATACATCCAAAACGAGACACTGTTTGGTGCGGATTTTGGTCCAGAGGCATAATTGGGCCCTTTTTCTTCGAAAATGAGCAAGGAGTGGCCGTTACAGTCAATGGGGATCGTTATCGGGCCATGTTGAACGAGTTTTTGTTCACAAAAATTGAAGAGGAGGATATTGGCAACATTTGGTTTCAACAGGACGGCGCTACGTGCCACACAGCCGAAGCTACACTCGATGTTTCGCGCCCTGTTTTTGAAGATCGGATTATCAGCAGCAGAGCTGATGTCGTTTGGCCACCTCGAAGCTGCGATTTGACACCGTTAGACTATTATTTGTGGGGTGCCCTCAAAGATAAGTGTTACGCCAACAAGCCAGGGACAATTGACGCTTTAAAGGACAATATTCGTGAAGCCATTGGTGAAATACAGCTGCACACAATCGATAATGTGCTTAAAAATTGGACCGATCGTGTAGGCTACTGCATGGCCAGCCGAGGCAGCCACTTGAATGAAATTATTTTCCATTATTAACCGGAAGGATTGTACTTTCAAATAAAGAAAAAAAGAAATTTGAGATAATATTCAGAAGTTTTTTTTTATAGCATTTTCAAAAAAAAAATTTATTTGGCGGACCCTTATATGTACATCAACACTGAGGTAATGTCCCCAATTAATTCATACTGAATTGTGTTAATATCAGGAAAATATTTTATTGTCAGGAGGAAAGAGGGAGTAGTGCTTGCGGATATTTGACTTGAAGTTATATATATTGAAAGTGAGAGGAAAGACCTCAGCGGGAAGTTTATTTCACATAGAGCTTGTGCGGCTAATAATAATAGTCGTAAAATATTAGATTTTCCCGCAGATTTAAGAGTTTCGTTTACAATATTAGTCGAGCTGCGATATGATTTGATAACCACATTGAGTTTACTTAAGCAATATACTTGCAGGGGCTTGATGCGTTAATACAGTCAATCTGTCGAGCTAACATATGCTATGTTACGAAAAGCACAAAGTTAATGTGTTAAGTACCATCGAAATATTCGACCATGCAGTTCTTATTCCGCACAAATTTTATGGACTTTTGGCAGGCCTGTAAAAAATTTTAAAACTTTTAGACAAAAGCCTATCATTACTCAGTCGGGGATTGTGGATTGCTGCATTACTCTGCTGGAAAGTTTTCAACATTCTACGTTAGAGATATATCCACCATTTCCAAATAAATATCAAGTTAAGGGAAGTTTGCATCGGAAAGAAAAAATAGTTTATTTAAAATTTTCGTTTGAGTAAATCTAGCCAGTATTATTGGAATCCATCAGGGCCATCCAAATTCATCACTAAAAAGTATTATTTTTCATTTCCTTTTTGCTGGATATCGGGACACGAAGGACACGAGGGCAATGAAAGGCCACATTGCCTCGCCAATCGTGAGGCCCGTCGTCTTTCATCGGTCCATTTGGAACCATTTTGTGGTGTTACAGGGAGAAAATAAAGGAGTGGAGGGAATCACATATTGCCGAACACTGGGACAAAAGTCCCGGCCAACGGCAATCTAAGAGATTTATAACGCCACCCAGTGCTCAGTCGGAAAGATTACTTTCCCCTGATAAGAAAGGATTCTTTACTGGACACTGTAATCTTAGATATCAAGGAAACAGTAGAACTCATTCTCTGTGAATATCCAAAACTGAGAGGCAAAAGAACCCTTGCCCTTGGAAGAGACACTGTATCCCCCGGGACATAAGGTATAGGGTATTTGACTTTATGATTAGTCTTGATAATTAGGACAACCATGGGCTGCACAAAACATCCTAATCTAATCTAAAGTCGGTATAGGTTTGGAAAAAGGATCTCATATCTAAGTATAACGGAAGTGGTTATAAATGGACATAGAAAATAAGCATAACACAAAATTATAGTGTTTATATTGGTGATTTTCTGATCCAAGTAAAGTCATTTATGTGTTCAAGAAAAAAAGACATGAATGAATTGTCATCGGTAAATCGACTGAATTTTCTGTGATTCAAAGCCATATTTTTAATAAATTTCTGGGTACGATTGGAGATTTTTTTATTATTGCTACTAAAAGAACATCCATTTTAACAGCCCTGCTCTAGAGTTTATTTACACATAAACAATTTGCAATTGAAAATTTACAAACTCTTTGCTCTTCCAAGATTTTTATAAGAATAATGTTGTCGTTTTATATCAAGCTTGATGAAATTATAACGAATGAGTCAGCAATAATTACATAAAAAGGAATTTCAAATTTGTGAGTTGAGTACCTTCAATTTCAAATATGTTAAAATTGAAATCTTCATAAGCATTTTAACTTACTTAAATTTGGATATTTGACTTTTATGGTTCCTGAAATATAAAATCTTTAAAAGTGAAAATGAACTGATTCATATTATCTAATTGTGTATGCATTCAAAACTCGTTAAATCATAATGTTGATTAAGGTGTCAAAGATAGTGATACAGCCCTTAAAATGCTAATTAATAAAATTTTATTCGAGATATTTTTGTACATATTTAACCTAGCTTTTTTGATATTATTGTTTTTTAAATCCCGAAAAAATTCCGAAACAAAAATCGCCGGAGCGTACATTAAATGTAAGTTAACCAATTAAACTTTATCTCTGTATTATAGTACGTATTTAATTGTTTCCAAGGTTCAGAAAATACACACATGTAACACACAATGTTCTGTTCAAAAGCAGCCAACACATATCTTTATTTTCATATCAATTATGTTTGTTTTTAAATTTTCTTTGGTGCCCAACACAACCATGACTGTGTTCGTTTTAATATTTCGTTATTTACACGAACATTTTTGTATCACGTACTTTTTGTTTCAATCACACATAAAGCACACATTTTTGAGTGTTGCTTTATTTGAAGTTCATGTTCTGGTACGTGTACTGAAAAAAAAACAGAACATGTACAATAAACAGGTTCGAGTTCAGTTATATTTTAAACACGACTTTAAACACGACTTAAAATATAACTGAACTCGAACCTGTTTATTGTACATGTTCTGTTTTTTCTTACTACACGAGCCACAACACGACTTAAAATATAACTGAACTCGAACCTGTTTATTGTACATGTTCTGTTTTTTTTTCCAGTACACGTACCAGAACATGAACTTCAAATAAAGCAACACTCAAAAATGTGTGTTTTATGTGTGATTGAAACAAAAACTACGTGATACAAAAATGTTCGTGTAAATAACGAAATATTAAAACGAACACAGTCATGGTTGTGTTGGGCACCGAAGAAAATTTAAAAACAAACATAATTGATATGAAAATAAAAATATGTGTGTGTTGGTCTAAGTTATGTTTGTTTACATATATGTACGAGTTTTTTATTCAGTGTGTGTTTTTTTCTGAACTCTGATTGTTTCACAATTATTAAGAATAAAATTAATAAACAACATTTCTTAACTTACCTTTGCATAATCAAATCCATGTTTGATCTTTTGACCATTCATATTTATACTATAATTGTAGTATTTGGAATTCATAATAAGACCTCCCCATTCTCTCCAACCCGGTGGAATATAGGAACCATTATATTTATTCAAATACTTGCCAAAATAACCTGTCCTATAGCCAGCATTTGACAGATATGTGGCAAACGATCTTGTCTCGTGGGTAGCCTGCCATTGGGGACTGGAACAGTTGTCGTTGTTGGTGAAAACCATATGATTATGAACATACATGCCCGTTAATATGGAAGAACGTGCCGGACAGCACATTGGAGTTGTGGTGTATGCATGCTTAAATTCAGCGCCACCATCGCGCAATACACGTCGAGTGCGCGGCATAAAATTCAATGAACCCAGCTCGACATCTTGATCATCGGTAAGTATTAATATAATATTAGGTTTACGGCTGATGTAAGCATTTGAGTCTCTGGAAATTCTTCTATACGATTGAAAACTATTTGGTCCAGCATTACGTTGCCGCTGCTGCCTGTGGTGTGTACCATGTTGCCGCGTTTGATGTTGATGATGATGGTGTTGGTTGCTGATGTGTTGCTGATGTTGTGCTTTGTTCTCTTCTATTGGCCTATAATTATCACTTTTCTCTTTCTCTGGTAGATCTCCTTCGTCTCTTAAGTATGTGCGTATATTCTCGTTGGCAGCTGCTGTTTTCAACAACAAATTGAGCATAAACATTATGATTAGGCTAGCAATTATTGCCAATTTGTTTATATTTTGCGCCTGCATTTTTTGTTTTATTTGTTTATTTAAAGCTATCACAGTTGTTGGCGCTTAAGAACAAAGTATTTCCAAAGATTTGAATACGTTAAGGGTTGGAAACGAGTTCCCTGTTTTTAAACATTCTTTTAATATTACGTCATTTTGTTGAGACTTGGAGAGATTGATGGGCTGTTTTAAGTTAAACCAATAACATTTTCTAGAAATAAAAAGAAAATAATCAAACAATTAATGACAATAAATATATATACTATATAAGATGTCATCACTTAACAATATTTTAAAATGTGGTTCGAATTAGTAGCATTAATAGATTTACAGCTCACTTTTACATAGAGGAAACAATTTTTTTTAAATATCGCTGGACAAAAAGAAAGTTAATTTATAATTAGATTGTGCTGATGTTTGTAACTACCAAAACTATTTGACCGAGACCCACCATTTATTATACCGATCGATTCAAAATCAATTAAAGACCCGATTTTTCAATGCCCGTCCGTCCGTCTGTCTGTCCGTCTTTCTGTCTGTGTAAACCAAACTACAGGTCGCAATTATGAATATAATTTGATAAAATTTAGTATATAAACTTTTAACGATCATGGAAAGCTCGCTATTAAAATCGGTGCATACTTAAACCTAACCCCCATACAAGTAACCCCTATAAGACCGACTAAAATGCTTGTTTTATCCAAATTATCATATGTATCGTTAAAATTTGGTGTATGTGTGTCTATTATACCCATAAATCAGGAGTCCAAAAATAAACCCTGTAGGACCATTTTTAGTTATAGTCCCCATATAAAGCTGATTCCCGACCTTTGTTTAAATCTATCAAAAAACAAAAATGTTGCATAGATTTTTTTTCAGTAAGTGATTTTAATAAACATGGTCATGATCGGTCCATTTTTTAACCTAGTCCCCATATAAAAATAACATCAGATATGAACTTTTCCATGAAAACCTTGTAATCAAACTTCAGGTGTTAGATATTTTGAAAAAATTTGTTATATAAGCTTTTGAAAAGCTGGGTATATTTAGACCTAGCCTCCCTACAAATAACCCTTAGGTGATCGACTTGAATTCACTCCAGATTATGATATAGATCCCGATCAAATTTGGTTTATGTGTGTTTAGTACATCCAATAATCAGTAGTACGTACATCCAATAACTTGTGGGATAATTTTTAGTTAAAAATATTGCATAGATTTTCTCAACTTCGGTTTATATATGTCATGATCGGTACATTTATTGACCTAAACCCCCATATAAAATAGCATGCGATATGAACTTTTTCATATTTGCTGGCCTTACAAAAGTTAGATCTAAGTACGAGGTGTGTTCAATAGAAAAGGTGAATTTTAATTTTTTTCCAAAAATATTTATTTATTCATTAATTTCTATTTTGTCCTCTTCAATATAATACACCTGTGCCAGCGTTTTGTCCAATCCTCGAAGCAGTTCTCATATTCACTTTTTGGTATGGCCTTGAGCTTTCTCAGCGATTCGGTTTTTATCTCCTCAATCGTCGCAAAACTCCGTCATTTCAAGGGTCTCTTCAATTTTGGGAACGGAAAAATAGGGGGACATAATCGGGAGAATACGGTGGCTGAGGCATGATTACGGTATTCTCTTCGGCCAAAAAATTAGGAACAAGCAATGACGCCTGAGCAGGTGCATTATCGTGATGCAAAAGTCATGAATTGTTTTTCCACAATTCCCGACGTTTTTTTCGTATTGATTATCGCAAGCGGCGTATAACCTCAAGATAATACTCCTTATTAACCGTACGACCATGTGACAATAACTCATGATGCACTACGCCATGGTAATCGAAGAAAACAGTGAGCAAAACCTTGACATTTGATCGAACTTGACGTGCTTTTTTTAGTCTTCGCTGTCCTTGGTTCTTCCATTGGGACGATTGGATGTCATAACAACATCGATATCGATGTCATAAGAATATACCCATGATTGGTCACCAGTTATGACCCTCTTAAGCAAATCTGGATCGTTGTTAATGTCATTCAACATATCCTGAGCGATTACCATGCGATGGTTTTTTGTTCAAAATTCAGCAATTTTGGAACGAACTTCGCTGCCACACGCTTCATGCCCAAAATTTGCGAAACAATTGTATGGCATGAGGCAACCGATATGCCGACATCCTCTCTGCAACTTCTTTAATAGTGATTCGATGATTTTCCATAACAATTTTCCTCACTTTCTCAACATTTTCATCGGTTTTTGATGTGAGGGAGCTTTCAGGACGAGCATCGTCATTAAAATTTTCTCGACCTTCTTTGGAAAGCTTGTACCACTTATAAACATTTTTCTGACTCGGAGTACAATCAGCATGCTAATCTTAACATTTCAAGTGCATTTGAGCACTTACTTCCATTTTTTACACAAAATTTGATGCAAATTCCTTGATCCATTTTTTTCCACAAGCAAAACACGTCTAACTGTTGGGCAATTCCATAAAAATGTCAACTTTGATGAAAAAAAAATTTTTTTCATTTATATGAAGTAAGTTTAAAAATATATTAAAATGTGTTCCAAGTTACACAATGTAATTTCTTACAAGTATTCGAGATTATAAAATAATTATAAAATTTATTTGTTTACTAAATTTTCTTTTAATACATGTTTAAGAAGCTTTAGTCATTCCGTCACAGTCATTCCGTCACGTCAAATGACAGTTAATAACTTTAACACTATAATAGCTAAGTAGCTCTGAATTATAATTTTATATTGCTTATATATCATATGTAAAATATTCATTAGTTTAAAAACTGACTAGCTTCTTAATTGACAAAAGTTCCTAGGTTTTAACCAGGAATCACTATTTGAGTCGATTTAGTGATGTCCGTTCATCCGTCCGTCTGACCTTCTGTCGGTCTGCGTATCCTTGTAATCAAACTACAGTTCACAAATATGAATATATTTTGACGAAATTTGGTATATAAGATTTTATAAGCCATAAGACGAAAGTTATTGAAATTGGTAAAAATCGGTGCACGTTCAGACCTAATCTCCATACGATTGGCTTCATGATATCGATTTAAATTGCTACGTATAACATCCAAATTATCATATAGATCTCGGTCAAATTGGATTTGTAGGAAAGTTCTTGGTCATAGCCCTCATATCAAGCTGATTTCCGATCTTCACTTAAGTCTATCAAAAAATAAAAATATTGCACAGATTTTTCTCATATTTGGTTTGTATATGTTTTTTAGAAAAAAAAATTACTTTACCAAATATGGTCAGGTCAATTTTAGACTTTTTCATATCCCAAGGCAAAAAAATTAATAACAATGCTATCCAAATTTGGTTTATGCTTATTTTCTATATCCAATGAGTTTCGAACCTTAGACCCGTTCGCTATCCTATTGGAAAGTAGTTTAGACACAATTTTTCAACAAGATCGGTTAAGAATTGACATTTTGACCAAACAGGTGTTTTTTCTCATCCATATAACTTTTTACCTATTATTCTTAGAAAAATTTGTCCCAAACAGTTTAGATAGCTATTTCTTCAATCTTTCGGAAAAAGATTTTAAAAAAATAAAAATTTTTTTGGATTTTTTTTTTTGCAAAATCAAAAATGTTTTTGACTTTTTTTCAAAAAACGCCCTTTTTTTTGCTCAAAAGAAAGCTTAGAGTTTTTTCTTTATGATTTTTTTGGTCGCTTAGTGCGATGCGAGTAAGATACCTATAAAAAAAAAATGTTTTGTAACTCAAGACAACGGAGCATGTGATGATATTGGAGCAAAACTGAAAAGAAATGCAGCGAAATATAGCCTCCAGTGCTCTCATCAAGATCGCATCTTAGATGCGACTGCTTTATTCCATGGGCAAAGAATTATTGTAAAGAAACTAAAATAGTTTTTAGTAGCAAAGAGGATCATGAGGAAACATTGAAAACACTGAAGAGAAGATTGGATGCTACGATAACCATCGATGGCACCGCTTAATACCATGCTTTTATACCGCTTGTCGACGGAAGACCCAAGTTTTTCTGTCTCCACTCAATGCGATTTCTTTCCAAAGCCAAAAAAGAAACCAGCAGCGAAAACAACAGCTGAACCTAGTAACGCCAAGAAAGAATTAGTAAAAAAGCAGCAAATAAAGGTGACAAATAAGGCAGATGAAAGACTGGATGTTAAAAATTTACAAAATTTAAATACTTCATCAGCTACAATATATTAATTAAAAACATAGTTATGTTATAAATGGATCTAATGTGATTAAGATAAAATTTTATTAAATTATTTATTTTTTATTTTTATTATTATTATTGTTATAATTATATATTAATTTGATTATTATTACAAATAAATAAAAAAAAATTATTTTTCAACATTTCTATAGAAAAAAAGTGATGTTTTTCCTGATGTTAATATATTATAATATATGTTACATACCACCGGAAAGGTTAATTTGTCTAGTTTCTCAGAATACATTTTATTTTTAAGGTTTCAGAAACACTTACACACTAATAGGAAAAAAAATTCAAATTAGTGCATATGGTAAAAATTGAAAAACCGTTGTCTTGAGTTACAAAACATTTTTTTTGTAGATACCCCACTCGCATCCCACTAAGCGACCAAAAAGCTCTTAACCTCTTTAGTGGGATGATTGAAGAAATAAGAACAGTTGGCAAAAAGTTACATCGATGAGAAAAACACCTGTTTGATCAAAATGTAAAATTTTTACCCCCTCTAACTCAGAGAGTTCATGACCGATCTTGTTGAAAAATTGTGTCTAAGCTACTATCCAATAGGACTAACCTTGGTGCAAATTTCATCCCAATCGAAAGACATCGGCTTCAAAAGTTGGATCACTTGACATGAAAGGCCCCATATGTATATTAGGGTGGGTCAATTATTTTTACTCCATGGGTAAATCGTGATTCCGGTGCTATTGGACACAACAAATATATTTGGCTAAGGAACCATACCTCTAAAATCATTTTCGAGGCTGCCAAAATGTCGATGAAAATATTTTAATGATATTTTCCGTAATACTCATTCAAATGTAAAAACAATTATTGAAAATGTTTATACAGGAGGTTTTTTGGATCAGGAAATCCATTTTTTACAATTATTTTTATTTTTAACAGCCGGCAGGTGGCGTTTTCGTGCATTTTTGTGTTTTTTTTTCACTTCTTTGGGGAAAATTGACGAAATTATTGTACAAATCGACGAATCTTTGACTTTCCCATATTTAAATAAAATAACCCAAAATCTTCAGCGCTGAAGAATTATGTGTGGTAACCATATACGACCTATATCGATTTCATTCAATTTAAGTCCAAAAAAATTTAAAAAAATTTTTATTTATTTTTCATTCAAAGAGTAAATAAAAAACGAATTCTTTGACTTAAATTGAACATTTTCAATAATTTTTTACATTTGAATGCGTATTATGGAAAATATCATGAAAATATCTTCATCGAAATTTTGGAAAATGATTTTAGAGGTATGGTTCCTTAGGCAAATATACTTGTTATGGCCCATAGTACCAGAATTGCGATGAACCCATTGAGATTTTTTAGGCCCTCTACAATTTAACACACCCTAATATAAATGTGTGTTCTAATTTAATTGTTAAAATTTTTGTTGCCGTAAATTTTAAGTGTTTTATTGCTCAATATAAATCAATAATCTAATTTAACTTTTCAATTTGAACTTTATCGAAAGTATAAAGTTTTGTGTGTATACGGAGTAAAACCACAATGAAATTCTCTTAGCAGTAAAAATTTGATTTGAAAATTTGATTAAATTTAATTGTAACAAAAATTTAAAAATCGAATTAATTTTTTGTGTAAAATAATAAAATAAAAAAATATCGAATCCAGATTAAAAAGTTGCAATCAAAATGAAAAAAAAAAAATAATAACTACACCTAAGAAGTTTTGATAATTTTTCTACATATTGGTAATAAATTTTTTGCTGGCCAACTTTAATTTTTAATTTTAATTTAATTTATTTCATTATTTTTTCCATTACAACAAGATTTACAATCTTATAATTAAAGTAATGGATTTTTACAAAGTAATGATGAATAAGTACATTTAAAAATACACAGTATATAAATAGTACACAGTATAACAGAAAAAAATTAATTTAATAAATAAAACCCAAAAAGATAAAAAATTAATAATAAAAAAATGGTTAATACATATGAAGCATAATGGGTTAATTTAATAAAAATATATAAATAAATAAATATAAATATAAAAGAAATAATTTTTTTTAAAGAAACAAAATATATATATAAATGAGAGCTGAAATCAATTACATTTAATTAATTATGAGTGAAATTGAAAAACTTCTTTCCTAAATTGCTTTAAATATACTAATTTTATTATTTTTTATTCGGCTAACACTCACTAATTTTACTCCAAACTAGAAGATGTTCCTAAAAGACTAGTTTGAATATAGCGATATCCATCCATCTGTTTACCTGTTGAAATCATCCTCATTCACAATATGGTTTATATTTACCTGGATAAAAATAGGTTTTTATTTCGTGTAGGTTGGTATGGAATTTGGTGCTTCTAGCCTCAATAGGTGAGGAATGACGTACGAAAATGTAAAGATACTCCCCGATAAAATTTCATATAAAACCCAAAAAATAGTACATACGGATCAGCAATGCATACACATTAATATTTGCTTGTTGTTTTTACTTATTTCTTGTGTATATTAGGGTGGCCCTTAATAAAAAAGTGTTCATACTCTCGGTCGCACGCCCTAGAAATATGCGAATAGCAAAAAAGTGAGAAATACAAAGTTTTGGGCCAATCAAAAAAAATTTGGAGGCTCAATGCGATTGAAAATTTCAAGTGTGTTTATATGGGGAAAATATGACTTTTCAGATTTGACGAAAATTTCGTTCTATAGTTTAATTTTTTTCCGACAAATTATTGTATAATTCGGGATCAGTATTAAATTATCTTTCCAGAAAGCTATCGAATAAAAACTCGCCAAAAAATAGCAAATGCCCCAGACCTCTTTTGTGCCAAAATAAACTAGATCATGAAATTTGATGGCATTTTTTTCAACTTTAAGAAATTAATTAAAGCCAACATTTTATTTTAGTTTCTATACCTGTAAGAACTCAGATATGAAGTATTGTTTAATTTCCACCTTGTTAACCTATTAAGCATTGAGACCGAAAATGGAAACTTTTTTCGATATTATTTTGAAAACTCCTTTTTCAAGTTTTGAAAAATTTTCTTAAACAAAATTTAAAAAAATTGATCTAGCTCTTTAAAGCCTTGTTAAATGCATGCTAGAGATTAACTGTGTGCATTTTTAGGTAAATCCCTACATCAGAATTTTTTTGACAAGGATTTTATTTTTGCGGATTTCAAGAAAAATGGGATTTTTGTAAAATATTCTGTAAATGTACTATTTCGAAATACTTTGTATCAAAAATTCATCAGTTTTCTATTTTTAAATGTTATACTTTATCTTAGTAGCCTAGGGTTTCGGAAAATATATTATTTCCCCATTAACCCTTTTGGAATTGGGGTCACATATGACCCCAAGCTAATAAAAAACAATTTATTCAAAAAATTCAAATATTTTGTAAGTGCCATAGAATTTTTAGATGCGACGCTTAAAATATAATAACTACATATGTAGAACTTGCGTTCTTAAAATTTGAGATAAATCCGAGAACGCAAACCCATTATTTGCCAAGGCCAGCTTTGGATTGTTAGATATTTTTTAATAAAAATTACCGAAAACGAGTTTTTCTATTAAACTCGATGAAATCACTATTTAGAATTTAAGAAAAATAATTCGGTATAATTTTTATTTATTTAACCCTTCAGTGCTCCTGGGATCAAAATAATCCATTGTGATATATCTTTGGTGCAATTATCTGCTTATTGCTCGCGAACATAAAAAAAAACTTCTAACCAATTTTGTTATAAAATTATTTTATGTATAAAAACTATCTATATTTTTTTAAATAAAATTAGAAGATCCACAAAAGACCTAAAGCTAATAAGAGACATTTTATTCAAAAGAATATGATATATAAAATTAATATAATAATATAAAATTAAAGAAAAGCAATACTTATTGCAAGTCGTAAGTGGTTACATAAAACAATTTGAATCGCACACTAAATCACCCTTAAATACACAAAAAGAAATAGAATTAATTTTATATTTCATATTCTTTTGAATAAATAAATTTTTCCATGAGACTCGACCAAGAAGTATGTAATTCATGATGATAATAGTAGGCTTTAAATGAAAGGTATTTTGAATACCTATCTAACCGATACAATTTCACGAGTTATTGAATTTTTACTTTTACGGTCATCAGAGCCCATTAAACTAATAATTTTTTCCTCGAATATTCTTTTAATTTCAAAAATAAAGCACCAGAGAAAAAAAATATATAAAATTTACGTTTCATAACCTAAATCAATTTCATTCGAAAAATTGCAAAAATTTAAGAGTTTCGGTGGAACTCCCCAATTAAGTGCGAATTTTTGAGTTGTGAACCCTAAGACTAATGTGACGATTAAGTTATATTTAAAATAAGTAGAAAATTTCATTTTTTTTATATGAAGACTAGGTACTAAATAGGACCGAGCAGGACCATATTTAAGAAAAATCTATGCAGAATTCTAGTGCTGATGGATTTAAGGGAAATTCGGGAAACAGCTATAAATGGACACTATACCAAAGAATGGTCGTACAGGGTTTGTTTTGGGGGCACTTATGTATGGATGTAATAAACATACATACGCCAAAGTTCATCGAGATCTTAATGATAATCTTGTCGTAATCTGAGTCGATCTCGTAGGGATAATTTGTATGGGGCTTGGTTAAGACAAACAGATAGACGGACAGACAGACAGACAGACGGAATTACGGATATCGCCAAATCGATCGGTATAAGTAAAAGTGGTTCTAGGTCAAGTATTTATGGTAGTTATAAAGATCAACACCAACTGACCACAGAGAGGCATAGCGTATAATAACTAAAAACAAGTATGAGTGTTAAATTCGGCTGTGCCGAATCTTTGATACCCTCCACCTCGGTTTGAATCTTGATAATAAATGTAAATGAAAAAGTAAACAATTTGTTAAACTTAATACCAAATTATTTCAGCAAATTCTTTGGGTTGGTTTTCGTCTTTTCTATTATTTCGGATTTATTTCGGTGTTTACTTTTTGGTCATCGTGGTTGCTGATCGGCATGCACTTAGGTTATATACCTATATGCATGCGTTTCCTGTTATATGACATAACTTCTCGTTTAATTTAGTTTTTGCTAATTAAATAACTCGCCCTAACCTCCATTGCAAAGGTAATGGTTGTGTAGGATGACTATATGCATTAAATCGTGCTAATTGGAGATGGCTGTATAGTTTCTTTTAACTGGCCAAATATTTCTTCATTGCGGCCATATAGGTCGGATGGAGTTACAAAATAATAACAAAAAAAAAAAAACTCTCTCAACTTTTTTTTTTAAATATTGCCATATTTGGAAAACATAGAGAATAAATTTATAATAATAAATATTCAAATTAGGGATGCCAAACGCAAAAAAGCAAATGTCCCAAACATTTTAAATAAAATAATTTAATGTTACCTTTATTTTCTGAAAAACTTCAAATTTTCATCAAAACAAAAATTCTGAAAATTTATATATAAAAAAATAACATTCTCATCAAATTACGTTTACTTATGTAACAATTTTTATGTTAGCAATTCTTAAATATCATTTGAGGTTTTCTTAAATTCATTGAATTTAAATTAATATTTTCTGTAGTGCGATTCTGTAAATTTCAAACTCAACGATCTGACAATCGCAAAATATATCGACAGATATTGTTGTTTGCACTGAGGATTAAGTGATTCACTAAGTACATACATCTTAACGACAGTCGACAAATCTGTTTTTCTATTTATTTAAATTGTAAACTAGTGGCACCTCTGTCAAAATAAGCGAAAAACACAAAGAATAGAAAAAAACAAATTACTTCGTGTTTGACAGGATGATTTTATGTTTATGTTTAATATTTTTATTTTTTTTTTACTAATATTTCTGTTTATTTATTTTAAAATGAAATAATGAATTGAATATGCTATATAATTTTTTTATTTATATAAAAAAGTTTTTTAATAAAAGCAAAATATTTTCACTATTTTATGATTTTTATTTATGTATGACGGCATTTCAACCTAAAAATTTAAGTTTAAAGTTTAAACAACACAAAAATGGTTGTCGTTTAGATAACAACAACAGCTGACTTTAACAATAGCGAATATCGTTTAAAAATTTTACTGATAATTTTGCAATTTTCTTTTTTTTACGATTCGACTATCGTTAAAAGAAGTTACTGAATCGCGGTAGTGAAAAGTTATTAATATCTCCTGAATGGCAATATATTTTTTTTAAATGTAAACATTTTTAAATGTAAACATATTTGGTGTTTTTTTTTTTTTTTGGAATTTCAATTTGTGTTTAACGAATAAAATTTATATATTAAAGATGCAATTGATGTCTTCTAAATTTAAAATTATTATTTCCGACGTTTTGATATGATTTTCTGAAATTCAATTAATATTTTATAATTTATAATTGGAAATTTTAATTTCAGTTTTTATAAGAATTGATATTTTCTTAAATTTGAATGGAAAATTTAAAAAGTGCAATTTTGTATTTATGTGAATAATAATGCTTTATTAATTATAAACAATTTTTAAAAATTAGATGTAATCGCAATCAGATATTTTGTAGGTAAAGCAGAATAATAGTTCTATATAACTATGTAGAACTGTTTTGAAAGCAAAAAACTCATTGATGAACTCGGTAACTCTATTTTGTAAAGACAACAAAAAGTTAACATGCCAAACTTATGTTCATATTTGTAAAAGAATAATGAAAAAACGTATGAAATAAAAGACCAGCCCGTGTATACTCTTAACATTGTTCTGTATGATATCTAGTTGAAAATATTGACATTCATGTTAAAATAGAAATAACTATTGCAAAGCTAATTAGAACAAAAATTGTGGCGCCATCTACTGTGGCATAGTCACGCTGAGCAAAATGAAGTGACACTCTGTTAATGCAAAAGAAATGTATTTTCCATACAACAAAATATTACAGAATTTTATGTAAATGAAATAATATACCGATTTATTTCTAACATGCAGTTACTATGAATATACATACATACATACATACATATATAATATATGTATATTATTTGTATTATTTACTATGTGTATGTATGTATATGTAAATATTACACACAAAAAATACAACATCAAACGTTATTTTTGTGTTTTTCTCCTTAAATAAATTAATACATAAATTTTTTTTTGCTAAATTTACATTTGGGCAATTCACAACAGGTGTTGTATATTGTATGTTGTATTGAAATACACAATACAATCATTTGTTGTGAACACTCAGTTGTATTTTCATATTGTAAAACGCTTTCTTTTGTAATTTTCGATCCAACGAGGAAAGATCGCTTCGTCGCTTCTGCTATTTTGTATAAGAGAAAACACTTGTCAGTGTTTGCTTTTTGATCGTGAGATATACCCTGGAGTTTTAGTTACGTCCCTCTTGCTTTTTAATTTATAATGAAAAAAAAAAATGTTAAATGTTTTGGTTGGTACTGAAAGAGAAAATACATACTAAAAATATAAACATTAATTTTTATATAATAAATAATAAATATAATAAACTTATCGATGTATTTGCGTTATTTGCATTATTTGCCATATTTTATTTTATTATTAATTATGCTGATAAAATTCTATGTATTTGTTTTTTCTTTTTCATAAAAACTGGCATTCACTTGGAACTGATATGTTATGATACAATATACAACATTTACTAAACATAGCAAATGAAGTTGGATCGTGTATCAGATTTTTCAGTGAAAATTACCAACAACAATTTTACACTATTGTAAAGTGATACACGATACAACAGATACAACGATACACTACCCATTGTGAATTGCCCAATTGTTTTTTTTTTTTATTAACAACTAGGTATTTTAGCATTATTTGGTTTAGAGGTTGGTGAATTTTTACTCCCTTTATATTAACTCGTAGTGTCTGCTTGTCGAAAAAATTTTGGATCGCTTTTAACCACTTTCCCGTGACCCAATGGATCTGAAATTTTGCAGGCAGGCTCGTGGCAATGACAGAAATGATCTAACAAATTTTTTTAGATCATTTCTACCAGAGTTGATAAAAAAATTTACAAAGTGTTTGTTTTTATTATATTATTACCACAACGACCACAAAAACAACAAGTCCAGCTATGACAACAATGCAACATTTAGAATAACAACAAGAACAATATAGAAATATCATGTTTTTCATTTTTTTTTAATTTTTCAGAGATTTCCCTGGACCTGCTCCACCGATTTTAATGATTTTTGAAACAGAAATCTTTCCATGAATTTGGTGAATCATTGTCACTAAAAATGATCACCCTAGCTGTCCTATTGAGGGCTTGATCGTGACAAGAACAACATAGAAAATTATATTTTTTCAAGACTTTTTTTAGTTCTTCATTCAAATCTCGGGCCCTAATCGACCGATTTGGACGATTTTAAATAGCAAACTTCTCAGGATGTTAGTTAATCATTTTTTATATCAACGAGTACCCTAGCTGCCCGATTGATGCCGTCATCGTGATTTCCACAGACGGACAGACGGACATCGCCATATCAACTCCGGTTGTTATAAGGATCACAAATATATATATTTTATGGGGTCCAAAATTTTTTTTCTAATTATTACAAACGGAATGACAAACTTATAAATACCCTCTGCACACTGGAGTGGAGGGTATAACAATTTATTCAAAAAATTCAAATATTTTGTAAGTCCTATTGAATTTTTAGACGCGACGCTTAAAATATAATAACTAAATGTGTAGAACTTCTGTTCCTAAAATTTGAGGTAAATCCGAGAACGTAAACCCATTATTTGCCAAGGCCAGCTTTGGATTGTTAGATATTTTTTAATAAAAATTACCGAAAACGAGTTTTTCTATTAAACTCTATGAAACCACTATTTAGAATTTAAGAAAAATAATTCGGTTAATAATTCGCGAATATAAATTAAAAAACTTCTAACCAATTTTGATATAAAAGTATTTTATGTATAAAAACTATCTATATTTTTTTAAATAAAATAGGAAGATCCACAAAAGACCCAAAGCTAATAAAAGACATTTTATTCAAAAGAATATGAAATATAAAATTAATATAATAATATAAAATTAAAGAAAAGCAATACTTATTGCAAGTCGTAAGTGATTACGGAAAGCAATTTGAATCGCACACTAAATCACCATTAAATACACCAAAATAAATAGAATTAATTTTATATTTCATATTCTTTTGAATAAAGGTATTTTGAATACCTATCTAACCGATATAATTTCACGAGTTATTGAATTTTTACTTTTAAGGTCATCAGAGCCCATTAAACTAATAATTTTTTCCTCGAATATTCTTTTAATTTGAAAAATAAAGCACCAGAGAAAAAAAATATATAAAATTTACGTTTCATAACCTAAATCAATTTCAGCGACTCAGGTTATATTCCACTCGAAAAATTGAAAAAATTTAAGATTTTCGGTGGAAGTCCCCAATTAAGTGCGAATTTTTGAGTTATGAATAAGACTAATGTGACGATTAAGTTATACTTAACATAAGTAGAAAATTTAATTTTTTTTATAGAAAACTAGGTACTAAATAGGACCGAGCAGGACCATATTTAAGAAAAATCTATGCAGAATTCTAGTACTGATGGATTTAAGGGAAATTCGCGAAACAGCTATAAATGGACACTATACCAAGGAATGGTCCTACAGGGTTTATGTTGGGGACCTTATGTATTAATGTAATAAACATACATACGCCAAAGTTCATCTTTATGATAATCTTGTGGTAATCTGAGTCGATCTCGTAGGGATAATTTGTATGGGGCTTGGTTAAGACAAACAGATAGACGGACAGACAGACAGACGGACAGACAGACAGATGGACTTATGGATATCGCCAAATCGATCGGTGTAAGTAAAAGTGGTTATACGTCAAGATTTATGGTAGTTATAAACATCAGCACAAACTGATTGTACCCTGACCACAGAGAGCCATAGCGTAAAAACAAAAAACTTAAAAACAAGTCGGCCTAGACAGACGGTAATTTTCTGTATGAAACCCTGTACATTGAGTTTTAGAGAATGGTGTTACGCCAAGTTTACTTGGTAAGGGCATAGATCATAAAACAAATTTGAGTGAGATTGTCATGTATTTTTTGTGATATGTACGAGTATTTAATGCTGTAAAATAATTGAAAAATTTAAGAAGAAATTTAACTTTTGGAACATACATACATATATTATGTACATAGCACTCTTTTGCCATTGATATTTACTGTGACTTCAAGTATGTTTATTGTATTTTTTTTTTTTATTTTTTTTTCAACATTTTCAATAGTTATTGAATGTTTTCTGTATCAATCAGCTAATTTTATTGTGTATTTGCAAAACAATAGAAAATATTGATGCCAATATCAATAAAATAGAGGATTTTTTTATAATATAGTATATAACTTTACGAAAATGTACTGTGACTTTTTTCACTAGTTTTATCCTTTTTTGGCACTGATTTGTTTTTGTTGTCAAATAATGAACTTTTGTTATAAAGCTTTTGTAGTATCCTTTTTTCCTTCCCTTTGCTGATTTAGTGTCATTTTACGTTTTGATTTTATCTAGGATTTTTTAGACAAATTGTGTTTAATACTTTGAATCTACAAAAACTAGCAACAGAATTAAAACGATAATATTAATAATAATACTTTGTTATGTATCAAAATCTAAAAAATTCAATGGATTTCCTTTTTATAGCCTTTTGAACATGTATGGTTATAATTTTTAGATACGCACTTCGAAAACACAGGTAAAATAGGCCAACGGAATATTTCTAAATTTGGATTAGAGAATTTCAACTGTGAAGTTATTCAATTCAATTGCAATCAACTAATTTCTTTTGATAAAGTATTTACTGTTTAGACTATCGAATTGGAAATGTATATAATAGTGAAGCTGGTTTTCCATATTTACTGTGTCCTTGCTAAAACTAAATTGAAGAAATGATTCAAGTGCAATAATATTAAGCTTGAACAAAATTTTATAAAATATCAAGTAAGTAAATAAAATGGATTAATCTACACTATAAGATGTGCTATATTGCTAGAGAAATCATTCTGCAAGTTTTTATAAGCAAAGGGGCGAAAAGTGGTATTTGGTTGGCAAAAAAGCAATTTTTCGACAATTATTTTTCAAAAATCCGATGATGCAGTTTTATAGACAAGTGCTTCATTAAGAAAAATCATTAATTTTTTTTAAGTAAAAAGTAATATTTTGTCTTAGAAAAAATCCAGTGAAGTCACTTAAATATTGTAAAACGAAAACTGACGAAAATTTTCATGGAATTTGCATGCATAAGTAGCTTATGCATCTGAGATATTTTACCTGTCCACATTTTAATGTCGTTTTTATTGAAGTACAGTATCTTCTTTTTGTTTAAAAAAAGTTATTTGGATTGTATAAGCAGTTTACTAGATACTAGCAGGTTCCAGCCCGCGAAATTCGAGTGCAAATTCTAGAAAATTTTATTTTGCATTAAATAAAGACCCTAAAGGTATGCTAATCAATTTTAGCCAATTCACAAATTAACACAAAAAACAAACTCATTTTTATTACAAACACATTAACAAATTTAATAAACACACACATAGCATATGTGTAATTTTATGTATGTATCAGTAGCAACTTTAAGTGCAATTTACTCAAAATAAAGGAAAAAATTTAAAAATCTGTAAATCTGGAAAACGGCTAAAAAGAAATACCTTTCAAATAATATACGTTTGGTCACAATCGGGATAAAACGGTAGAACAAAGCATCATTCACAAGAAATCGCCTAGCCTATTAATATTATAGATGAGCAAATTAAAATGGCTTTATAAAATTCAGGATTTGCACTTTTCCTTGGAAAAAAAAGAAGTTAGCTCCGGCTATCTCCGTCTTCTTACTGCAACAGAATGAAGGGTGAGAGTGTATTCTTTGAATTTCCCCAAAAAAATCCACCGACTTTCACCGACCAAATCACAAATTTTTCAGCGTACACTTTGGCTTAAACTTTTTAATGGTATTGGAGTTATCAATTACAACAAAAAATTTTAAATAATTGAGAGCAATTCCAAAAAAGTGCATAACGAAATAAGAAAAACAAGACCATATGATTCTGTTAACGTACGCAACTATTTTTGTTTTATAAACTTGTCAAATATTATTATTATAATGAGTTCATTTTCTCATAATTATTAATGAATTGCTGTAATAATGTTGATTTTTAAACCGATTTTATAAAAGCACAAAACTCGATGCTTACGATTAATGAAATCGAAATAGTGAAAAAAGCAATTCAAAAGCGATTTCTTAGTGACTTTTATAAACGCTGGGAGGAAATTTGAAATTTGTTTATTCTAGAAAGTGTATGTATAAAGTTTGAAGATTTTCGCATGGATAGGAAAATTTTATGCGAAAAAATCAATTTGGACTGTACGGGCGGTGGGCGTAGCAAATTTTAATGTAACTTGGCATGCATCTTTTATTTATTCTAGAAAGTGTATGTACCAAATTGGAAGACTTTTGCTTAAATAGGAAAAATTTTATACGAAAAAATCAAATTGGACTTTACGGGCGGTGGGCGTGGCGGATTTTAATGAAACTTGGCGTGCATCTTTTGTTTATTCTAGAAAGTGTATGTACCAAATTTGAAGACTTTTGCTTAAATAGGAAAAATTTTATGCGAAAAAATCTATTTGGACTGTAAGGGAGGTGGGCGGTAGGCGTGGTCGATTTGAATGAAACTTGGCGTGCATCTTTTGTTTATTCTAGAAAGTGTATGTACCAAATTTGAAGACTGTCGCTTGAATGGGAAAAATTTTATGCAAAAAAATCAATTTGGTGAAATTTCATTTTTTTCTTCATTTATTCAATATAATGTCTGGTGCCAACTTTTAATGATCTAGGACCAGCCCTTATATTTTTTGCACAAAAATGTATGAAGCCATCCCACTGTGGGGCGTGGCAAAATCCATTTTTTTAAATATTATACCTAGGAAGCAAAAATTTGGCATGCGTACATGCTGCAAGTAATATTTAGAAAATTCGCCAACTGGGCGAAATTTCCATACACATAAACTACAGAAGCATAATGCTCCAGTCAATCTCTACTAAAATGATGGAAAAAAAACTCTTTTGAACCGCATCCAGGCTTAGATAGAATGATCTTTGCGCCGAAACCAAGATTGCAGGAATAAACATCTGTCTAAACTTATTTATATTATAAAAGCCCACTATGACCCAAAAGATGAGTTATTTGCAATAACATGCTATTATCAGAAATTTAACACGAGATCGGCATAAAACAAGGGTGCTTAACATGTACCCCCTTATTCCTTGTACTAGACGATGCTCTGATAACTATGGTATTTAGTGGAATATGTTCGGCCATCTTGACAATTAATATACGCGTATGTGGCGCCATTTGAGATTTAACGTTGCAAAAATCATAACTTTTGAACCAATTGAGAATATCAAATAAGTTAAAAGTCATACGATAGATAATTGTCCAACCTATGAAATAAGTATTTGAACAAGGTACTACGCCTTCTAGATGCTTATTTATAGCCTATCAAGGTTTTTATATTTTAAAATTATTATCCATAAATAAAAAATATAAAAAAACTAAGATTCTTCGAATTTATTTTTTCAAATTGCTTCAAAATAATTATTATTTCTGAACCAAATAATCATTTCTAAACTATAATTATTGGATTCTAACTTCTTTCGTGACTTCGCAAGCCGCAGAGATGAAATAAATGGATCGGAAGATGCTGCCAACACGTTGAAGAGATCCTCATTTTGTCTCACCCTTGATGCTTTGAACGTGTTCGAGCATCTGTGTATATTTTTTATAAAATTTGTTGAGGGACTCCTAAGCTTCTTGGCAAAGACTGATATTTAATTTTATCTTTAGCATGCGCCAATATTTTATGGACTGTCGGGGCCAAATTCTTCTGTGGATACATTTCCGCCAAAAGTGATTAACCTTTTCTTTCAAGTTAAAAACATTCAATATCGTTCCCAATCTTTTAATGATTTGATTGTTAACTCATGTGATTCGAGTTACTGCTTTATAATTTTAAAAAAATCTCCGCGAAATGTTTCCATCGTTTGAGTTCCCGTATCCGCATCTGGAGAAGTCTACTTTTATTCCAACTTCTTTGAAAAACGCATCCTGTATTCGGTTCTTTCTGATCTTTTGCTTATCCTTATCTAATGTATTTGCATCAAAGTGTTCCTCCTTTCGTGAAAGGGTATACACCAATTTAAGCAAAAACTCCATACACCTTACTGTTGCGTGCAATGGTGAAAATCCATAATCATAATTGCTCTCCCCCTTTGCAAATCGATCATGACAATTTTGAGGTTGTATTTGTCAGTTCGTTTATGACTTTTCCGTCAACCATGGTCAGGTGGAACTCGTAACTACATTCAAGATATTTTCCTTCTCTAATTTTCAGCACTGCGGGCTTAATTTTGTCAATTTGTTCTTGAATGTCCTCCACTGTGGTCCTTATGAGTCCGAAGATTCCCTTACAAACTGAAATTTTATTGGCCGGCAATAATGCACTGATAAGGGCCGTGGCTTTTTCTAGTGAATGGAAACATCAGATTTAAGCCGTAAAGGAACAACAGGTATCATAAGCATATTTCCGTCTGATATTGTAGCGTCATTTGGAAGATATCCTTGAAACTTTGAAAAATTCTAATATTTTCAAAAAAATAAATATCAGTTTTTACAGAGTATTTCCGAGATATCTATTGTATACAGGGTTGTCCCTCCAGTGTTTGCATTTTGAACTACTGGTTATTTTAGTATAATATATGCGGCTTACGAAATAAGTAGATAAACGCTTGAACAAAGCTGGGAACTATTATAAATATATTTTTATGGAACGCTTGGAAGAAGAATATCATTTTACCGAAAAATCATCTTTTCTTAGGAAGCTCATTTTCATCTCGATGGGTACGTCAATAAGCGGAATTGTCCTATCTGGGGCACAGAAAATCCACACATAACTGCTGAAAAGCCAATGCACCCTTAACGATGCACTGTTTGGTGTGGTTTTGGGATGGCGGTATCATTGGGCCATTTTTCTTTTAAGATACGGAAGGAAAATGCGTTACCGTGAATGGTAAGCGTTACCGTGCAATGATAACTAATTATTTGTGGCCCATTTTCGAAGATATGGATGTGAACATTTGATTTCAATAGGATGGCGCGCCGTGCCACACAAGCCGTGAATAGTTTTGGCGATGTGCATTAGACACCGCGAAGCTGTGATTTGACCTTGTTTGACTTTTATCTGTAGGGAGCTGTTAATGATGAGTGATACGCTAATCATCAAGCGTCAACTGAGGCACTAAAAAAAAATTTTAGTGCAGTCTTCGGTAAAATACCACTCAATACTATCGAATAAGTACTGAAAAATTGGGTTGACCACATGGGCTGCTGCAAGGGACGAAGTCATTCTAATACAATAGTGTTCCATTATTAACCCGTTTTGTACAGGTGTTGCGTTTTCGCAACACCAACATTAAATGTGTATAAAAAGACTTACAAGTAACGGATTCGAATAATTTTTTCTCTCAAGTTAGTTTAAGATTTTGCCATTACGACACTGACTCAAAGAAAGATCATCGGTTTTGTTAAATCAAGTTCCTAAGGTATTAAAAACGGTCCAAAAAAATGCTTTCGCAAAAATGTCCAAATATTTAAAATAACGTTTTTTTTATATTTTTTTACTCTATAATTTTGATTGCGAAAATATTGAAGAACATTTCTTAAGAACATATTTTCGAGAAGAGAATAAAGTTTTTTCATGTTTTTAATTTGAAAATAGCTGTTGCGAAAACGCAATAGTAGCCAATTGCATGCAAATCACTTTTAATTTTTGATGTGTAAACATCTATACGCGCAGGGGGGTAAATTTCTATTTCACAATACAATCACAAAAACAGCGTAACTCATATCGGTGTGAGCTGAAGCAGATAACGCTGTGTGACTTATGATTGTATTGGTGAAAAAATTATGATAAAAAATTGTTTTTTATGCCACTTTTTTAAAAGCGTCATCTATGTATCACTTATATACGTTTATATTAGGATATTTTTAACGTTTTACAGCAAACGGTTGTTGAATTAGCTGAAACAGTTTTTGCTATAAGTGATACATAGATGACGCTTTCTGTTTGATTTTAAAAAAATCTTTAATTACTAGATGTTTACACATCTTCCCTGTGATCGGACTCACATAATTTTTTTTGAAGGAGTATTTTATTTTGTTTAGTTTTATTATACCCTATACCACTATGTGGTTTGGGTATAATGACTTTGTGCTGCTGTTTGTAACAACCAAAAATATTTGACCTAGACCCATCTTTAATTATACCGATCGAATCAGAATCACTTTCTGAGTTGATTTAACAATGTCCGTCCGTCCGTCCGTCCGTCTGTGTGTCCATGTAAAGCTTGTAATCAAACTGCAGGTCGCAAATATGAATATACTTTGATGAAATTTGGTATATAAGCTTTTATCGGCCATGGTATGAACGCTATTGAAATTGGTGAGAATCGGTCCATGTTCAGACCTAGCCCCCATACAAATTACCCATATGAAATCGACATAAATTGCCATAAGATCCAAATTGTCATATAGATCTTACTCAAATTGGGTTTGTATGCGTTCATTACATCCACTAATGAGTAGTCCAAAAATGATCCCTTTGACCCCATATGGAGCTGCTTCCCGATCTTCACTTAAATCTATTAAAAAACAAAAATATTGCACTGATTCTTCTCAAATTTTGTTTCTACATATTTTTGCAAAATACAAGAGACTTTACCAAACATGATCAGGATCGGTCCATTTTTGGACCTAGTCCCTTTATAGATATAGCATCCCATATGAACTTTTTCATATCTGCAGCCAAAAAAAATAATAAAAATCCCACTCAAATTTGGTTTTTGCTTATTTTCACTGTCCAGTTAGTTGGGCCTAAGAGATAGGGTTTCTAAACGTATGGTATAGGGTATCGTATAGTCGGTCTAGACCGACTATAATTTTCTGACTTGTTTTTTTTTTAACTTTTAGCATGAAGTATGCGTTTTTCTCTTTTTTTTTTATTTAATAAAAAATGTCATATTTGGATTTTAATAATAATTATAAGCATTTCTTGTAATAATGGTATTTTTATACCCTATACCACTAAGTGGTTTGGGTATAATGACTTTGTGCTGCTGTTTGTAACAACCAAAAATATTTGACCTAGACCCATCTTTAATTATACCGATCGAATCAGAAATACTTGCTGAGTTGATTTAACAATGTCCGTCCGTCCGTACGTCCGTCCGTCCGTCCGTCTGTGTGTCCATGTAAAGCTTGTAATCAAACTGCAGGTCGCAAATATGAATATATTTTGATGAAATTTGGTATATAAGCTTTTATCGGCCATGGTATGAACGCTATTGAAATTGGTGAGAATCGGTCCATGTTCAGACCTAGCCCCCATACAAATTACACATATGAAATCGACATAAATTGCCATAAGATCCAAATTGTCATAGAGATCTTACTCAAATTGGGTTTGTATGCGTTCATTATATCCACTAATGACTAAACCAAAAATGATCCCTTTGACCCCATATAGAGCTGCTTCCCCATCTTCACTTAAATCTATTAAAAAACAAAAATATTGCACTGATTCTTCTCAAATTTTGTTTGTACATATTTTTGCAAAATACTAGAGACTTTACCAAACATGATGAGGATCGGTCCATTTTTGGACCTAGTCCCTTTATAGATATAGCATCCGATATGAACTTTTTCATATCTGCAGCCAAAAAAATTAATAAAAATCCCACTCAAATTGGTTTTTGCTTATTTTCAATGTCCAGTTAGTTGGGCCTAAGAGATAGGGTTTCTAAACGCATGGTATAGGGTATCGTATAGTCGGTCTAGACCGACTATAATTTTCTTACTTGTTTTGTTATGTGTTAGTTTGGGTTGGTTTTGTTATATTTTGTTCTGGTTTGGTTTTGGATTGGTTTGTTCGCAAATTTTCATTCAAAAGTGGAAGAAATCAAAACGCATCGATTTGAACTTCGATGGCCTCACGAAGCCTCTGTCGCTCCACTTTAAAACAAAATCGTGAAATCAATAGTAAGTCTAAAGAGCACAACTCCCTATAAGTTTTTATTTTTTAAATTTTTGAATCCAGGTGGGGAATCAACCGTGAAGATATTTCTACAATATTTTGACAAGGAAGTTATGGATATGCTTTTTGATTATTCAAATAAGTATGCTCATCAAAAAAACCTATCAGTACATATTACTCGAGAGCATATTCACCGTTTCATAGGCATACTAATTTTGTCAGGTTATCATTCTGTTCCTTACATCCCGCACTACTTGTCTTCCCAAACTACTTTGGATATGCCGATAGTAAAATAATCTCTGTCCCGTCAAATGTTTCAAAAAATTGAAAGTGCTTTTCATACAATTTATAACAACGAAATGGACGCCACTGATTGACACTTTGAATCGAAAATATCAACTGTTTGGGATATTTACTAAATTTACCAATAGAAGAGCAAATGGTTGTGTATTTTGGCAGACACAACTGCAAGATGTTCATTCGTGGAAAACCAATCGTTTTGGTTTTAAATACTGGTGCCCTTGTTCCGACACTGGATATTTGTTTAAAGCTAATCCATATGCTGGTTCAGCTTCACCATACGATAAAAACGTTGAGTTAGCAGCTTCTGTTGCTTTAAAATTGTTGGAATTAATTTAAAGTCCGGAGAATCAAGCAGTGTCATTCGACAGTTTTTCTTCTTCATACTACTTGTTCTGTTTGCTGAGTGATCAGAATATACACGAAACTGAAACGATAAGATCAAGTCGCCTAAGATGTGCCAATGATATCATTGCCACTGGCCGCCGCTCTTTCAGAAAGCATGAATACGACTACTGCGGTTAAAAAAACAAAACGTTATTCATTACTCGCTGGCAGAACAATTCAGAAGTTATCGTTATTTCAAATATTTGTTGCAGATTGTCCACAAGTTTTTACTAACCGTTATTCAAAAGATAAAAAAAGATGGTGAGTTTTTGTTGATTTTTTATAGGTTCCGAGTTCACAGTATTATTTATTTAGGTTTTTGTTTACCAGCAGCAGCTTATCAATGACTATAATAAACATATGACTGGTGTAGATCTGCTCGATAAAGCTCGCCATTATGGACGAATGCATTCATAGCACTACAGTAAACTTGGAAAATCCGCTGTCTTATTGCTAAAACTGAAGGAACCGGAACTTTAGCTAGAAAATTACTGCTCTTACAAGAAAAACCGGTGAAGAACAGCCTGTAACTTGGTAACATGCTGATGCCCACGAGCACATTATTTGGAAAACTCCTGACAATAAACGGAAAAGATGCAGTGAATGCCATACACAGTTTACCAATGTACTGCACCCAAAGTGCATTGATAAAGGGTTTTTCAATAAGAGCGCTACAAAAGTTTTTTTTAAATAAAACAAAAACGGTTTCGGATATCATTGAAATTCTTTATTCCTGTGAAAGCACGTTCGATGCCATTATGTATGGAGATCGATCTCTTTTGCATGGCCACCACGGGCACGCTTGCAGAAGTCCAGACGCTGAACCCAATTTTCGACGGTTTTCAAGCATAAATCGGCCGATACTGCTGCAATTTCACGTTCGATATTCGTACGAATTTCATCAATCGTCGATGGCTTGTTTGCATAGACCATAGCCTTGACGTAGCCCCACAGGAAATAGTCCAACGGCGGCAAATCGCACGACCGAGGCGGCCAATCGACTGTATCATTTCGTGAGATAACACGTTCTACAAACTTGGTTTCCAATAAATTGATTGTGACATTTGCTGTGTGGCTTGTGGCGCCGTTCTGTTGGAACCACATGTCCTCCAAGTCCATATCATCCAATTGGGGCCAAAAATATTCGGTTATCATTGAACGGTAGCGATTCCCATTCACAGTAACGTGCCGGTCTTGATCATCATGAAGAAGTACGGCCCAATGACGCCGCCGGCCCATAAACCGCACCAAACCGTAATTTTTTCGGGATGCAATGATGACTAATGGAGTACGTGTGGATTGCTGTCTGACCAATAACGCATATTTTGTTTATTGACGAAGCCATTCAGCCAGAAATGAGCCTCATCGCTGAAGATGAATTTTCGATGAAAATCCGAATCATTTTCAAGTTGTTGCTCAGCCCAATTCACGAACATACGACGCTTCTAGTGGTCAAGCGGATTCAGCTCTTGCGTCAATTTGATCTTGTAAGGATGTAGGCCAAGATCTTTTCGCAAAATTCGCCACAACGACGTCACAGAGATGCCCAACGCTTGAGAACGACGTGTGAGAGACACATTTGGGCTTCCTTCAACTGAAGCCTCAGCGGCAGCATTATTCTCGACACTACGGGCACTTCTTTGTCTCACTGGCACGGGAGCATTTTGTACTGTGCATGTGGATTCAAATTTTTCCACTTGACGCTCAATTGTTGATCTGCTAGGACGATTATGACGACCATAAATTGGACGTAGCGCTCTTAACGTTGAGGCCACTGACTCCGAATTTCGGTAGTAAATTTTAATAATTTCGACCCGTTGTTGGCTCGTATATCTTTCCATCATGAAATGGCAAACCTTACTGAAGGGAAATGTCAAAAGAGCGGCAAGAAATATGGCGTCGTTTGCTGTCCCTGTCTTTCTACTTTTGTAGCGTCCCTGTTGAAAAACCCTTTATATACCATTTAAATAACCAAAAATAAACCAAAATTAAAATTTATAATACCAAAAACAATATGTTCCTTAACTTATTCTAATAAAAAAAAATAAATAAAAAATTCATTTGACTATGTATATGGGGGATTTCATGTCAAGTGCACCAACTTTTAAAACCGATGTCTTCCGATCGGGATGAAATTTGCACCAAGGTTAGTCCTATTGGATAGTAGTTTAGACACAATTTTTCAATAACATCGGTCCAGATCTCTCTGAGTTAGAGGGGATCAAAATTTGACATTTTGGCCAAACAGGTGTTTCTTCTCATCCATGTAACTTATTACCTATTGTTCTCAGAAAATTTTCTCCCAAATAGTTTAGATAGATATTTCTTCAATATTTCGGAAAAAAATACTTAAAAAAAAAAAAAAATTTTTAGACTTTTTTTTTTTTTTGCTAAATTTAAGCATTTTTTGCCTTTTTTTCAAAAATTGCAGTTTTTATTTTTTTTTTTTTTTTTCATAAGAAAGCTTAAGATTTTTCCTTTAAGAGCTTTTTGGTCGCTTAGTGGGATGGGAGTGGGATATCTATCAAAATAAATGTTTTGTAACTCAAGACAACGGTTTTTCAATTTTTCACAAATGCACTATTTTGAATTTTTTCCTATTTGTGTGTAAAACCTTACAAATAAAACTTATACTGAGAAACTAGACAAATTAACCTTTCCGAAGGTATATAACATACCTAACTAAAATTTTATACCCTCGATACTGTAATACCCAGAATATGTTAACCTCAGGAAAAAAATCGCTGTTTTTCTATAGAAATGTTGAAAAATTATTATTTTTTTTATTTATTTTTAATAATAATTAAATTAATGTATAATAATAATATTTAAAATAAAAACATAAATAATTTATTAAAATTTAATCTTAATTGCATTAGATCCATTTATATCATAACTATTTTTATACTTAATTTATTGTAGCTGATGAAGTATTTAAGTCTTGTAAATTTTTAAATACCCAGTCTTTCATCCAGCTTTTTTGTCGCCTTTATTTACTGCGTTTTTTTGTCAATCCTTTCTTGGCGTTACTAGGTTCAGCTGTTGATTTCGCTGCTGGTTTATTTGTTGTCTTTGGAAATAAATCGCATTAAATAGAGGCAGAAAACTTTTCAACTTGAGTCTTCCATCGACAAGCGGTATAAAAGCATGGTATTGAGCGGTGCCATCGATTGTTACCGCAGCATCGAATCTGTTCTTCAGTGTTAGCAATGTTTCCTGATGATCCTCTTTGCTACTAAAAACTATTTTAGTTTCTTTACAATAACTCTTTGCCCAATGGAATAAAGCAGTCGCATCTAAGATGCGATCTTGATGAGAGCACTGGAGGCTATACTTCGCTGCATTTCTTTTAAGGTTTGCTCCAATACCATCACATGCTCCTTTACCATGAGCAGTAGGATGAAAATGCCACTCAGCTGGCATTCCAAAATCTTTTTCATGGGCATAAGATTTGCCAAGCTACTTTTGTTTTTAAAATGTTGACGAGCTCCGTCCGAAACGTAGTATACCTTCTTTAGTGTAAATTTAGATTTTAGAAATTTTAGTATTCTCTTCTGGTACTCATAAACTGCAACGGTATCATGTTTTAAATCGTCGGATATGATTGCCATACTTTTGTGTTTCAGTTTATCATCTTTCATGTAGTAAATAACTACTGTGAATATAGTTGCTTGGTCGTTATTGAAGTGGAATGCTTGTATGGCATCCTGAAGAACATATTTATAGTTTTCTGAGAAATCATATGAAATAACGAATTCACCAGACTTCAAATGTATCTTCAAATCCTTGAAGAATGACCATTGCTCTTTGACTAAAAAGTCATGGTTTCTCAAGTTTAGCAATCCAATCCTGTACACATTTCTTCCACAAAATCATCCACATTTAAAATGATTGTTTTCAATGTGCATCTGTCAGTCTGAATCCAAGAATCAAATTTGACCTCCTCTATATATTCTCGATCTAAAGAGTTGATTAAATTTTCTTTGATGAATGTGGTTTTCGGGCAATTGGTACATTCACCTAAGTGGCAAGAAGTTGCTGCATTAGGACACATAGTCAATTGAAGGCAATCGCGGTAATCGTGTAAATCTTCTGCCGAATCATCTGTTAAATACTTTAAGTTGATTTCCTTCAACATCAGTTTAACATTTTCATGGTAAATTTGGGTTAATTTCGTGAAGCCAGATTGAAATGTTGCAAATAACTGTTTCAGGTTACAGATAACCATTCTCTTCTGTTATGTTATGGAGTTATGTTACATACCTTCGGAAAGATTAATTTGTCTAGTTTCTCAGTATAAGTTTTATTTGTAAGGTTTTACACACAAATAGGAAAAAATTCAAAATAGTGCATTTGTGAAAAATTGAAAAACCGTTGTCTTGAGTTACAAAACATTTATTTTGATAGATATCCCACTCCCATCCCACTAAGCGACCAAAAAGCTCTTAAAGGAAAAATCCTAAGCTTTCTTATGAAAAAAAAAAAAATGCACTTTTTGAAAAAAGGCAAAAAATGCTTTAATTTAGCAAAAAAAAAAGTCTAACATTTTTTTTTTTTTAAGTATTTTTTTCCGAAATATTGAAGAAATATCTATCTAAACTATTTGGGAGAAAATTTTCTGAGAACAATAGGTAATAAGTTACATGGATGAGAAGAAACACCTGTTTGGCCAAAATGTCAAATTTTGATCCCCTCTAACTCAGAGAGATCTGGACCGATCTTATTGAAAAGTTGTGTCTAAACTACTATCCAATAGGACTAACCTTGGTGCAAATTTCATCCCGATCGGAAGACATCGATTTCAAAAGTTGGTGCACTTGACATGAAACCCCCCATATATAATAATAAATGTGATTTGCACCTTATTAGCCAATGTTGCGTATTCGCAACAGTCCGCTACGGCTAACATAGGCTAAAGATTTTTTCTTTTTTCTTTTCGGGAGGTCGCTAAGTGCCACCACACCAAAATATACATAGATATCTGCACGATTTCGGGTACTGGCATAAGACGGGTTAACCGCCAGGATTGTTTTTTCGAATAGAAAACATTAATGAGTTATATATTAATGTCTATATTTATATATTAATTTATATATTTATATAGCAACATAAATGTTGCTATAAAACAAAGAACTTATATGGTCCACCCTGTATATTAAAATGTTGTTATATCTCAAAATTTGTGAATCAATTTTAGCTCCATGCATTAAGCTATTAATCAAAGGCTCAATTACCTTATGCAATTTAATATATGTTGCACATCCCTGCTGAAAAATCAAGCATCATAAATAAAATTTTCACATTAATGAAAATATTTGCATAATTCATAAACAAATACCTAAACAAATTATTTTTGTATTTTTACAAAATGCCACCAATTCAGTACAAAAAAAAAAAAAATAAATAAATAAAAAATTACGACCAAAAAGGTCATCCTGCAGCTGTTTGTAAAATCTATTATTAGTGGATATAGCAACCAAAAACGTAATTCAAAATATTTTTTTTAAGCAACATGTATCAATAAATAATAACCACCGTGATTATTTGCTTGTAATGTTCAATGGAGGTAGATGTAACAAATAGGACTACATGTCATGTGGAGTGTAATTATATTGCGAGTATTTTTTTTAGTTTGCAGTAATAATACTGGTGTATGTATAATGGTGTATAGATAGATATGGTCAAACAACGTATACACATAATACACATTAGCACTGTCATAAGCAAACAAGCAAACACACGTGCTAACAATCAAAGTTGGGACTTTCTATTATGGTGACAATTTTCATTTAGTATTTCATATCCATTTTATATTTGGAAAGGATAGTGAAAGCCCATATTAGTACTATTGATATTAAAAAAATAACAAGAAAATTATTTTATATTTATATTAGGGCGGGTCGATTTAAAAATCGCCCATTGCTCAGTGAAAACCGTATTCTAGGGATCAAAATAAGAAACTTTGCCGAAGGAACCATACCTCTAAAATGAATTCTGATGTCCCAGAATTTGGGTCGAACTTTTGGGTAGGGGCAAATTTTGAAAAATCCCATTTTGCCCCATTTAGAGTGCTCCAATCGAGTCCAAATGTATGACCGACCCCCACTAACTTTGGAGGCCCGACCCACCCATGCCAGTTGCACACCCCCTGGAACTCCCCTGGGGGGTTCCCCATACAAACAATTCAAAAAATCGCCAGTTTTGGCACTTTACATGAAAAAATTAGCGAAATGCCTATGTTTTATTTATTTATTTTTATTTATTTATTTATAATAATATTTATTATCTATTTATAATAATATCTATTTTTTCTCTTAAGAAATTTATTTAGTCAGAACATATGTAAATGAAAAAATTAATTAAAGTTAGTTATAGAAAAGAAACTAAAAAAAATTATTGTTTGAAGTCTTTTTTACTTTCAAGTCTGGCCAATTTCGCACGGCTCTCTAATGTCGTCGCCATAACAGCCTCTACATTTTCCGGTATAACCCGTTTGGAAACGCTAGCTAGCAATTGCACATGTCGTTCCGTTCCTTGTATGTGTGATGGAATTTTTAGATCATTAAACGGTGGATCATCTTGATTTAATATTCTTTCAATGTATCGTACGGAATGCTTCGCGTGAATGGTGGTTCAAATACGTTATTTATGTCATTCATATTGATCATTTCCGTGTAACTTGTGCAATTAAAGTTTATATCTGGTTTTTTATAAGCTCTAAGTTGCGTTGGGTCGTCAACATCGGTTCGATAGCGTAGAATTTTCTTGATAGCACAGTCGCGCTTTTCTTTGCTATCATCAAACAACATTGATAACAAGATATTTTCCGAATGCGCATAATATGAATTATCTTTAATTACTTGATTGACAATTTTGCGTAAACGAGGTTCTCGAAATCGTGACCAACCAATGAACTTGAAAAATAATACACTGCCGTACACGACAGAGCTGTAATACTTGATATTGAAGTACATTGGCACATAACATTTAATTATGAATTCAACCAGAATTCTTAAATTTGCATCTGGATTTTCCGTTGTCACATATAATCGTAATAATCAAATATGTTGATTAGCAAAGGTACTCCATCCTCAATTACAATACGAAAATTTAGACCAAGCTTGCCAATAAAAGGAATCTTTTCTGCTGCTTCAAAGTCATTGCTCCACTCTTGCTGAACAGACGATCAAATGTTGTTGTCATCATACCTTAAGAGAAGTCGCTTTCATCTGAACTGTCATCTTTTACACCAATTCTAATTCCAAAATCGTAATTACCATTTTTAAATCATAATGGATTCATACTTCACTAATAAATTGATACCGACAGCTAAAAGCTTCTGTGTTGTACAACAAACCAACGAAAATTGCACACGTATTTATTTCAGTGTTGCTAACACTCTGCAGCAAAATTAATAAATAGTAAAAAATAAAAATGATATGAATCATGTGTGATGCACAGAACGTTTGAATAATAAATAGTTTAAATATTGCTACCTGTATCACATGTGATGCACGTCATTTTTACCAAATTTTTACTGTGGACGTACGCTATAAAAAAATTGTTGTATGGGGACAGTCAAAGGGTTAATAACAATCCCACTCATATATGGTGTATGCTTATTTGCTCTATCTAATTAGTTGGACCTAAGAGATAGGTTCTTTAAATGCATGGTATAGGGTATCGTATAGCCGGTATAAACCGACTAAAATTTTCTTACTTGTTTTGAAGTAAATTATTTATCGGTTACTCATTATCATTATTTAAATTTTTTCTAAAATTTTTATTATTGGCGGATTTGGAAGATTTGATTTAAAAAAAAAAACATGTTTAAGGTTAACAAGAAATGTTAAAAAATATGTTTTTGTGTAGCGTTCTAGCGGCTAGTACTCCAAATTTAATTATTACTTTCTGAAATAAATTTGATTGTATCTGAAAATCGTTATTTTCTATAAATCAATTGATATTTTCTGAAATACAATTAAACATTTCTGAAAATCAATCCAAGTTTTAATTGCAAATTGTGTAGTTCCACATTCGTTCACCGCAAATCTAGCGTTTAAGTTGTATCTAATAACCTCTTAAGTATAAATTAAAACTTTTCCAAAATTGCTATAACACTCAATTTATTGGAAATTTCTCATAGTAAAAGTTGTTTTCTTATTTTTTAATGATATAATCACATTATTGGTAATAATAGTTATTGCACTTAGTAACAATTATTGTTTTTCATGTTTTTTTCTCAAAAGTTGACCATAAATAGTTAAACAACAAAAGGCCATAAACAGACAAAGCTCCTTAACTCGTATATCCACTACCTAAAATGGTCGAATCGAACTACAACAACAACAATAACAACAAAACATAAAGTATAAGTCTCAAAAAAAAAAAAAAGCGCAAACAAAAACTTCAAACAATCGAATGATAAACAGTAAATACAAATAAACGGGTAAAGGAAAAAAAAAATCTTTAACAATCATGAATGAAATCAGGAAATCATGTTTTTAGTTTTGTCTTCTTTTTTGGCTAATTTCCCAAGAATGACAAGAGAGAACGTCAACGCCAAAGCAGCAGCAGCAGCAAACAACAACATTTGCACAGACTTTAGACGGACTTATTGAAAGTCAGGCAAGATACAGATGTTACCAAACTATATTTTTCAATTTCACCACTTTTGGACTTTAAAGGCTCAACACTACTTATAACTATAGAAAAAGTATTCGTACACCTCCGTAAGTAATAAGAAAAAATTAAGGTTTATTGTCTTTAACAAATTTTATGTAGGTAAAAACATAAGAAAAAGTATTCGTACATTTAAAATATTAATACAAAAAAAAAACTAAATTTACATTAAAAATTACTTTAGATGTTAACTTGTAGGATATCATTTACTCTTTAGGACCTTTGTGAGATTACAAAAAGATGGCTTAGAGGTTATTTTATGCTGATGGATTCTGCGCTGTAGTAAATTTCACAAATGCCATCGAGTGATTGGGGTGGTGATTTCAGTAGATTTTAAATATTGTAGCTTGACATTGTTTGCCGTATGTTTTGGATTACTATCCTATTAGAATCTTCCCAAAGTTGCAGTTAGTGTGTGCTTTGCTTTAAAATGTTTATGTATCCAATTATAGACTCAATAAATATGAGTTTACAAACCCCGTTGTATACCATACCTCCCCAAACCATAATGCCACCTCCATGGTATTTAACCGTTGGTAAAAGATTTTCTTTTTTTCCGCCAAGCTAACTTTTTTCCGTTAAAGCCGAAAATGCAAAACATTTTCAGAGGTTATATATCAGTTTATCATTCCGTTTGTAACGCATCGAAAAATTAATTTTCGATTCATATAACGACTAGAGCCAATACAGTGATATCTGTCTATCCGCTAATCTGTCTGTCTGTTGAAATCACGCTCATTCACAAAATAAACCATATACCTGGATAAGATTAGGATAATATTGTTGGTCATTATTTCGAGCAGGTTGGTATTTAAAATGGGGTAAAGCGGGTAACATTGTGCTAAGCTACGGTGTAAAATGTGGAGACAGCTATAAAAAAATGTAATAAAATAGTATTGAGGTAATTCCATGAAAAGGTCAATCTTAGGTCTAATTATACCCTATACCACTATGTGGTTTGGGTATAATGACTTTGTGCTGCTGTTTGTAACAACCAAAAATATTTGAACTAGACCCATCTTTAATTATACCGATCGAATCAGAATCACTTTCTGAGTTGATTTAACAATGTCCGTCCGTCCGTCCGTCCGTCCGTCTGTGTGTCCATGTAAAGCTTGTAATCAAACTGCAGGTCGCAAATATGAATATATTTTGATGAAATTTGGTATATAAGCTTTTATCGGCCATTGGATGAACGCTATTGAAATTGGTGAGAATCGGCCCATGTTCAGACCTAGCCCCATACAAATTACCCATATGAAATCGACATAAATTGCCATAAGATCCAAATTGTCATATAGATCTTACTCAAATAGGTTTTGTATGCGTTCATTACATCCACTAATGAGTAGTCCCCATATAGAGCTGCTTCCCAATCTTCACTTAAATCTATTAAAAAACAAAAATATTGCACTTATTCTTCTCAAATTTTGTTTGTATATATTTTTGCAAAATACAAGAGACTTTACCAAACATGATCAGGATCGGTCCATTTTTGGACCTAGTCCCTTTATAGATATAGCATCCGATATGAACTTTTTCATATCTGCAGCCAAAAAAAATTAATAAAAATCCCACTCAAATTTGGTTTTTGCTTATTTTCAATGTCCAGTTAGTTGGGCCTAAGAGATAGGGTTTCTAAACGCATGGTATAGGGTATCGTATAGTCGGTCTAGACCGACTACAATTTTCTTACTTGTTTTAATTTAAACTAGCAGATTCCAGCCCTCGAAATTCGAGTGCAAATTATAGGAAATTTTATTTTTTCATTACATAAAGACCCTAAAGGTATGCTAATCAATTATAGCCAATTCACAAATCAACACAAAAAACAAACACATTAACAAATTTAATAAACATACACATAGCATCCCAGTATGCATTGAAATATAATTTCTCCAATGTTGGAGAAAAGTTAAGTTCTCAAATTGATGTCCAATGTAATTCTCAACTTGAGTTTAGCAATTTTTCTCCTTATTTGCTTTCAACTTAACATCAAGTTGAGACTTAACATTTTTTCCAATCTTTGAGAAATATTTTAACTCTCAATTGGATATCCAACACTTTTCTCCACTTTAGAGCAAACATTTTTTCAATTTGAATAAGATTTGTATTAAGTTTGAGATATTATTTAAATATGTCATAAATAATAAATTAAATTAAAAAATGCCAAAAAAGTACAAATAATTAATTGATATATTTTTAATTATTTCTACTTTTTGTCGAATTTTTTAGTTTAAATTCTTATTTATGACATATTTAATATTAATATTCATAAAATGTACAAATAATTAATTTATTTTTTTTTTAATTCTTAATTTTAAAAAAATATTAACATGTACATAATAATGTTAAATATGTAATGAAATTAAATTGAAACATTAAAAAAAGTACATTGTTTTCATTTCTAAAATTAGTATAATTTTTTTAATATGGCAATTCCGTACCTTTCATTTGATACCGATTGGAGAAATTTCTTTGCTATCAAGTTGAGAATCACAAATTTCTCAATTTGATAACTAAGAAAATCACCATATAAAAAATGTGCCTTTTAAGTTGAGAAGACTATAATCGGACTATTGAGGTGTATTTAAGAATTAACGTTGGAGATTTGAGAACTGTATTTGATCTCAAATGCACCTCAAGTTGATAGCAAACAAAAATGTTTATTGGGATTGTATAATTTTATGTATGTGTTAGTAGCAACTTTAAATGCAATTTACTCAAAATAAAGGAAAAAATTTAAGAATCTGTAAATCTGCAAATCGGCTAAAAAGAAATACCTTTCAAATAATATATGTTTGGTCAAAATCGACATAAAACGGTAGAACAAAACATCGGTCACAAGAAATCACCTACCCTATTAATATTATAGATAGTTGTTATTGATACCATTTCAAAGAAACTAGTTCAAATGGCATGAAAATATGACAACTATTTGTTATATGCATTTTTATAGCCCCTATTTTTCCAATAAGAAAAGAAAAATTTAATTAAATAATTTTGAAATTAAAGGCAGTGATGTTTTTATATGCTTTATCAATAAACTAGCTCTTATACTAACTAAAGGGTCCGCCATCTAACGTTTTTTTTCAACTTGTGCTTATTTCGTGAATGGTAACACTTAGCTCATGTCTGATTTGACAGATAATTAGTTTTATCCTTCCGCTGAACGAATATGGTTGTGTATACGCTTGAACTACGCTGGGAAATATTGCGACATTACTTTGAAAATCATGGTAATGTTGCAGAATGTGTGCAAAAATTGCGTACGGATTTTGGAAGAGAGCACCGTCAGCTCGATGTGTTCGTTATCTTGTGAAAAAAGTGAAAGAAACTGGCATCCTCATTGATAAACCAAAGCGTGAAAAGCCAAAAACAGAGCGTACACCCGAGAATATTGCTGCTGTGGCAGAAAGTGTGCGTGAAGCGCCATCAACATTAATTCACCGCCGTTCTCAAGAATTGAACATTTCGGAGGCATCATTGAGACGAATTTTGCATAAAGACCTTGATATGACGCCATACAAAGTCCAATTGGTTCAGGAGTTGAAGCCAACTGACCATCCAATGCGTTTTCGCTTCGCTAAGTGGGTCTGCGATCGACTTACAGAATGTGCTGATTTTGCCAAAAAAAATCATCTTTTCAGATGCAGCTCATTTTGATCTTGGCGGGTGTGTAAACAAGCAAAATTGTCGCATTTGGGGCACAGAAAACCCGCACGCATACATTGAAATGCCGATACACCCAAAACGAGTCACTGTTTGGTGCGGATTTTGGTCCAGAGGCATAATTGGGCCATTTTTCTTCGAAAATGAGCAAGGATTGGCCGTTACAGTCAATGGCGATTTTTATCGGGCCATGTTGAACGAATTTTTGTTCACAAAAATTGAAGAGGAAGATATTGGCAACATTTTGTTTCAACAGGACGGCGCTACGTGCCACACAGCCGATGTTTTGCGCCCTGTTTTTGAAGATCGCATTATCAGCCGCAGAGCTGATGTCGTTTGGCCACCTCGGAGCTGCGATTTGACACCGTTGGACTATTATTTGTGGGGTGCCCTCAAAGATAAGTGTTACGCCAACAAGCCCGAGACAATTGACGCTTTAAAGGACAATATTCGTGACGCCATTGGTGAAATACAGCTGCACACAATCGATAATGTGCTTAAAAATTGGACCGATCGTGTAGGCTACTGCATGGCCAGCCGAGGCAGCCATTTGAATGAAATTATTTTCCATTATTAACCGGAAGGATTGTACTTTCAAATAAAAAAAGAAATTTGAGATAATATTGAGTAGTTTTTTATAGCATTTTCAAAAAAAAAAAAGTTATTTGGCGGACCCTTTATAAACAACTGTTTCTTATTTATCATACAAATACTCGCAACTTCAGAGCTTTTCTGCGTTTTACAAACATCCTTTAAAATGATGTCTATTTGTTGTCATGTCTGTCACAACTGCTTTTTGTCCCCAAATCGTTAACAACAATAATACCTTCTCACTTTTTCTAATGGTAAACATGTTAGTCAGGTCCATCTGCATAATATTGTATATTTTTATGAACAATGGACTTTTACTGTATAATATTGGATTAGAAAGATCACTGAATGTCATGTATATCACTATGAAATAAGCCTTGAGTATGTCAAATTATTTACCTTTTCAAATATTTTGTTTACATTTGTTCCAAATAGTGAAATAAGTACAGGTATCAGTATAAACATAAAACCCAGGTGGACTGCATTAAAGATTTGAAATAGCCGAACTTAACACTCTTAATTGTTTCTATTGCCATCGGAAATTAATAGATTTGTACGTGCTACATGACCATGATACTTAGTCAGATTTTTTAACATTTTGCGAACGGGAAATCTTTCCTGAAGGATTCTTTGATTTTAGAACTAATTTGGAAATCAGAAATTCTGAGATTCTGTTTCGGGAAGAGTCAATTTTTGAAACAAATGTGCTAATGTTTTTGCGTTATTTAAAGTAAACACATTTCATCTTGAGCCTGAATAATTTCAAACTCAATCATTAATTTTTATTAATATTTAAAATTTTCATCTTCAACTATACGGATACTTTTTCTAGCAAGTGTATGTGTTGAAGTTAACTGCAATTACTTTGAAAACATAAAGGAAGGAATCATCAAATGGGCCCCACAGATCTGTTGTTTCGGTGTGTTCATATTCATTCATTCATGCATTCATATCAATAAATAAAGTTTACTTTTAATGTTGGGGAAACTTAGTAGGATTCACATTAACACCTTTGAAGGGATTCCCATTTAGGCCCATAATAGTCTGAAATGAAAACAAATGTTACTCTTATAGAATCTTAATTCTATAAATTTTTTGAAAACAATAAATATTTTCGTTTAATCCTTTAACCGCTTACAATTATATATTTTAGTGCTCAGGGAAAGTACATTTACAATAAAATTTTTATTTCTTCAAACTTTCAACCTATCTTTATTTTTAAGAAAGGGCGATTAAGGGGAGTTAGGTTTTGAAACCTGTCGAGAATGTTGTGTCAAAATTCCAAGTTAATCGGAGCAAAACTAATGAAGCGACTGGCCTCATACGGTATATCGTATATAAATCAGTTTTTAAAAAACTTTAAATCGATTTTCTCGCAAATAACATGTTTGAAGTGCGTGAACATCACAACACAAAATCAACTTAACCGATTCTTTTGAAATTTTACACACTATTTCTACACATAAATCACCAGGTAACCACGAAGAGTCCATTTTCTTCCTAATTTTTTAACAACAAATTCACCGAAATTTTATAGCAAAAATCGTGTTTTTCACTTAAAAATGCTGCAAAAAAAAAATTAAAAAAACTTTTCGTGATTACCTCGGGAAACATGTCACATTTTAAATGCATTTCGATTTTTTTATTTCACATGATGCGGTAACGAGTAATGATATTCACCGCAAAACAATTTTTGATGTGTAAACATCTATACGCGCAGGGGGGTAAATTTCTATTTCACAATACAATCACAAAAACAGCGTAACTCATATCGGTGTGAGCTGAAGCAGATAACGCTGTGTGACTTATGATTGTATTGGTGAAAAAATTATGATATAACATTGTTTTTTTATGCCACTTTTTTAAAAGCGTCATCTATGTATCACTTATATACGTTTATATTGGGATATTTTTAACGTTTTACAGCAAAGGGTTGTTGAATTAGCTGAAACAGTTTTTGCTATAAGTGATACATAGGTGACGCTTTCTGTTTGATTTTAAAAAATTTTTAATTACTAGATGTTTACACATCTTCCCTGTGATCGGACTCACATGACTTTTTTTGTCGAGGCGTCTCCGGTAATTCGCAGTCACGGACTTATTTATTAAAGATTTTAATTTAAATTTTTTCCAAAGATTCTCCAAATGTTATACTATAACGTGTATAACTATGAAATAAATAATCCAACTTTATTCATATCTTAAAAAAAAAAATATGAAAATACGCCTTTTTTTCACTTTTAAAACCTTAAATATGCCTGTGTTAAAAATATTGAAATCAAAATTATTATATAGGCTGTTAGTACTGTCTCTTATTACATTGCGGAGTTTGAGCATAATCGGTGGGCTGCTGATTTCGATTTGAAAACTAGACAATAAGCATCCAAATAAACCGAAACGAAGAAACCGAACATTAGATTACAATTAAAGCCATGTTGCCAGTTTCCTTGGACTATGCTCTCAGAATTCCTTCCAGGGAACAAAAAAAAAACGTTGAATAAACAATTTTATGAGACGTTTTAGCAAATATCCGACGTAAAAGACCAGATCTGATGGAGGACAATTCTTGTATTTTTTAATACTAAAAAGTTGACTTTTCAATTTAAACATCAATATCTTCATCGCTTCAAAAGTTTCGCTCGTTTTTTTTAAACATCGAAAAGGGAATTAGACGATTTCAATAATGACTACTTTCGTTCCACTGAATTTTGTTTGCCGAATGAAATTTCTACTGCAGAAACGTTAACGATGTTGCAGAAGGCTTTCGGTGACCACGCTGCACAAACTGTACCAAAATGGCAGAGAAAACTAAGAGTGCCCCTGGTAACAAAAGTATCAACTGATAAACAATACGTCAAGGAAATCAAAGATTTGGTGTTGAAAAGTCATCGATTGACAATTAGAGATCTTACTGACATTTGAAAAAACCAGAAAATACCATTTAAGCAGATATTTTGGGGCTCAAAAGCGTCAAATCTTGATTTGTTTCGACAACACTTAGTATTTTAGAAAAAGAATTCGCTAATATTTATCTCTGAAGCAAAGCGTTCCGACTACTAGCACGAAATGAAACCCATTATTAAGGTTAATCAGGCACAGCTATGATCCTAATACAACCGACGAAGAGGTGATGAAGACCAAAATTGCATGTCAATGTCGTTCAAGGTCTTCGATTATCGTGGTGTGGTGCTTTATGTATTTTTTCCGCCGGGCCAATCTGTTAACAAGGGATACTATTTAAGTGTTATACGTCGTTTGTGTGAAGCTCTTCTTAAAAAGAGGCCACAATTATGGGTAAACAACTCTTGGTTTTTACTTCACGATAATACTCCTTCTCACAATGCATTAGTCGTTTGTGTGAAGCTCTTCTTAAAAAGAGGCCACAATTATGGGTAAACAACTCTTGGTTTTTACTTCACGATAATACTCCTTCTCACAGTGCATTAGTCCTTCGGGACCATTTCGCACAAAATTTGACTGATATCATTGCACAACCACCGCATGACTTCTGGCTATTTAGTAAACCATTTGAATCGATTGAGAAGCTAAAAGTCGAATCGCTGCGCTCTTTGAAGGTCATTACGATAACCGACTTTAATAACTGTTCCAATGATTGAAAAAAAAGTTGGCATAAGTACAATGAAATTGAATAGGAAGAGAAAATAAAAGTTTTTCATTTTATAACAAGTCACCTTCTCATTTGAAAACAGTATTATGAATATGGCTCCTTATGTGGAAGGTGTTTCGACTATGTAGAAGCTATAAAAACAAATTTCCCAAAATAGCTTACTTCCATACCGACATATGTGTTTAAAAAAAGTTTTTTAGATTATTCACTGGAAAAACTTATTTGCAACATTGGAAGGAGCCTCAATTGGAGGCGATCAAGTTCTGATGGTTGAGTTTTATAGACAAATTCTCGAGGAAGTTCGTCTGTGCAGTATACGATACAAAGTACAGTTATTTCTACTTACACGTTATTTCTACTTACAGTTATTTCTACTTACACGATACACTTCTCAAAAATTTAATCTTTTATCCACTTATAAAATGTAATGCAGAGAATCACTGAACTTCTGAATGGCCCACAGTTATTCTTTTAAATATCTGTGACAATGCGCTTAGTAGCCTTTTCGAAAATAACGTAGATCTAAATTTTAATTTAAAACCATTACCGGGTCCATGAATAAAAACTTTTCCAAATTCTCTTACAAATGACTATAAATGGATCTAAGGCAGTTAACATCAGCATAATTACACTTGGAATGTGAACATCAAATTATTTTAGGCACCAATCATCTTTGCCAAAAGAATCTATATTTTATATAGGTGAATGTCCTGTACTTTCATGAAAGATCATTGGAATTAATCTATGGTGATTTATTTATTGAAAGTCATTGATGTTGCTTTGATGGCCTCTTAAGGCGAATTTAATACATTAAATATAGTGTTCTGAAAAGTACTTTCATTTAATGGTTAGTACCAAATTGATCATCTCATATCTGACATAAAAGTGAAACAATACAAATAAGCAAAATTATAGTTGGTCAAGTTTGACTATATGAAACCCTACACCCTACACCGTATTATTGCTCTACTGAGAAGAAATTTAGTATGGGGACTAGATTTAAAAACATTGTGATGCTAATAACATGATGAATTGCATATTGAGAAAATTGAAATTAACTTTAGTATGAATTATCAGATTAAGTGCCATTATTACAACTTCCCTTTAAAGTAAATGTTAGTTAGAGGTAACTTTAGCTAAAGTGAGCAATAAAGTTAACTTTAACTTCTTTTCGTTATTACAACTTCCCAGTAAAATAAAATTAATATTTTTGATATTGTGGCAACACCAAAGGAAACACCGATTACTTTTGACCAAATTAATTGCTTTATAAAATATGTAGTGGCAACTTTCCTTTATTTGTTCGCAAGCAAACAATATAATTAAAACTAAAAACCTTTATTATAAGTTGCATAATTGTTGTAAATGTGTAATAAAACTTTTTAAAACATATACAAGCATATATTTAAGTATATGCAAATAAATTTATTTCCAAACTAAATTGGTGTGAATTTATTCTTCATAGATCAGAAAATGTGGCAACATTAAATACATAAACCTTACGTTAAAAGTTAAAGGCAACAATATCTTCCCATTAGCTTATCGGTCACTTTTAGCTTAAAGTATAGTTGTAAAATCTAATAATCTGCCCGATAACATCCTAACTTTAGCTATTTTTTTTACTTATTTTTTTATTATTAATCAACACTCAGGGGATGCCCCCCACAGTTGCAGTGCATTGTGTTGATCTCAGGAAAGATATAGATATAGTAAGGAGTAAAGAGGGAGTAGTGTGTTCATTTTTTTTTTTTTTTTTTTGTGCAGCGACAGACCAAAGCCTCTGGTGGGAATCGAACCCACGACCCCCGCGTGGTAGGCGAGCACGCTACCTACTCACCTACTACATTTTAAAATTTTGTAGCAGAAAACAACTTTTTTTATACTTTAGTTCATTGAATTTTATTTTCTGTGAATCCCCAAATAGTAAAAAAAATAATTTCTCTTGTGAAAGCGAAAAAACTAAAAATTTCCTAAAAATTAAAATTGCGGTTAACTGAGTATTCTTGTTAATTGGATAATAGGGCTTTTACTGTATTTGGAAACGATGTGTTGTTTGTACAGGGTGTGCCAAAAGTGATGCCTTCGTGTAATAATTGAATTACTTTCATGTTTATTATTATTTTTTATTTTCAGATTTTATTCATCGAACCTTGTTACACGATGCAAACGAGCAACTGATCAAACTGGTGGAATTTTACTTTTCCAATGAGCATCCAATTTTACTGATGCAGTGATCCTATCGAAATTATTTCAATACCATATATGTATTTAGCCATACCGCAATTAATCATTTAATTGTACGGTTCCGACAACAAGATTCAGTGTCAGATTTGGCATGAACAGAGAATAGTACAGAACCAGACATTTAAACGCGCAGACGTTCTAGACAACTGGGCATGTCTAGAACATAGGCGGATTTTATCTTGGCATTTACACAAGCATTCATACAAGGTCCAATTAACCAACAACTTTTATCAGTTGACTACCTGCAACGACCATTTGGGCAAAGTGCTTCCTGGAGTTGTGCGCAGAAAATAATGAGATCTTTAACAATTTAATCATTAGTGATGAATCACAGTTCCATCTTAATGGATATCTGAATAATAAAAATATGCGATTTGGTTCCAGCAGGATGAAGCAACAGCACACACGGCTCGTGCCACAATTACTCTTCTAAGTGAAATTCTTGATGACCCAATTATTTCAAGAAACTCAGGATTCAATTGGCCAGAACGTTCACCAGATTTAACTGCGCCTGATTATTTCCTATGGGGTTATCTCAATGGAAGAGAATATGTGAATAAGCTTCTAACTATAAAGCAGCTAAAGCACAACATTGAAGCTGAGCTCAAGGCAACTTTGGGTGCTGTTGTAAAAATGGTGGGCATCTATATGATATCTAAATTTAAATTCAAATAATTCTAATTTTATATTACTAAAAACAGCAAAGGGACGCGCAAAAACCACTTTGTGTGACAGGAAATTTTGAAACTTGTTGCCATTTAAAATTCTCAATTTATTGAGCGACTGATTTTAGATTTTAGAAAAAAAAATATAAAAAAATAAAAAAAATTACTAAAAATCTTCCTTTTTTTGTATAGTACCGGACAATGACAATTTCTTAATAAGAGATATATTTTTTTTTGGCAAAAAACTGTTTCATTTCTGAACATAACGTCCTTGGAGCTCGGTAGAAAATACGCTTTCTTAAGGCCCTCAAATCTCTCACCAAGGAGCCATTTCTTGTTGGGTAGAGTAGCAGTTTGGAGACCAATTTATAGATTTTTTTCCATGGCGAATACACAAATGTGCGCGCCGGTGCGTTTCCTAGGTAGAAGAGCACTTTTTTCTTCGGAAAATGAATGGGAAAATGAATGAATGGTACGGCATGGTTTCCAACAAACTGTCGTCATGAACTTGTTGGCCGCCACGTTTACCCGGAGAAGTCTACTGCTCTGACTGTTCTTTGGTCTCTGGTGTATTGTTATGTATCCATGTTTGAACCACGGCCACGATACTCGGCAAAATCGCCTTCGGATTGTGGTTGAACAATGTCACACACTCCTTTGAAGTGGTCAACGGTTGCGCATATGGTCGAGTGTGAGGAAAGATATTTTATCCAAATATACATGTAAAATGTATTGTACCTGTTCAGCTGAGATGCCTGTAGCCTCAGCCCCCTCATGCACATTCAATATAATTCCATCGGTTTTATCCACGTTTTCTGGCGTGTCGACCTCTTTTGAGCGACCTTATTGACCATTGTGTTCCCATAATATTTATATATATTTTCCTTTGTTTCGGTGATGGCTTTTTTCCGGAGAAGATAATGTTTTATGAGACCTTGAAATTCACTTTTATAATTTTTTTTTAAATTCACGAGGTTTTCTGCTTTTAAAGGCTGAAAAACAGAAACTAAATGACTCAGCTATCCCAAAATTTTACAATAATCTATTAAAAGATGTCAGGAAAAGTATTGGTTTTGAAGTAACTAGAAGGGAAGTTTAAATAGTTATGGAGTTGTCAAACTGCCCTCAAGTGTTACATTTTATATCAGGAATAAACGAATTTAAAATATCTTGATATTTCTGATAACAGAAACATTTTTCAGAAATTATGAAAAAGGAACCTTTTTTGTATTTGGTTTTGCATTATAAGCCTCGGAGAGAACATTGGTCCAATTGATTGGAACAAGTATAGATCGAAGTCTCATCACCAGTAATGATGCCTTTCAGTTCGTTCTAGTTCAAAAGTTCTGTTTCTTAGATATTACTGCGACACTCTTTTTAAAAAAAAAATTTAGTGTTTTTTGTAACCAATCGAGATTTAATGCGTTTGGGACCCAAAGTGTCCTTTAATTACATTGCAAAATAGCCATCCTGGGGGTCAGAAATTCCAAGTGGGGGTGATAGTACTACGCCAGTATAGTAAAACGTCGAAAGTTTTGGTGTTCTCAGGAATGACATTTTTTTTGATCTATTTTTCTCTTATCTTGATGTTTATTTGCTTAGTTTTTCAACTATAACTCAGAAACATGGATGATTTCTCATTTCATTCTTCAGTAAGTAGCTTCAGCAAATCAAGTTGGACTAATTTTTTGAATGAAATCTTCAAAAAATTAAGGTTTCTTCCCTTTTTAAATCAGTTTTTTTAATAACACAACATATTGGTGCCTATGATTAATATATATTAGTAGAGTAGAAGAGATGTGTAAATTTTATTCTATTTTTTACATGGATATATTACTAAAAACCAGCAGAACCCAGTCCTCGAAATTCGAGTGCAAACTCTATGAAATTTTATTTTTCCATTTAATAAATAATTTTATAAGAGCCTAAACATATGCTAATCAATTTTAGCCAATTCACAATTCAACACAGGGCTTTTGATATTTATAATAAACACACACACAGTTTGTGTTTTATGTATGTGTTCGTAGCTACTTTAAATGAGCACTACTCCAAAAAAAATGTTCTATACATTGCAAATTTGTAAATTTGGTGGACAGCTAAAAAGAAATATCTTTCAAATGAGGTACTTTTGGCCAAAATCGCTTGGTAACTAAAATTTTTATATCGGTCACAAGAAATCGCCTTGCATATTAATATTATAGATTAATTAAATAAGCCTTACCTTTAAATCTGTTGAACAATGAAATGAGAAATCATCAATGTTCTTGAGTTATAGTTAAGCAAACAAACATCAAGAAAAGGAAAAAATATAAAAGGTGAGAACACCAAACCTTTTGGAGCGTTTACTATACTGGCCTAGTACCTTCACACATCGGATTTCTCAATACCTAGAAAACGATCCCGAAAATGTTCCACAGTGTTATCAATCGCCGATTTTTTAGCACCATATCTTTATTTTCCGTGACGTATTCATCAGTTAATTTTTTTTTTAGCGTCCGGTACGCTCTTCGTCTTCAATGCTTTCCAGCTTCTATGAACTGTTTGTATCAATTGTTAATCCTTTTTTCCCACATAGCCTGGTATCCGAAAGCCTTCTGCAACATCCTTAGCGTTTCTAAAACAGAAATTTCCTTCCGCAGAAAACATTTAATGTAACTTCTGTGTTCAACAAAATCAGAGATTGTTAAAATCACTAAATTCACTTTTTGCTGTTTACAAAAACGAGCATCACTATTGAATCAATGAAGCATTGACATCAAATTTGGCACACATGTCAAAAACAGTACTAACAACTTGAAAAAAAATGATACCCAAATCGCTAAACTCTTCAAGTATAAATGTATGTATTTTGTCTGCACATTTGTCAAAGGTCATATAAGATGTTTTTTATTTGGGAATAAAAGCCCTCCGATTAGAATGGCTAAACTTTTTCATAATGGGACCGATAACTTCATATACATAAAGGAGTTAAATATGACAAAGGCTTATATTATTTTGTGGGTCTTGTTCGATTCAGAGGAAGGGCTATGTCTGAACTATAACAGCCATTTTATAGGGTTTGTTCTTTGGCCAAAAGAGACACATGAGCATCTTCCTACAGATATCTTCGTTTTTGCTTTTGTTTTGTTTCGGCTACGATATTGTAGCTTATTATAAACATTTGCACAAACTCACCGAATCCATATCACAGAGCTATGTAGGGTATAGAAAGAGGAGACATGTCTGCTAGTGAATAATATGGCTAATATGCGTGTCTGCTGTTCTTGAATATTTTTTAAAGTGTGATATTAAAAGTTGCCAAGTCTTCTTTTGTTTTTAGTAGTCCTTTTTTTTTTGTTTGTTTGTGGTTTTTATAGTCTCCGCGTGCTTTATAATGTCTGAAATGTTGATCGTGTAATGTAAGATTGTTGTTGGTTGAATGTTTCTTTTTTGGTTTGTTTTTTTTTCGCTTAGCAGTCTTGTTTTATTACAAAGAACATGTTCTGTATATACCCCGGGACTTAAATATACATCTACTTAAAATGTTGGAAAACTAGTTTCGTACATACAATTGCAACATGCAAGTCTGCAACATAAAACTGAAGCAACAACAAAGCCAAAAAAAAAAAAAACCAAAATAAAAAAATAAAGCAGACTCAAAAAACCACATCCTTACGAAAACAAAAAGCGGGAAGTCTTTCAATGCAGTTTTCATCTTTAAATGCAGACTTTTACTTTGAAGATGCAGTTGAAGAACAACTTTTTGTTGTTGCCTAATACGAGGTTTATCTAAGAAATGTTAGATTCATCTTGAGTTTAAGATTATCTTAGAATCTAAGATCGTAAGAAATAAGGTCCAATAAATATGTCAGCTGAAAATAGATACGCTTGAAAGTCAGCACACCTTCTTGTGTGGGGTTAAGCCCTAATATAATGTCTCAAAGAATTTAGAGTTGTGTGGCTAAAGTGTCATTTTATGACCTTAGAAAGTTTTCATTATTTTGGCCAACACTGCACGAAGAAGCAGTGCAAATATTTGTGTGAGTTATATTATGGGTTAATTGTTTTTAGAACATTTTAACGCTTAAGTTTGATGTTAGTCCCATATTAAAAAAAGATACCAACAAAGGCAATTAAGGGCCAATGTTAAATACCGAATATCGTAATAAACACAATCTTCTTTAATAATGTTTTGACAGATCCAAGACTTTGTCTATCCTAGAATTACACACATATCCCTCCATACATATCGGACCAATGACATATCTCTTCATTTGTACGATGCAGCCCACTTTGGGATCGACTATGAAAATGGGTCTTAGATGCCAAAAAATCATTTGCCCATTTTTTTTTTGCCGATTTGGAGAGTGTATGAGACGTTCTTCCACATGATGAAAACCAGAAAGTCATAATTTGTGGAAAAGTTAAGTGGAAAAGTTAATAAAGAGAAACAACTCTGTGGTTTTCTAGAATAACCGCGTATGTCATAAAATCAAAATGTTCAGGGGAGCCAAAAAACGTTATATTTGAAATTATGGGCTCGATATAAAGATTTTAGTGCTTTTTATTTAGATATGGGCAATAAATACTTTATATAAAATTTTGAGTCAAAAATCTTCAGAGGAATAGATCCTAGAGAAGGACGAAAAAAAACAATATGTAAATAACACTTAAAGTGTGAGCAGATAAAACAACTTAACGTCGTTTTCTTTGAAAAAGAAAACTACCAATGCAACCACCCATGTAGACATAAGTTGTTGTTTCTTGAAAAATGGATTTTTTTGTTCGTCAACAAAAAGTTAACGGGACTTATGATGAGAATATAACAACGTTTCAAGAATAATAGTGACAAAAATAACAGAAATAAACACACAAGTTTTTATAAGTGGTTATAAACTGAAAAATAATCCAAAATTATTTTGCATTTTTTTTTCATTAATAACAACGTATGTCGCTATGTGACGTTTTCTGAGAAAATAATTTGCCAGCGATCAAACGTAGGTTGACATACATCATTAGTGCTGCAAATTAATTTAAACATTAATTATAAACATTTAAGTTACGTCGTTATTTAAAGAAAAAACTCAGAAAGGGTCAATATTTTTTTTTAAAAATTTAACACATGTAAAGAGCGTTAAAAATTAATATATTTGGCATCATTAACTCAAAACTGACAAAAATGGACATACGCGGTTATTCCAGAAAACCACAGAACTAACGCGAAACTGACCCAACGAGTTTTTTTATCTTTAACAACTGTTTTTTCAATAACTTGTTTTCGCATAGACCAGGTCTCATACTATATACGTCTAACTAAACACACAAAGTTTCACTTTAATAAGTTACAGACTCACAGAAATAATCCAGGGATTTCAATGAACATGTTAAAAAACTATTTTGATTGTTATTGATGTGTAAACATCTATACGCGCAGGGGGGTAAATTTCTAATTCACAATACAATCACAAAAACAGCGTAATATGTGAGCGTAAGATCTTACGCGTAACATGTAAGCATTAAGACATATCGGTGACATGAAAAAATTATGATATGTAATAACCTTTTTGTTGCTGTTTTCTGCATTTTATTTATTACCAGATGTTTACACATCTCCCCTGTGATCGGACTCACATGATTTTTTATTTATATTATAAATTTTGTGTATTGCATGTGATTGCTGTAATTGTTGTTGTTGCTGTTTATGCGGTCGTTGTAGTTGTAGCATTTGCTTCATGAGTATATGTTTATGTATGGTTAATAATAATAATAATATGGTTAATTGATTGGTTACGTAAGACTGGAACATGAAACCGCTGAATAAAAAACAACCAAATTAAATGATTTTTTCAACGATAAAAATATATTACTGGATGCATTAATTGGAATATGCACTGACGGTGAGCCAACAAACACTGGCCCACACGGTGGAATTATACGACGATTCGAATTGCTGTTACAAAGACCATGGCATTGGTTCGTTTGCCTTCTACACTTCAACGAACTTCCGTTTCGGCATTTGTTTGAAGCTTTGGATAAATCAACCAGCACTGGACCGAGATCGGCAACCGGAAAACTGAGCCGTCAAATCGAAACTTGTGAAACTCTTCCGGTAAGTTATTGCTATCACTCATTTATTATAATTGTCAACCATTATTAATTATTTTATTATTATATATTTTCAGGTGGTGGACGGCTTCCAGAAAATTGAGTTGCAAAATATGCCCCCTGCTCCAGAAAAAATTGAATTTTCTACCGATTCGAAGTACTTATACGATATGGCCCATTTAATTTCTAGCGGCGTGGTTTCGGTGGATCTGGCTAACATCAAACCAGGGAAAATTATACATTCTCGGTGGCTCATCAAGGCCGCTAGATTATTACGATTATATGTGACAACGGAAAATCCAGATGCAAATTTAAGAATTCTGGTTGAATTCATAATTAAATATTATGTGCCAATGTACTTCAATTTCAAGTATTACAGCTCTGTGGTGTACGGCAGTGCATTATTTTTCAAGTTCATTGGTTGGTCACGATTTCTAGAACCTCGTTTACGCAAAATTGTCAATCAAGTAATTAAAGATAATTCATATTATGCGCATTCGGAAAATATCTTGTTATCAATGTTGTTTGATGATAGCAAAGAAAAGCGCGACTGTGTTATCAAGAAAATTCTACGCTATCGAACCGATGCTGACGACCAACGCAACTTAGAGCTTATAAAAAATCAGATATAAACTTTAATTGCACAAGTTACACGAAAATGATCAATATTAATGACATAAATAACGTATTTGAACCACCATTCACGCGAAGCATTCCGTACGATACATTGAAAGAATATTTAAATCAAGATTATCCCCCGTTTAATGATCCAAAAATTCCATCACACATACAAGGAACGGAACGACATGTTCAATTGCTAGCTAGCGTTTCCAAACGGGTTATACCGGAAAATGTAGAGGCTGTTATGGCGACGACATTAGAGAGCCGTGCGAAATTGCTCAGACTTGAAAGTAAAAAAGACTTCAAATAATAATTTTTTTTAGTTTCTTTTCTATAACTAATTTTTTCATTTACATATGTTCTGACTAAATAAATTTCTTAAGAGAAAAAATAGATATTATTATAAATAAATAATAAATATTATTATAAATAAATAAATAAAAATAAAGAAAAAACATAGACATTTCGCTGATTTTTTCATGTAAAGTGCCAAACATGGTGATTTTTTTAAATGTTTATATGGGGAACCCCAGAGGGGAGTTCCAGGGGGTGTGCCACTGGCATGGGTGAGTCGGCCCTCCAAAGTTAGGGGGGCCAATCATACATTTGGACTCGATTGGGGCACTCTAAATGGGTCCAAATGAGACAGACAGACAGACAGGTCAAAAGTTGGGACATCAGAATTCGTTTTAGAGGCATGGTTCCTTCGGCAATGTTTCTTATTTTGATCCCTAGAATACGATTTTCACTGAGCAATATGCGATTTTTAAATCGACCCGCCCTAATGGTTATGCTCCACGTTTTTTATTTGCTTTTTTAAAGTTATTCCGAATAAAATATAAAAATTCGCCAGTATTAAAGCACAATAAAAATAATCTAACCAATAAAAACAAAGTTTTTATTAAGACTCTTTCTTTCCTAATGCATATGAGTTCAGAATCTCTCCGTGACTGTGCGCCACTTTGTGTGACTGTGTGTGACTATCTTAAAATTAATCTTTGGCCATAACAAGTCTATGGACAATATTTCAGATCGATCGGATGAAGGGAAGTGAGATTTTAATCTCTCCGTGACTGTGAGGGGAAATCCGTTTTAAATCTCTCCGTGACTGTGCGTGACCATGCGTGACTGTGCGTTACTAAGTCAAAGTTAATCTTCTTTTCATAGCAAGTGTATGGACCAAGATTCGGAGCGATCGGATGAGGGCAAATGACATTTAGATCATTCCGTGACTGTGCGTGACTATGCGTGACTATCCCAAAATTAATCTGTAGTCACAACAAGACTATGGGCCAAGTTTCAGATCAATTGGATAAGGAGGAATGGGGTTGACCCACGACAGACAGACAGACAGACAGACAGAGAGTACGAGTTAAAAGAAAGAGTTTAATAAATCTAACCCTTAAAAAAAAGTTATTATTAAAACTCTTTATTTCCTTATGCATATGAGTTTTGAATCTCTCCGTGACTGTGCGTGACATTGCGTGACTATTTTAAAATTAATCTTAGGTGACAAGTCTGTAGAACAAGTTTCGGATTGATTTGATGAGGGGAAATGGTGTTTAAATCACTCTGTGACTGTGCGTGACTATGCGGCACTGTGTGCGACTATCTTAAAATTATCTTTCGCCACAACAAGGCTATGGACGAAGTTTCAGATCGATGAGATGAGGGGAAATGGGGTTTAAATCACTCCGTGACTGTGCGTGACTATGCATGACTGTGCGTGAGTATTCCAATGTTAATCTTTTTTCACAGCAAGTCTATCGACCAACTCTCAGATCGAGCGGATAAGGGGAGATGAGTTTTAAATAACTCCGTGACTATGCGTGACTGTGCGTGACTACGTCGAAGTTAATCTTTCTTTACAGCAAGTATATCGACCAAGTTTCAGATTGATTGGATGAGAGGAAATCCGTTTTAAATCTCTCCGTGACTGTGCGTGACCATGCGTGACTGTGCGTGACGAAGTCAAAGTTAATCTTTTTTTCACAGCAAGTGTATGGGCCAAGTTTTAGATCAATCGGATGAGGGGAAATGACATTTAGATCACTCCGTGACTGTGCGTGACTACAAGACTATTGGCCAAGTTTCAGATCAATTGGATAAGGGGGAATGGGGTTGCCCCACGACAGACAGACACAGAACGACAGACAGACAGAGAGTATTAGTTAAAAGAAAGAGTTTAAAAAGTATCTTTTCTTAAAAAAGTACCAAGTTATTAATAAAAATAAAAATTAAACAACTTTTTATAGATTAAAAAAATCATCATATAAGAACTCTAAAATTTAACTTATAGCAAAATTTTATATTACAATTTTTATACCTTATATGTGTTCAGTGTATAATGAGTTTTGGCTGTAACTACCAAAAATATTTGACCTAACTATATCCATCTATTATTATTTCTATCAACTCAGAAACACTATCTTAGTCGATTTAGTGATGTCCGTTCGTCCGGTGTCCATGCACACCTTATAATCAAACTACAGGCCATAAATATGAACATATATGGATGACCTAGTCAATATAAAAATAAAAATAAAGAAAATTTTTTTTTAACAATTAATTCAAAGAAAATTTATTTAAAAATTGAAAGTTGTTCTTGAAATTTAAGAAATGCATTCACAAATGCATTTATCTTTGAGATTCAATAATTCGAAGACGGTAGGGGTTAGAACCGTGGTGTTAGAACAAAAAATATTCATATTGATCCAATCTATCGCGCATTTAATTTTTTCGGAAAGTTTTCGGAACACCCTGTATGTATTTTCAAATGTTATTTTTATTATTCTTTCTTATATTTAAGTTTCAAAAAATGACAAATAAATTAAATTAGTTGGTACCTACAATACCTAATAGAATTCAACGTTGTTATCACCAACGTATCATATTATAATTGGTTTAGTTCCCTCAATTGAATTAGCTTTATAATTTGCACAAAAACTTTTATTTGCAAACGGAACTTATTTTTCTATTGAACGTATATAAATTCTATGAGAATTATGTTCATGTAGATGATAATGAAGAAAATATATTTTATTTTAAAATATTTATTTATGAAAAAAAAAAAAATGTTATTACTTGATTAAAATTTTTCTAATGCTAAGGGAATTCTTGCCATTACTTTTTCTGTGTGTGTGGCCCATTTTTCGAAACTTTTCTAAAGGTTTTTCTTAAGTATCTCAATATACATTTTATGGTCCATTATGCCATCTATAAAACCATCTGGGACCCTCCATCATGTTTCACTGAATATGTTAGATTTTATTCGTCAGTGATTGGCTTTCACCATACTTTAACATTTCCGTCAGACTTCATCCGTACAGATGACACGACTCCAGTAGTCTGGTTAAGGTACGTTTTGGCATACTGCAAAAGTTCTTTTTTTATTTTTCTTCAATGTAAGGGGAAATTATAATGGGCCTAATGGAGCACATTTCTAATAGTATAAACCGAAATCTGCTCAGCATACTCTAGGAAAACATTTTTCAATAAATCGAATTTTTGTTAGCGATACATTTTACGAAATGTGAAATAAACGAATACTTTTTCTTTAGAAAAATCTGACTTTCAGAATTTTTTTGTATTTCTAGGAAAAACAAGTAAGAAAATTATAGTCGGTCTAGACTGACTATACGATACCCTATACCATGCGTTTAGAAACCCTATCTCTTAGGCCCAACTTACTGGATATTGAAAATAAGCAAAAACCAAATTTGAGTGGGATTTTTATTAATTTTTTTGGCTGCAGATATGAAAAAGTTCATATCAGATGCTATATCTATAAAGGGACTAGGTCCAAAAATGGACCGATCCTGATCATGTTTGGTAAAGTCTCTTGTATTTTGCAAAAATATGTACAAACAAAATTTGAGAAGAATCAGTGCAATATTTTTGTTTTCTAATAGATTTAAGTGAAGATCGGGAAGCAGCTCTATATGGGGTCAAAGGAATCATTTTTGGACTACTCATTAGTGGATGTAATGAACGCATACAAACCCAATTTGAGTAAGATCTATATGACAATTTGGATCTTATGGCAATTTATGTCGATTTCATATGGGTAATTTGTATGGGGGCTAGGTCTGAACATGGACCGATTCTCACCAATTTCAATAGCGTTCATCCCATGGCCGATAAAAGCTTATATACCAAATTTCATCAAAATATATTCATATTTGCGACCTACAGTTTGATTACAAGCTTTACATGGACACACAGACGGACGGACGGACGGGCGGACGGACGGATATTGTTAAATCAACTCAGAAAGTGATTCTGATTCGATCGGTACAATTAAAGATGGGTCTAGGTCAAATATTTTTGGTTGTTACAAACAGCAGCACAAAGTGATTATACCCAAACCACATAGTGGTATAGGGTATAAAAAGTAAAACGCTTCTAACCGAATTTATAACTGACATTAATAAAACCGACATTTGAGACAATATTAGAAAAAAAAATAAATTTTTAAATAGCACAAAAGCTTGTTAGCCATGAATAATTTTTAAAGTAAATATAAATTGACGAATACTTTATCTCTTCACTGCATTATTTTCATATTCAGCATGTGAAAAATAACAAAACAGCTACATAACTTTAAGAAAATTTTTTCGAAATCAAAATTTGTAGACCGTATTTTGATTTTCCATTGATCACCACCTATACAAAAATTTGTCTGAATACCGGAAGGTTCTCGAATATTGCTAATAAGTTTTTGTAAAAAATATTCCAGAGTGTGATTTAATTTGAACAATGCTTTAGAAATCGAAATAGATTTTAAACAAAAAATTAACAAAAACCACTAGAGATATTAAAAGCTGTTTTAGTGGAGAATATTATTTTTATAAACGACTACTGAAAATTGCAAAAAATTCTCTTGAAGTTTAATAGGCGACATCCAAAAACAATAATTACCTCAGAAAAATATTTATACTGCTTTTTTTATAGTTGTATGGGAAAAAATAAAAACTTTATAAAGTCATAGAATTAGATTGCTTAAGTATACCACCTTTACAAGACAAAAGAATCTGAATTTGTTGCACAGTGTTATACAGTTGGATTTTATAGCAATGCATGTCGAGAAATGATGATTTTTCCTGTTTCTATAAATCTGGAGTTTTAAAACCAACTATCAGTTGTGTATTAAAACTAGCGGAGCTCAGTCCTCGAAATTCGAGCGCAAATTCCAGGAAATTTTATTTTTCATTCAATTTATTTCTTTCAATGTTTTTTTAATCTTTTAATTCATTAAATTTTATTTCATTATAAATATTTTTTGAACACACAGAAATAAGAGCCTACAGATATTTAAACCACCTTGTATGCCACCTAAACGTATTCTAATTTTAGGCAATTCACAATTCAACACAGGGCGTGTGATATGCAATTATTATATTGAAATTCGATTGCGTTATTGTCGTTATTGGTTTATGACCAAAATTACTTTTCAATTCAACACAGGGCTTTTCATATACAATTTTTGCAAACACATTAACAAATTTAATAAAGACACACACATCATTGTATAATATTATGTATATGTTAGTAGCAACTTTAAATGAATTTTACTCGAATAAAATGTCATAGACGGTGCAAATCTGTAAATCTTAAAAGAATTACATTTCAAATGAGGTATGTTTGGTCAAAATCGGTTTAAAACTGACAAAGTTACATCGGTCACAACAAATTGCCTTGCCTATTAATATTATAGATGTTATGTCTAACCATAAATAACCCTGAAACTCTTTTGATTTAAAGACAAGTAACAGTGTCAAACACGACCGTGCCGAATCTTTGGTACCCTTCACATCGATTTCACGTTTATATTAATATTGCACTATTTATAACAAATGCAAATAAAATATTTTAAAAAGCAACAATTTGATAATTTGATAAACTTAATACTAAAAATTATTACAACAAACACACCAAAGTTTTAAAATTTTTTAGAGGTGTCTTTAACTTTTTGGAAATATCTCGGCACAATGACCAATTTATCCCATTTTCAATACCAACCTGTTCGAGATAATGGCAAATAATATTAACATAACTTTGCCCAGGTAAATGGTTTATTTCGTGAATGAGCGTGACTTCAACAGACAGACGGATTAAGAATGTATGAAGGAAGGATTAAGATTGTATGTAGTTTATGGGCATATTTCGATGCGTTACAAACGAAATGACAAAGTGATACGTAGCCTCTGCACAATGGTGTGGAGAGTATAGACATTTTTTGAAAAACCTGAATATTAAAACCATCGTTTCATAACTTTATGTTTAATGCAGCTTAATGAAGTTTCATGATGTTTGCTGCTACTTGTAGAAGTTTCAGATCATTTGCCAAGTAAGTAATTATATGTCACGTATTCATTTCATTTTTTTTAATGAAAATTTTCAATCTTAATACCTAAATTTCAAAGATTAGATTAAGCTTAAATACTCTTCTAACTTTTGCGAACCCAAAATAGTCTTGGAAATATGAATTTTAAATATATTTATATTTACATTATCCTTAACAAAGTCATAAAGAAAAAAAAATATCTTTATTATCATCTCAAGGCATATGGTTTTTATCATTTTAACGTCAACGTCATAAATGAGACTGAAATTGTTGGAAAATGTCTTAGTTTATTCTTTAATCTTATGATAATTTTTTGTATTTTTTTCTGTTGTATGAATTTTTGTGAAAACTTTGCTATTAAACATCTGTTGGCAAACGGTCAACAAGCTAACAACTTTGACAGGAAAACGTGGGCAATATTTAACAAATATATTCATCCTCAACAGCAAAACTCTAAAATTAAATATACAACGACCAATTATATTGCCATGTTAACGTTAAGACTGTTGAGATTTGTTTATTCTCAGTCCACGTATTTTTTTTAATATCAATTAAATTATCATATTTTTATGGAGGATTTACTTAGTGATGCAAGTTTCATAGTAATGCAAAATATAACAATAGCACATTAAACAAGTGTTAAATTTGGTTATGCCGAATCTTTGGGGTATTTGTTTACATTGATAAGTATTTGACGAAGTAACCAATTTCAAAAACTAAATACTAAATTATTACAACAAACATACTGAATATTTAGCATTGTTTAGAGGTGTTTCCATATTTTATGTCATATCTTGGCACAATGATGCCCGATTTAAATACCAGCCTGCGCGAAATAATGAAAAATAATATTGTCATAATGTTATCCAGGTATATTGGTTTATTTTCAGAATGAGCGTGATTTTAACAGACAGACAGCCATACAGATGGAAAGACGTTTATCGCTAAATCGACTTGAGTTTTTATAAGGATCAAGAATATATAAACTTTATATGATCGCAATTTAATTTTTCGATACGTTACAAACGGAATGACAAACTGATATAAACGCTCTGCACAGTGGTGTGGAGGGTATAAAAAAAGAGTCGACTCATGGGCTAACTTAACTTCGGTCATTTGTATAGTGAATGACCATCTATATGTGTTAATTATTTATGCATAGTGCAGCAGATTCAGCAGTCGTAAATAGACAAATACGTCTTCCTTAATTTTAAATAAAGTTAAAAAATTTATCGAAAAACCAATGGAAAAAAATAATAACCTTTTTTTGTATACATCAATACTCAGGGAATGTCCCCTATTAATGCTGATATCAGGAAAATATGTTATGGGTAGGATGAAAGAGGGTGTAGTATTTGTGGGTCTTTGACATAAATATATCTATATTGTAAGTGACCGGAAAGACCTCAGCGGGAAGTTTATTCCACATACGGCTTGTACGGCTAAAGAACGAATTTTCGCGGTAATGCGTTCTGCGATCCACTGGACAATGGACTGCAAATGAATGTGATCTACTATATGAGCGAGTGGTGCGTTAGAAAACATGGGCTCTAGGGATGAGTTCACTTATCTTAGCAGAATACTTCACATTATAAAGGGTTTTTCAACAGGGACGCCATATTTCTTACCGCTCTTTTGACATTTCTCTTCAGTAAGGTTTGCCATTTCATGATGGAAAGATATACGAGCCAACAACGAGTCAAAATTATTAAAATTTACTACCGAAATTCGGAGTCAGTGGCCTCAACGTTAAGAGCGCTACGTCCAATTTATGGTCGTCATAATCGTCCTAGCAGATCAACAATTGTGCGTCTAGTGCCAGTGAGACAAAGAAGTGTCCGTAGTGTCGAGAATATTGCTGCCGCTGAGGCTTCAGTTGAAGAAAGCCCAAATGTGTCTCCCACACGTCGTTCTCAAGCGTTGGGCATCTGTGTGACGTCGTTGTGGCGAATTTTATGAAAAGATCTTGGCCTACATCCTTACAAGATCAAATTGACGCAAGAACTGAAGCCGCTTGACCACCAGAAGCGTCGTATGTTCGTGAATTGTGCTGAGCAACAACTTAAAAATTATTCGGATTTTCATCGAAAAATCATCTTCAGCGATGAGGCTCATTTCTGGCTGAATGGGTTCGTCAATAAACAAAATATGCGTTATTGTTCAAACACCCATCCACACGTACTCCATGAGTCATCATTGCATCCCGAAAAAATTACGGTTTGGTGCGGTTTATGGGCCGGCGGCGTCATTGGGCCGTCTTCTTCCGTGATGATCAAGACCGGCAAGTTACTGTGAATGGGAATCGCTACCGTTCAATGATAACCGAATATTTTTGGCCCCAATTGGATGATATGGACTTGGAGGACATGTGGTTCCAACAGGACGGCGCCACAAGCCACACAGCGAATGTCACAATCAATTTATTGGAAACCAAGTTTGGAGAACGTGTTATCTCACGAAATGGTCCAGTCGATTGGCCGCCTCGGTCGTGCGATTTGACGCCGTTGGACTATTTCCTGTGGGGCTACGTCAAGTCTATGGTCTATGCCAACAAGCCAGCGACGATTGATGAACTTCGTACGAATATCGAACGTGAAATTGCAGTAGTATCGGTCGATTTATGCTTGAAAACCGTCGAAAATTGGATTCAGCGTCTGGACTTCTGCAAGCGTGCCCGTGGTGGCCATGCAAAAGAGATCGATTTCCATACATAATGGCATCGAACGTACTTTGACAGGAATAAAGAATTTCATTGATATCCAAAACGTTTTTTGTTTTATTTAAAAAAAAACTTTTGTGCGCTCTTATTGAAAAACCCTTTATAATATCTATGTATAATACACTGTAACACAACCAACATTCCGACGATGCTCCAATGTGTCAATAGAGTTGTTTACAATACTGTCCAAGCACCAACATCCTTCCTTGCACACGGTCCAGAAGCTTCAAAATAGACTTTGAAGCCCCTGTCCATATATGGCAGTTGTATTGAATTTTTGATCAGATATAGGTTGTGTAAATAATAATCATATCAGATGGGGTAAAGTAATACTTACACCGATTCAGGAAACCTAGGCCGTTGAAAGCTACTTTCATCAATTAAAAAATGTGCTTACTCCAACCGACATCATACTGAATTTTCATGCCCAGAACATCAAGAGCGTCGGGTTCGTCAATACCTACATCACCCATGGATACAGACAACATTGATAACTCCATGGCCCGTCTATGGGTAATTTTTATTCCGTATACCAATATGTGTGTACCTTTTCTAAAAACGGTACTTTAAAAAAAAAATTGCCCTTTTTTTTTAAAATTACCTTTTCTTAAAAAAGTACATTCCCTAAAAAAGTACCTTTTCTTAAAAAAGTACCTTTTCTTAAAAAAGTACCTTTTCTTAAAAAAGTACCTTTTCTTAAAAATGTACCTTTTATTAAAGTACATATTCTTAAAAAAATAAATTTTTTTAAACGTACCTTTTTTTAAAGCTTTTGAATGCTTTGACTACTGTTTTTTTCAAACTTACTCAATGGATATGGCTCTCTGCATTCCTTTCAAATGAGTATCATTTTCCCTATATATAAAAAAGGAGATATAAACCAAGAAAGTAATTACAGAACTGAACTGTATACCCAAGATAACGATGGGTGCGCTGAAAGAAAGAATAACAGAATGGGTCAACAATTATAATGTTCTAAATGAATTTCAAGCGGGTTTTCGAAAAGGCTATTCCATCATTGATAATGTATGTATATAATCTTACAACAATCGTCAATATAAAATTTTAAGAAACGAAAGAAATTTAAGCCTTTTTTGTTGATTTTAAAACTGCATTTGACTGCATTCCAAGAAACCTATTAATATATAAGTTACAATTAATATATAAGTTGAATTATGTATATGTTATACGTTTATATTGTGAAATTTTTAACGTTTTACAGCAAAGGGTTGTTGAATTTGCTGAAACAATTTTATATCATAATTTTTTCACCAATACAATCATAAGTCACACCGATTTGTCTTACGGCTCACATGTTACGCTGTTTTTGTGATTGTATTGTGAAATAGAAATTTATCCCCCTGCGCGTATAGATGTTTACACATCAATAAACATTACTACTCGTATCATAACAAGAATAAATCTTATGAATTACAGTGACGGCTTAATAATTATAGTCAGGGGTGGCTCTAGGGCGCTAAACTGTTGAGGGCGCCAAAATCCAGGAGAAAATAAAAATATACTTTTTTTAGTTATAAGTTTTTTTAAAAACTATTAAGGGCGCAAAAGAAATTTCTAGAGGAAAATAAAAGCTACTTTTTTTAAGTTATACATGATAACAAATATCCAAATTTGGAATTTTTTAATTGAAATTTAGTGAGTATTTCTTATGCGGCCATGACTAAAAGAAAAACCTATCAGCTTATGAAAATCGAAAAAGAAAAGTAGAGAAGGAAACTGTGAAACAAAGTGGTTCCCTTTAACATATGTTTAAAAAAATAAGGAAGGCGATACTAACTCCTCCAGTTGCAGTTTGATCGCAAGCAGTACAACTATTGTCAACTCTGATGAAAATGTTTATACATATATGGAAGTAGATGCGATAGATTCAGAACTTGTGAATCAAAATGTAGTATGTGAAGAAAATTTAAGATTAGAGTACGATTACAAGAATCCTGGTACATGTTATATTAAATGCACCCATAACTTATTTCAAATTGGGTCACAAAATCTACATGACATTTCATATCCAACTAGTTCTAATAATTGAAAATTTTCAAACTATCATTACAAAAGAAGACCTATTAACAATCTTCGCCCATTACTGAATATGGTAGTAAGAACTGGAAAAATAAATCTGCGATACTTTTATTACATGAGAAAAATCAAGAATATTTGTAATGTTTTCAGATATGGAAAGAACTGGAGTTGCGGCTAAAAAGAGACACAACTATTGACGATGATAATTTGCGACTTATTAAACAACAAGGAAATTATTGGCAAGAAGCATAAGTTCGTTTGGTCTCTTTAGTTCGGGTTCTGGGTCAACCAAATTTAGCATTACGTGGTATTGGTAGCGGCGGAGAAAAATGGTTTACTCGTGGCAACGGAAACTTTTTAAAATTTGTCGAATATCTTGCAATGTCTAATCCGCTTATGAGAGAACACTTGCGTAAGGTTACCGTTAATGAAATCCATGATCACTATTTAGGAAAAATATTCAAACTGATATAATTTAACTACAAATGTAATTAAGAAAAAAATATTGGTAGTGCTCATCTTGCAAAATATTTTTCGTTCATTTTAGATTGTACTCCAGATGTGAGTCATATCGAGCAATTGACGATTATTATTCGGTTTGTAGATACAAGAAAATTATTAGATAACGTACAAAGTTGAAGTCAGCATTAAGGGACATTTTTTGGGTTTCATACCGTTAAAATCCACGACAGGCCAATATATGACAGAAACTGTTTTAAAAGAGTTTTTGGATATTCAGCAGCTAAGTGGACAAAGTTATGATAACGGAAGTAACATGAAAGGAAAGGAAAACGGAGCGAATTATAGAGCGTTTTTAACCTTGCAATGTGCATTCATTAAATTTGGTTGTTAATGATGCTGCTTAGTGTTGCATAGAAGTAGTACATTTTCTTGATGTCGTACAATGTGTATATAACTTTTTCTCAGGATCGTCACGAAGATGGGATGTGGTGGTGGGTTATGTAAAGTCGCTTGCCTTAAAATCATTAAGTAACACTAGGTGGGAACTAGGAAACACATATATAATGTCCTTGTAGATATTTCTGATGATAAAAGTTTTGTTGGCACTGCATGGACAGCACACGTTCAGCACGCGAGGATTATCAGTTAGAATTTCGAAATTTGCGTTTGTTGTTCAACTTATAATATGTTATAAGATGTTGTTTGAAATTAATATAACTAGCAAAATGCTTCAAGAAAAAAACTTAAAGTGTTGTGAAGTGCTGCTCCCAATTGAATAGATGAAGGTAATTCGTTCCAAAGACGAGATGAATAAATAAAAAATTGTCTTTCGGACACTAAACATTTAACTCTGGGTTGTATTAGTTGCCTTCCTCTTCTAGATTTGGCAAATCATATTTTATGAAATAAGTATTCCGGTTCCTTAGAATAAATAATTTTATGCATCGTTAAAATGCTTTTGTACAAGGAGGGGCAAAAGTTCCGCTACCATTTTGATTGCCTATAACTTTACTCAAAGAAAAGATAATAAGTTTGGTTGTCATAAAAACTTTATTTGGTCTTTACATTTATTTTTTCGTTATGATTGGAAAATTATATCGGCTCAATGGTGACCGCGATTTGCTATGCAGCTTTCGGCTCTTTTTAGGGCATTTTTCATGACATCCTGCAACATCTCAGGCTGAATTTCTCCAATTTCGTGACGAATATTGTCTTTAAGATGTTGAATCGTTTGGGACTTCACATAATCTTTTGATTTTAAAAAACCCCATAAGAAAAAATCTGGTGCTGTTAAATCCGGAGATCTGGCTGGCTATGCTAAAATGCCACTTCGCGAAATTAGTATTCGTTGAAAAATGTCATTCAATAATTGAATTGTTGAACGAGCTGTGTGTGATGTGGCCCCATCTTGCTGAAACCACATGTCCTCTAGTCCTTGCTCCTCCAATTTAGGCATAAGAAAGTTTCTAAACATGTCTTGGTACCGTTCAGCATTAACAGTAACTCCAACACCTTGGTCATTTTCAAAAAAATAGGGACCAATGATGAATACCACACCATACCGTTGTTTTTAGTGGATGCAATAATGTTTCATGAATTAACTGAGGATTCTGTGTTCCACAAAACCGACTGTTCTGTTTATTGACATAGCCACTGAGAAAAAAATGGGCTTCATCGCTCATTATCAATTTAGACGAAAAATCTTCAATTTCACCAGACAGCCTTAGGATTGCATTACTGTACTCAACTCGTTGATCAGGATTTCTCGGTAGCAATTTTTGCTCTAATTGAATTGTGTACGGGAACATTTTTAAATCAGTTTTCAAAATTCATCCTAAACTGCGTGAAAAAATGTGTAACTGGGAACCACGAATTGATGTTTTCTGGAGACTTTGCAACACTTTCGCGCACTAGATCCACATTTTCAGCGTTACGAGACGTCCGTTGTCTTCCAGAACGAGGCTTGTCTGCTGTCGTACCGTACTGTTGAAAATTCGCATGTAAACGATAAATTGTGGTTATGTGAGGCACTGGACGATTAGGATATTTTGTGCGCAATTTTTGCTGAGTGGCAATAATGGAACGATTATTTTCAATAAATATTGTCACTATTACTGCTCGTTCTTGTGGCGTATATTTCTCCATAATAAAATTTTGACGTCTCTACAACACAATGGTTAAAGCGAAACTGAGCTAAACGTCACAGAACCCAGACGACGCGCAACGAAAATGGTAGCGGGACTTTTGCCCCCCTTGTATTTAATTAAATCGACCAGATTCATATTATGTATCTGATAGGAAAACGAGGAAATACTGCTATTTGGACGTCGATTAAAAACTTATCTTGCAATATTGTTATGGACTACTTTTAGTTTCTGTCTATAAATTCAAATGGTATGCTTTAGCAAGAAGCATTCTTATCGTAAGGGGTGTTGATGATTGTACAGACCACAAGTTTCTTAGCATTCCATGCACTTTTCCAGCCACAATATTATCATGAGTTTTTCAGGAAAGCTGAATGTTATACCACGGTTTCTTGCCGATTGAATAAATTCAATTTCGCTATCTAAAGTTATTTTACTTTTTGATATGAATATACACTTTGTAACGTAGCTAAACGCAACGTACATTATAATTATTACTACAAAAACCAACGTTACCTATATCAACCACCATACATTACATACTAATTATTGATTCTCATTCAGTTAATGAATTTACTGACATAAATAATCAAGGTTGGTGAATGTAAAGTCAGTCGAAGTCGGGTGAATGACAAGGCTCCGAGTCGAAGTCGGATTTACGATAAGACTCCGTGTAAGGACAATTTACTATTTAAGTGAAATAGCTCCTAACACATTAATTTGGTAGGCGTAAGGACAATTTACTATTCAGTGAAATAGATCCTAGCGCATAAATTTAAGGGCGAACGACCTCGGTCATCTCCCTCGTAGTTAGTTACACAGCGACTTCTGTTGACTGTTCGTATTTTACACAGCGGCCCTAAGCTGACTGTTCGTATTTTACACAGCGGCCCTAAGCTGACTGTTCATAGTTAGTTACACAGCGACTTCTGTTGACTGTTCGTATTTTACACAGTGGCCCTAAGCTGACTGTTCGTATCTTACACAGCGGCCCTAAGCTGACTGTTCGTAGTTAGTTACACAGCGACGTCTGTTGACTGTTCGTATTTTACACAGCGGCCCTAAGCTGACTGTTCGTATCTTACACAGCGGCCCTAAGCTGACTGTTCATGGTTAGTTACACAGCGACTTCTGTTGACTGTTCGTATTTTACACAGCGGCCCTAAGCTGACTGTTCGTATCTTACACAGCGGCCCTAAGCTGACTGTTCGTAGTTAGTTACACAGCGACTTCTGTTGACTGTTCGTATTTTACACAGCAGCCCTAAGCTGACTGTTCGTATCTTACACAGCGTCCCTAAGCTGACTGTTCGTATCTTACACAGCGGCCCTAAGCTGACTGTTCGTAGTTAGTTACACAGCGACTTCTGTTGACTGTTCGTATTTTACACAGCGGCCCTAAGCTGACTGTTCGTATTTTACATAGCGGCCCTAAGCTGACTGTTCGTAGTTAGTCCCACCGATATACGCAGCCGAACGCCGACTGCCACCGACAAGCAGCCGAACACCGATACAGCCGACTGCCACCGATATACGCAGCCGAACACCGATACAGCCGACTGCCACCGATCTAAGCAGCCGAACACCGATACAGCCGACTGCCACCAATCTAAGCAGCTGAACACCGATACAGCCGACTGCCACCAATATACGCAGCCGAACACCGATACAGCCGACTGCCACCGATATACGCAGCCGAACACCGATACAGCCGACTGCCACCGACAAGCAGCCGGACACCGATACATCCGACGACCACTATATTGACGTATTGCGAGGAGGTCCGAGTAAGACGAAGAAGTATTGCCACGTGTGTTGATATTTGAAATATATATAAATATTTATGTAATTATAAAGAGAATAATAAAATTAAGGCTAATATACAACCCCGTCAAACGGTAAAACAATTGTCTTATTATTACTTAAGGTTTTGAGGGTCCTTGAGTAGACCCAGGACACGACAAGCTACCCCAGCCTACGACAAAACCCCGTTACAACTTTGAGTTCAAAGGATCGATGCATAGACCATTTTCAACTGCCCACCTATGAATATTTGCAAGATAAACATTTATGCTTTCTTTGCAGATTATTCAACTTATTACGCATATATAGTTTTACGTCATCAGCACACATTTGTACGTGGCAGTGTTTCAGAATATTTGGAAGATCATTTATATACACTAGCAGATTCCAGCACATGAAATTCGAGTGCAACTTCTAGGACATTTTATTTTTTCATTTAATAAAGACCCAAAAGGTATGCTTCACAATTCAACTCATTTTAAATGAAGAAAACAAACTCAACACATTAACACAAACACATTAACAAATTTAATAAACACACACATAGCATTGTATAATTTTATGTATGTGTTAGTAGCAAAAAGATATTCCAGACGATGAAAATCTGTAAATCTGAGTAACAGCTAAAAAGAAATACCTTTCAAATTTTACATTTTTTGCCAAAATCGGGGTAAAACTGTGAAACTCACATCGGTCACAAGAAATCGCCTTACCTATTAATATTATAGATACCAAATAGAAGGACCCGATGATAGAACGTTGTGGTACTCCTCTGTAAACATAAATAAAATCAGAAGTTTTGCTATTTAATATTAATGCGTGTTGACGGTTTGTGAAGTAAGATTTTATCATCTTTGTTGCTGTATAGAAAAGTTGAAAAGTTTTTCAAGTGTAGTCATTAGAATTGCATGATTTACCGTATCAAAAGCTTTGCTATAATCTAACAATACTGAAAAAGATGCCATGTTATCATCTACTTTGGACCTGAGATTTTCATCATACATCATCTACCGTTTCGAAACTCAGACTGTCTTTGAGATAATAAATCTTGTGTTTTCAGATAATCATTATTTTGATTATGCATTAGTCTCTCCAGAGCTTTAGATAAGAAAGGTAATATTGTAATGGGTCTGAATTCGTTGTTGTTCTTGGGAATTGGCAAAATTCTTGCTTGTTTCCATTTGTCTGGGAATATTGATTTCGGGAGAATCATATTAAATAGGTGAGTTTTAAAGGGCAAAAGTTTTGGGAGTAGAATTTTCAGGAAACGGAGGCAGTCCATCTGTACCAACAGCATTCGATTTAAAAGACGATAAACTAGTTAGTACTTCGGATGGTTCCACACAATGAAAAGAGAAAGGCTTATCGAAAGGCACTGTGTGGTAACTTTCATACACACAGAAAACAGATTCATTGTGGCTACCGAATTAATTGCCAACCGAATTGCGATAATGCTAATAACCGAATTTCGGGTTCACTATGATTACAATTCTATTGGTTTAACAGTAAATATTTTATCATAATAGAAAATTTGCAGATACTATTAAATTTCTGTTGATACAATCAAAAATACGGTTGTTCCACTTTAGAGCAATTCGGTTGGCGAATATTTTTTCTGTGTGTAAATATTGTCCTTGGGCCTTGCAATTTCGATATCCGCATATGTATTAGTTAGAGTATTTTTATCAATTTCATCATTAATAGTAGCTAAATTATGTTTGTCAATACCTATTGCCCGGATTTTTATCCACTTGCTTTTGCTACCAATTGCAGATGAAAATTTATGTTGATAGTGCATTGATTTTGCGAAATTTATTGTTGATAGTGGAATTAAACCACGGTGGCTGTTTTGTTGTAACAACTTTCGTTTTTTTTCCAATACAGTGTTGTTGTAAATATCGAAATGGTTATCCTGAAAGAATTCCAGTTGATCATTCCCGTTATCCATGTTGAATATGGAGCTCCACCTAACAATATTAAACCGCTGACTTAGCTCAACGAAGTCAATGTTATAAAAATCGCGATATGTATGTACGAAGAAGAGATGATCATGTTTTGAGAATACAGAAGCAGCAATTTGAATATACAGTAGTATTTTATGAGCTTGATTTACGAATATGACGTAAAGTAACCTATTGGAGCCATTGGGAAAATGTGTTGGGGTTGTTAAGTTGGTATCGCTGGAAAATGTCAGACTTTGAAATAGTTTTCTTTAGCATCTGCGTAAGGTGCTGACAATATAACGATAAATTATTTCCATACTGTTAATTAATTTTTTAGTGAACTTATATAATTTAACATCAGTGTAAAGTTAAAGTGTTAATGAGCTATATAATCTATGTAGTATTTATGAAGATGGAGTTTTGTTGTTTGCAATAGAATCTTTTAAACTATATTACTCAGTATTTAATAATGTTGTACTCGTATGTACGTACGACTTGTCAGTTATCTTTTGTATTAAAATTGATATTAAAGTGGACATTTTGCAGACAGTCATGCAAAAATTTTTCTCTATCTTCACATAAACTTTGTCTGCTAAACAATTGTCAGTTTTAATCATTTTATACAATAAATCATAAATATTTGTTCCTGAAGAGTGGAGAACGTAAAGTGTTCATTAATAACATCAGCCTGTTAAGTGTCATTCATTTGGAAGAACTCGTTAAAAAAAAGTATCTTAAGTGGATAAGCAGACATTACTGGAGGTGTAATCTGTGCTGTGAATGTGTTAAGGATTAAACAATCTATTGCTATCTTTTTGAGCTATTGAGCAGAGTGGTTTAATAAAAAAAAATATTATTTTAAATTTAGTATAAATTAATTTGGAATACATTATTTAAAACAATTATAAATATATTTCTAGCAATAGTGTGGTGGTTTAATTTAATTGTGGTTTTTTGATTTTATTGTTGCAGCAATAGAATATTTTTAAATATTGAAATTTTGTAATGCATAAATTGTTAAATTAATCATTAAACTTATAACTTTTGTAATTATGTATTACGATTGTTATACATTAACATATTTTATTAAACTTTTGGTGTTTTCCTTTGTACTTATATAACTTGAAGGAAAAAGTCGTACGAACATAACAACTGTTTGAAGTTTCTTCTTCCAAAAAGAAAAAAAGGTCATGTTGAAGTTCATGCTTGTAAGTGCGTTCATGTAGTTCATGAAATTCAAAAATAAACATTCATTGAATAAAATGTGTAAGACTCTATTAACGGCCTTGAAAATTCAATTGAAATACCAATGAACACAAAACAAACCCCCCAATTGTAAAAGGTAAAAGAACCATCGAAAAATTAAGATTAATAATGAAACATTTATGCCGGTTTTCTCAATGTATCGTCAAACTGCCTGTTACTTAACCAGGACATAAATTTATTGGACCGATAAACTGCCGTTTAAAAATTTTGGTTTTCTCAATGTACCGACAAAAACATTATTTTCAGTTGGCAATGCCTCTCAAAATACGTATGAAAGTTGGGAGAATTATTTTCAGTTGGCAATGCCTCTCAAAATTGATATGAAAGTTGGGAGAGTAATTTATCTGTACGATAAATAAATAACTGGCAGATGAGTGCCGGTTAGTTTTGCGACAAAATATAAGCAAACCAGACATTGAGAAAACCAAATTTTTTTAATCGGCAGTTTCTCGTTGGGATAAAAGATTATCGCCTATTGAGAAAACGGGCATTAATATTTAAATTGTTAATTACAAAGAAAAAAAATTAAACAATGTGTCGCAAAACAAAACAAATTTCATATGGATATCGTAAAATGTGCTTGTATTAGTAAAATGCGACGTTTCTTAAATTTTCTAAATTAAGATATAGAAGAGATAGGGCTTAAATTTTTTATTTATCCATTAAATAAAATAAGTAAGCAAATTATAGTCAGTCTAGACCGACTATACGATACCCTATACAATGCGTTTAGAGACCCTATCTCTTCGGTCCAACTAATTAGATATAGCAAATAAGCATAAACCAAATTTGAGTTGCATTGTTATTAATTTTTTTGCCTTCGGATATGAAAAAGTTCATATCAGATGCAATATTTACATGGTGCATTATTTAAGTGAAGATTGGGAATCAGCTTCTTATTGGGGCTATGACTAAGAATTTCCCTATAGGGTCTATTTTTGGACTATTGATAAATGGATGTAATAAATATATAAAAACATAATTTGACTGAGATCCATATGATAATATGGATATTATGGGAATTTAAAAATTTTTTCGAAAATCTTTAAAAAGAAATGCCCTAAAAGGATTTTTTTAGGGGTGTCATTTTTCTCGAGAACCAGAAGTCGTATCGAAATTCGGTGGGCGGCGTTTTATAGGTCATCATGTCAGACAGGTTCTGAACTAGGAGAATTGGGCTAACTTTACTACCGGAGGAGGGGTGGGGCCAAAACCCCCCCAAAAAACAGCTAATTTTTGAATTTTTTAAAATAATCGCGCCGTTTTGTTAATTTTCGATATTTTGGTCCTGGTTCAGGAACTGCCGGACGTGATTACCAACAAAATGCCGTCCGCCGAATTTCGATACGACATCTGGTTCTCAAGAAAAACGACACCCAGTTTGCCTTCTCATTTTTACGTACCCCTTTTCATCGCTCTGGGAGGGGAGGATAAAAAAAAACAGAAACATAAACAAGTAGAAAAAAGTTAGAAAATTACGTCTACTTTTACGTAAGAAAAAGATGATAAATTGAAAAACGACTGATCTACAGCACTTTTAAACAAGTAAGAAAATTATAGTCGGTCTAGACCGACTATACGATACCCTATACCATGCGTTTAGAGACCCTATCTCTTAGGCCACAGTAACTGGACATAGAAAATAAGCATAAACCAAATTTTAGTGGGATTTTTATTAATTTTTTTTGCTGCAGATATGAAAAAATTCATATCGGATGCTATATCTATATGGGGACTAGGCCCAAAATTGGACCGATCCTGACCATGTTTGGTAAAGTCTCTTGTATTTTGCAAAAATATATTCAAACAAAATTTGAGAAGAATCAGTGCAATATTTTTGTTTTTTGATAGATTTAATTGAAGATCGGGAAGCAGCTCTATATGGGGCCTATGAGTAAAAGTTGTCCCATAGGGATCATTTTTGGACTACTCATTAATGGATGTAATAAACACATACAAACCCAATTTTACTAAGATCTATATGATAATTTGGATCTTATGGCAATTTATGTCAATTTCATAGGGGTCATTTGTATGGGGACTAGGTCTGAACATGCGCCGATTTTCACCAATTTCAATAGCGTTCATCCTATGGCCGATAGAAGCTTATGTACCAAATTTCATCAAAATATATTCATATTTGCGACCTGTAGTTTGATTACAAGGTTTACATGGACACACAGACGGACGGACGGACGGACGGACATCGCTAAATCGACTCAGAAAGTGATTCTGAGTCGATCGGTATAATAAAAGATGGGTCTAGGTCAAATATTTTTGGTAGTTACAAACAGCAGCACAAAGTCATTATACCCAAACCACATAGGGTATAAAAAATACTATACAGCGTTACGCCTTGAAACTTAAGGCATATGTTTTATAAGGTTGCCACTTTTCACCCCTTTTCACTTTAACGTCTCTTAAGATTTTATTTGAATTTGTTGTTTACTTTCAGTGAGTGTTTTACTTGACTGTAGATTAGCATTTTGTTTGAAATTGTAACTTTTGAGTGTCTTCCAATAAGCCATTTCAGTAATTTAGTTATGTTTCTTTATTATACCTTATACCACTATGTGGTTTGGGTATAATGACTTTGTGCTGCTGTTAGTAACAACCAAAAATATTTGACCTAGACCCATCTTTAATTATACCGATCGAATCAGAATCACTTTCTGAGTTGATTTAACAATGTCCGTCCGTCCGTCCGTCCGTCCGTCTGTGTGTCCATGTAAACCTTGTAATCAAACTGCAGGTCGCAAATATGAATATATTTTGATGAAATTTGGTATGTTTGCTTTTATCGGCCATGGGATGAACACTATTGAAATTGGTGAGAATCGGTCCATGTTCAGACCTAGCCCCCATACAAATTACCCCTATGAAATCGACATAAATTGTCATAAGATCCAAATTGTCATATGGATCTTACTCAAATTGGGTTTATATGCGTTCATTACATCCACTAATGAGTAGTCCAAAAATGATAACTTGGGGCCCATGTAGAGCTGCTTCCCGATTTTTACTTAAATCTATTAAAAAACAAAAATATTGCACTGATTCTTCTCAAATTTTGTTTGTATATATTTTTGCAAAATACAAGAGACTTTACCAAACATGATCAGGATCGGTCCATTTTTGGACCTAGTCCCCATATAGATGTAGCAACCGATATGAACTTTTTCATATCTGCAGACAAAGAAAATTAATAAAAATCCCACTCAAATTTGGTTTTGCTTATTTTCTATGTCCAGTTAGTTGAGCCTAACAGATAGGGTTTCTAAACGCATGGTATAGGGTATCGTATAGTCGGTCTAGACCGACTATAATTTTCTTACTTGTTTTTAATTTGCTCCTTCCAGTTAAGTCTAACATTCAATGTCATGGCGTGGAAATAATTTTTGTTACTACTTGTAATTGCTCTTATAATAGCGATATTATGCCTTTGGCTTCATATTTGCTCCCCTTTAAAGCATTTTGAGAAGTATTTTGTTGCTCTATTTCCTTAGAACAGGATCAGCAGCTATTGTAGGCTGGCGTTCGTGAGAAATATTCAGAGCTTTTTTAAGTCTAAATGGCTGACCTGGATTTATGATGGATGGTATCTGCAGCAGATTGAGCGGTGCCTCTTCAATTGGTGACAAAATAAAAGTCTCAACCTGTTTCGTAGCTTTCTGTTTTGCTGTGCACCAGTTTGTTCGTCAATTTTCATTTGAAATCGGCCCTCACCTTCATCTAGCCTTCACCAGTACGAGAAGGAGGACCAATGCAATACATCTCCTCAGCAATTTTGTTTCACTCTTATTTTATGTTTATTTTATTAGTTAATAGGCAAGGCAATTTCTTGTCATCGATGTAATCAATTTAATTAATAACCCATTTTGACAAAAAAAAAAAAAAATACACCACTTGAAAGTTATTTCTTTTTAGCTGTCCACCAGATTTACCGATTTGCACCATCTGGAACATTTTTTTTTTTTTTTTGAGTGATGCTCATTTAAAGTAGCTACTAACTTACATACAAGAAACACATACTGTGTTGTGTTTATTATAAATATCAAAAGCCCTGTGTTGAATTGTGAATTGGCTTAAATTGATTAGCATACCGTTAGGCTCCTTCAAAATTAGTTATTAACAAACCCATTCTTCTGTGTGTGCAACAAATATTTATAATGAAATTTAATGAATTTTATTTAGGCTCTTATAAAATTATTTATTAAATGAAAAAAAAAAAAAAAAATTGCTAGAATCTACTGGTTTTATTAACACTCTCGTGGAATCCTTCTGCCAAATCTGAGTTATTTTCCATTAACTGCGCCAAGAACGCACTGTTTTTGTGTAGCGATTTTTACACCAAAATTTATTGAAATATAATTAAGGAACTAAATTGTTAAAACTATTAAATAAACTATATTTTTATAAACTTACACTTTGCATCCATTTTAATTTATTTATGTTTTTGTATTGACCGAAATTTATAACTATCACTTGGCGAATTCGAGAAATATGACATGCTTTTTTGTAATAGATTTACCAGCGTAGTAGTATTTTTGTGGCGTTCTTGACAAACGCAATGCCGTTTTTAAAACGCCTTATTTTCGACACGACGACGGCAACCGTAATAAGGTGATTTATTCCTTTACAAAAACTTCACTGTGTTTTTTTAATACATATTACCGAAAAATATTTAATGCCGTTTTCTTTTCTGACAAAAAATGTCGCATTTTATTTGCACTTTTTCGAAAAGAGTATTTTTTTATATATTCTGAATTAAGAGCAACCTTATCTTATACACACATCAATCGATCCCTCGTAAATCACAAAAAATTGCAGCCAGGTCATAGTTTGAAAATTTTTCACCATTGTTCCCTTTTTTGAATATTCTCACCCAATTACCTCAAAGAGGATAATAATCAAAAATTTTTTGCATTTTCTGAATACAGCACTTTAAGACCTTTCGATTGATATATAAGATAAGGTTGTTCTTAATTCAGAATATATAAAAAAATACACTTTTCGAAAAAAGTGCAAATAGAATGCGACATTTTTTGTCAGAAAAGAAACCGGCATAATACACCTACGATCACGACTGCTGTCGAATTACGACTATGGCAGCCGTAATTAGGCTGAATATTAAGAGAAGCTCGAGAAGTGGCAGAAAAAAGGTTATACTGACCATAACAAGGTTCGAAAGATATCGGTACTTTTGAAATTTATTTGCATCAACAAGTATAAATGCTGCATAATGGACGATGAAATGTACGTGCTCGGTTACTTCTCGCAGCCACCAGGTGTGGGTTTTTACGTACCCAAAGCTATTGAAAATGTCCGTGAACAATTGAAGAACAAGAAAAAAAAAAATTAATTTCACGAAAAATCTTTTAGTTTGGCAGGCTATTTGTAGTTGTGGGTAAAGAAGCAGTTCGAATATGACACTGCGTACGATTAATACCGATTTTTACATTAAATAATGTTAAAAGTTTTCTGTCTGCAATCCTTATGTTAATTTTTGTTTCTGTTTGGCACACCTAATTTTAAATGTTCGAAAAATCGCCATACTTTTAAATGCAGATAACATCGGCTATTATTAACTTATTTATTTAAAGGAAAAAAACGCAATTTATATCTTTTCTTCTACTTCCGAATTATGTTTTGCCATTTATCGATTTTTTAAATTTTCTGTTTTTGTTCAAATGTTCTGTGAGTTTCCAATGTTTTTAAGTTGTGGCAGGTAATATGTTAATATTCATCTACTGTAATCCGTTAGAAGAGTGTTAAGTGTAATTAATCAATATAACATTTTTTTTCTGTTTCGATAGAGTGGTAAAAGTTGAGGAAGTGATTTTATTTCCTTTTTGATTGGAATTGAAAAATCACTCTCAATAAATTTGAAATCACATTTAAACATTTGCCAAGGAAACTTAAAAATTCGTAGGTCACAACGAATATAAATAAAGCCAAACATGTAATTTGTATTTTGCAATTTACAAACCCGCACAATAAATGTTGAAATTTTGAATTCGAATTTCCTAATGACAGTATTTAACAAACAGAAAAACTTGGTGTTTTTCATAAAAAACTTATATATCCATTTTAAATGATTTTCATTTGAAAGTTTTTTTTTTTTTTAAGAAAACAAGCTTTGTGTCAATAAACAAAGTTTCGCATTCAATTTATCCATACATGAGAATCTACTAGCGTATATTTTGGTATTGAGATTGTAAAACACAAGTAAAAATAACTTTTCAAAAACTTTGTCAATATTTATATACATACGAGTATACAATATAAAAAATGTCAATAAACTTTATGCAGTTAGCGTGTTAACAAAACAATTTAAGCTGTTAAACAGTCAAATTCAAAGACGAGACTCGTATATAACGATACGCACATGTATGTATAGTACAATGTATACCGTCGACACGTTTTCATATGAACAAAAGAGCTATTTCCGAGATACGAAGGATTTTGAATCACATTTATGACACATGCGGATTATTTCATAATCAGTTTAATTCGAACATGTAAACACATTACCCAATGAGAAGTTTAAATTTACGACTTTAACTTTAATATGATAAATGCTTTAATTTTGAATTCAATGCCTGTAAATTCTTTAGTTTTGAATTTTTTAATTCAGCTTAGAGTTTAGATCATTGCCAAAATCGCAGTAGAAAAATATTATTTAAATTCAATAATATTATTTAAATTCGAACATAAGAAATGTTAGAATTTATCTTTGTTGCAAAAAGAAGTTACATCGTAAAAATAATCTTGTGAATTCTATGAATCAAAGATGCAAGGAAATTTTTTTCAATTAATTTTTTGGGGTTTCATTCTTAGGGCCATTATCACAACTTACCTTTAAAGTAAATTATAGTTAAAGGTAACTTTAGCTAAAGTGAGCAGTAAAGTTACCTTTAACTTCTTTTCGTTATTACAACTTCCCAGTAAAATAAAATTAATATTTTTGATATTGTGGCAACACCAAAGGAAACACCGATTATTTTGATCAAATACGTAGTGGCAATGTTCCTTTATTTATTCGCAAATAAACAATAAAAATAATAGAATAACAAGTAAGAAAATTATAGTCGGTCTAGACTGACTATATGATTCCCTATACCATGCGTTTAGAGACCCTATCTCATAGGCCCAACTAACTGGACATAGAAAATAAGCAAAAACCAAATTTGAGTGGGATTTTTATTATTTTTTTTTGGCTGCGGATATGAAAAAGTTCATATCGGATGCTGTATCTATATTTGGACTAGGCCCTAAAATGGACCGATCCTGACTATGTTTGGTAAAGTCTCTTGTGTTTTGCAAAAATATATACAAACAAAATTTGAGAAGAATCAGTGCTATATTTTTGTTTCTTGATAGATTTAATTGAAGATCATGAAGCGGCTCTGTATGGGGCCTATGACTAAGAGTTCTCCCATAGGAATAATTTTTGGGCTAATCATTAATGGATGTAATAAATGCATACAAACCCAATTTGAGTAAGATCTATATGGCAATTTGGATCTTATGGCAATTTATGTCGATTTCGTAGGGGTCATTTGTATGGGGGCTAGGTCTGAACATGGACCGATTCTCACCAATTTGAATAGCGTTCATTCCATGGCTGATAAAAGCTTATTTACCAAATTTCATCAAAATATATTCATATTTGCGACCTGCAGTTTGATTACAAGCTTTACATGGGCACACAGACGGACGGACGGACATCGTTAAATCGAATCAGATAGTGATTCTGAGTCGATCGGTATAATAAAAAATGGGTCTATGTCAAATATTTTTGGTATTACAAACAGCAGCACAAAGTCATTATACCCAAATCACATAGTGGTATAGGGTATAAAAACCAAAAACCTTCATTATAAGTTGCATAATTGTTGTAAATGTGTAATAAAACTTTCTAAAAAATATACAAGCATATCAGCCCTGTTCTTGAAACGTTGTTATTTGAATAAGAGTGAATTTAAAATCGCATGAAATTGAAATTTTGGGTTTCATGAAACCACCTTTTTAATTTATTTAATGCAAACATATGTTTGAGTTAAGAACCATATGTTTGAGTTAAGAACATATGTTATCTAGAAACCGAGGTGCCATATGGTTCTTTAATCAGTTTCACAAAAAACTTCCTTTATTTATTCGCAAATAAACAATAAAAATAATAGAATAACAAGTAAGAAAATTATAGTCGGTCTAGACTGACTATATGATTCCCTATACCATGCGTTTAGAGACCCTATCTCATAGGCCCAACTAACTGGACATAGAAAATAAGCAAAAACCAAATTTGAGTGGGATTTTTATTATTTTTTTTTGGCTGCGGATATGAAAAAGTTCATATCGGATGCTGTATCTATATTTGGACTAGGCCCTAAAATGGACCGATCCTGACTATGTTTGGTAAAGTCTCTTGTGTTTTGCAAAAATATATACAAACAAAATTTGAGAAGAATCAGTGCTATATTTTTGTTTCTTGATAGATTTAATTGAAGATCATGAAGCGGCTCTGTATGGGGCCTATGACTAAGAGTTCTCCCATAGGAATAATTTTTTGGCTAATCATTAATGGATGTAATAAATGCATACAAACCCAATTTGAGTAAGATCTATATGGCAATTTGGATCTTATGGCAATTTATGTCGATTTCGTAGGGGTCATTTGTATGGGGGCTAGGTCTGAACATGGACCGATTCTCACCAATTTGAATAGCGTTCATTCCATGGCTGATAAAAGCTTATTTACCAAATTTCATCAAAATATATTCATATTTGCGACCTGCAGTTTGATTACAAGCTTTACATGGGCACACAGACGGACGGACGGACATCGTTAAATCGAATCAGATAGTGATTCTGAGTCGATCGGTATAATAAAAAATGGGTCTATGTCAAATATTTTTGGTATTACAAACAGCAGCACAAAGTCATTATACCCAAATCACATAGTGGTATAGGGTATAAAAACCAAAAACCTTCATTATAAGTTGCATAATTGTTGTAAATGTGTAATAAAACTTTCTAAAAAATATACAAGCATATCAGCCCTGTTCTTGAAACGTTGTTATTTGAATAAGAGTGAATTTAAAATCGCATGAAATTGAAATTTTGGGTTTCATGAAACCACCTTTTTAATTTATTTAATGCAAACATATGTTTGAGTTAAGAACCATATGTTTGAGTTAAGAACATATGTTATCTAGAAACCGAGGTGCCATATGGTTCTTTAATCAGTTTCACAAAAAACTTCCTTTATTTATTCGCAAATAAACAATAAAAATAATAGAATAACAAGTAAGAAAATTATAGTCGGTCTAGACTGACTATATGATTCCCTATACCATGCGTTTAGAGACCCTATCTCATAGGCCCAACTAACTGGACATAGAAAATAAGCAAAAACCAAATTTGAGTGGGATTTTTATTATTTTTTTTTGGCTGCGGATATGAAAAAGTTCATATCGGATGCTGTATCTATATTTGGACTAGGCCCTAAAATGGACCGATCCTGACTATGTTTGGTAAAGTCTCTTGTGTTTTGCAAAAATATATACAAACAAAATTTGAGAAGAATCAGTGCTATATTTTTGTTTCTTGATAGATTTAATTGAAGATCATGAAGCGGCTCTGTATGGGGCCTATGACTAAGAGTTCTCCCATAGGAATAATTTTTGGGCTAATCATTAATGGATGTAATAAATGCATACAAACCCAATTTGAGTAAGATCTATATGGCAATTTGGATCTTATGGCAATTTATGTCGATTTCGTAGGGGTCATTTGTATGGGGGCTAGGTCTGAACATGGACCGATTCTCACCAATTTGAATAGCGTTCATTCCATGGCTGATAAAAGCTTATTTACCAAATTTCATCAAAATATATTCATATTTGCGACCTGCAGTTTGATTACAAGCTTTACATGGGCACACAGACGGACGGACGGACATCGTTAAATCGAATCAGATAGTGATTCTGAGTCGATCGGTATAATAAAAAATGGGTCTATGTCAAATATTTTTGGTATTACAAACAGCAGCACAAAGTCATTATACCCAAATCACATAGTGGTATAGGGTATAAAAACCAAAAACCTTCATTATAAGTTGCATAATTGTTGTAAATGTGTAATAAAACTTTCTAAAAAATATACAAGCATATCAGCCCTGTTCTTGAAACGTTGTTATTTGAATAAGAGTGAATTTAAAATCGCATGAAATTGAAATTTTGGGTTTCATGAAACCACCTTTTTAATTTATTTAATGCAAACATATGTTTGAGTTAAGAACCATATGTTTGAGTTAAGAACATATGTTATCTAGAAACCGAGGTGCCATATGGTTCTTTAATCAGTTTCACAAAAAACTTTTAAGTATTTTGTGCATGTTTTTTCTTAAGCTTATAGAAAAAGTATAAAGAAAAATATTTTCTTTTAAAATAACAACTTATTTGTTCATTTAATTGTTTTTGTTCTTCAATTTCATTCAATTAAGAATGACTTTTCTATTTTTAAAAAGTTAGGCATCACCAAAAAAAATTTCGATATTCAAATAAATTGGATTTGACTGGCATCACTACTGTTTCGAACATATGCAAAAAAATAAAAATATGTGATTTGATGAAAATTTTTTTTTTAATTCCTTTATTTGCAATAATTAGTGCATAAAGAATCTATGTTATAATTGAAAAAATTATAATGGAAAATAGATTGTGTAAATAAAAAGCTTTTATTATAGTTATAGAACAGCATCATCGCAAAGACTGTGTTTTATTAACATCGACCACTTATTACGAGTTTTTTTTTAAAATCAGCGCAAAAACGTTGACGTTTTTAAAATCGTTTTTTTTTTCATAAAATTAATGTCTAATTTTTTAAAATAATGACAAGGTTCAATAAAAAACATGTTAGAGTTTAAATATCAATTAGTTTTTTTATCTCTTAAGACCTGCTTAGTAGAAAAAAAGGGCATTTGTTTTTATTTCACAAAGCCTTTTATATGTGAATTAAAACGAGAAAAAATATTCTTATTGAAATTAGAGAACAGCAAAAAACTCGTATATTTAAGAATTTTTTCATTTACGAGTTTTTTTTGTGATAGTGGTTTCAAGAACAGGGGTGTATATTCAAGTATATGTAAATAAATTTATTTTCAAAATTAAATTGATGTGAATTTTTCTTCATAGATCAGAAAATGTGGCAACATTAAATACATAAACCTCACGTTAAAGTTAAAGGCAACAATATCTTCCCTTTAGCTTTCAGTCACTTTTAGCTTAAAGTATAGTTGTAATAACGAAAAACTAATAATCCGCCCGATAACATCCTAACTTTAGCTATTGGCAAGTTTAATAATGGCCCTTAATATCACAAGCGATAACCTCCTAAGTCGACTTAAGAACGATTTGAGTTATGTATGCTATCATATTCTACTAACAACGCTTTATATTTACGCGAAATCCCCATTTCTCTAAAACTGTTTTTTGAAAAGTTTTTAATGAAAACATATTGACCTAAGACGTAAGAAGCCCCAATACATTTATATAAACAGTTATTTTTCTCGAAAGCATGATTTTCGACTTAGGCGCGAAAAGTAGCTGAAAATTGTTTTCATTGGCCAAAATTCTGTAACTCTTGAACCGATCAAAGTATTTTAGGAATTCTTCTTCTAGTGAGTAGGTATTTAGTTGAACTTGAGTATGTTTTAATTACATTAAAATTGATTGAGTACTTTTTAAGAAAATCTAGGTCAAAGTTGAACTTTTCTTTTTTTAAACTTTTAATTTTTTAAAAAAATTTAATATTTGGATTTTAATAATAATTACAAGCATTTTTTGTAATAATGTTTTTTTTTTAATGTTTACACTCAAAAAAATTTTTGCACTAAAAAAAAGTGAAATCAACTGGAAATTTTGCTATTACTACTGAAAAATTAAAAATTTTTTGCTGTCAAATTTGCAAATTTGTTTACACGCAGAGAATATTTCCACTTAAAAAAAACGTTAGTAATATTATCTAATAGTAATAATAATTAGAAAAATGTATCATTTTTTGCTGTCAAATTTGTAAATATTTGCAAAATAAATCTGCTGAATATTAGCGCAATGATTCTGATTTTGATTTGAAAATAAGGGTTTTTTTTTCTTATTTATTTAAATATTTCATACATATGTATGTGGGTAAAAAAAACCTTTTAAAAACAAGTCAGAAAATCATAGTCGGTCTAGACCGACTATACGATACGCAATACCATGCGTTTAGAGACCATATCTCTTAGGTCCAACTAATCGGATATAGAAAATAAGCATTGGCTGCAGATATGAAAAAGTTCATATCGGATGCTATATTTATATGGGGACTAGGTCGAAAAATGGACCGATGCTGACCATATTTGGTAAGGTCACTTATACTTTCAAAATATATATATACAAACCATAATCTGTGCAATATTTTTTGTTTTTTGATAGATTCAAGTGAAGATCGGGAAGCAGCTCTATATGGGGCCTATGACTAAGAATTGTCCTAGAGGGATTATTTTTGGACTACTGATTAATGGATGTAATAAACATATGTATACAAACCCAATTTGACTGAGATCTATATGATAATTTGGATCTTATGGCAATTTCAGAGCGGTCATTTGTAAGGGGACTAGGTCTGAACATGGACCGATTCTCACTAATTTCAATAGCGTTCATCCTATGGCCGATAAAACTCATCAAAATATATTCATATTTGCGACCTGTAGTTTGATTACAAGGTTTACATGGAAACACAGACGGACGGACGGATGGATGGACATTGCTAAATCGACTCGAAAAGTGATTCCGAGTGGATCGGTATACTTGTATTGTATACTTCTAGGGCTGCTTAAATTGCTGTAATTTGAAATTTTTTTGAGTAATCTCATTAAAATGAAAAAAGTGTTCTACCCTCGGATCGTCATGGGTGCAAAAGTATACATAGGGTTAAAGAGGACACTTTCACATTTGTCTGGATAGTATACGTTTCTTTTTCCCTTTTGTTCCCTAGAAATTCTATTTCACTAAATTTGAAATTTGATACAAATATAGCAGTTTAATAAATATTTCAGAACACCCCTAATATTAAACGGTAGGGTTGTGACCAATTACAATAACTAAAGACTAAAGATCCTACCAATCTTGTAAAGAAGACCGCATGTCATTATCTACGATAACTTGCGAGTAGTAACCATTTATTTTTGCTAAGAAAACAAAATAATCACCTTTTTCAGAAATTAAAAAAACAGTTGAGTTTGACAGCATGCCACGCCCACAATTAGCAATAGTTTAACCTATTTTTTTGGCTACATTAATTTGGATATATTTGCTACAAAATGACGTTAAAATTTGGCCAATGAGCCCACACTAAATGATAAGTCTTTGCAGATTTTACGATAGCTAACATTTGATTTCGAGAATGTGCTGCGAATGGACGTTTGTATTTCTCAAGAAAGTGAGGAACGTCCTGGACCATCTGAAAAGAATGAAACGTGCCGTTTGGGAAATATTAACCATGAAACTATCTCTGTTGTTGGATCGGTGTGACGTATCTGACAGAAATGCCACCCGAATACTCATACGTACCATATAAGCACTTGAGGAAAATCTAGAAGGCATGTTGAGAGGTGTTTTCGAATGTAAGTTCAGATCAACCACTGGTCCTCAACCCGATATATTCAAGAGATTCCAAAATGCATGCGAAGTTCGACAAGAATCAATATGACACGGGTATCAGCAACGAAAGCTATGAAAAAACATGAAGGGTATGAAGATAAATATCGAAATAAATATCTGTTAAGATTTTTTAACAGAAACTAAAGGGTCCGCCAAATAACTTTTTTTTTTTAAATGCTATTAAAAAAAACTACTGAATATTATCTCAAATTTCTTTTTTTATTTGAAAGAACAATCCTTCCGGTTAATAATGGAAAATAATTTCATTCAAATGGCTGCCTCGGCTGGCCATGCAGTAGCCTACACGATCGGTCCAATTTTTAAGCACATTATCGATTGTGTGCAGCTGTATTTCACCAATGGCTTCACGACCATTGTCTTTTAAAGCGTCAATTGTCTCTGGCTCGTTGGCGTAACACTTATCTTTGAGGGCATCCCACAAATAATAGTCCAACGGTGTCAAATCGCAGCTCCGAGGTGGCCAAACGACATCAGTTCTGCGGCTGATAATGCGATCTTCAAAAACAGGGCGCAAAACATCGAGTGTAATGTTGCCAATATCCTCCTTTTCAATTTTTGTGAACAAAAATTCGTTCAACATGGCCCGATAACGATCGCCATTGACTGTAACTGCCACTCCTTGCTCATTTTCGAAGAAAAATGGCCCAATTATGCCTCTGGACAAAAATCCGCACCAAACAGTGACTCGTTTTGGGTGTATCGGCTTTTCAATGTATGCGTGCGGGTTTTTTGTGCCCCAAATGCGACAATTTTGCTTGTTTACATACCCGCCAAGATCAAAATGAGCTTCATCTGAAAAGATTTTTTTGGCAAAATCGGCATCTTCTGTAAGTCGATCGCAGGCCCACTTAGCGAAGCGAAAACGCATTGGATGGTCAGTTGGCTTCAACTACTGAACCAATTGGACTTTGTATGGCGTCATACCAAGGTCTTTATGCAAAATTCGTCTCAATGATGCCTCCGAAATGTTCAATTCTTGAGAACGACGGTGAATTGATGTGTATGGCGCTTCACGCACACTTTCTGCCATAGCAGCAATATTCTCGGGTGTACGCACTGTTTTTGGCTTTTCACGCTTTGGTTTATCGATGAGGATGCCAGTTTCTTTCACTTTTTTCACAAGATAACGAACGTACGGAGCTCACGGTGCTTCTCTTCTTCCAAAATCCGTACGTAATTTTCGCACACATTCTGCAACATTACCATGATTTTCAAAGTAATGTTGCAATATTTCCCAGCGTTGTTCAAGGGTATACACAACCATATTCGTTCAGCGGAAGGATAAAACTAATTATCTGTCAAATCAGACATGAGCTAAGTGTTCCTATTCACGAAATAAGCACTAGTTGAAAAAAAAAAACGTTAGATGGCGGACCCTTTATTATTGTTAATGTTATTGTTAACATTTTCTGTTAAGCACTTAACATCAGCAAACGAAATTTTTTATTTAAGTAAAAAACGAATATCTACATATTTTAAAAATTAAATTTAGACTATAAACACATATATGACAAATAATAATCAAAACCATAAAAACAAAGTTTTTATTAAAACTCTTTCCTTCCTTATGGATATGAGTTCTGAATCTCTCCGTGACTATTTTACAGCTATTACACAGCAAATCTATGGACCAAGTTTCAGATTGTTTGGATGAAGGGAAATGGGTTTTAATCACTCCGTGACTGTGCGTGACTATGCGTGACTGTGCGTGACTATGCGTGACTGTGCGTGACTATGTCAAAGTTAATCTTTTCTCATAGCAAGTGTATGGACAAAGTTTCAGATCGATCGGATAAAGGGAAGTGAGGTTTTAATCTCTCCGTGACTGTGCGTGACTATGCGTGTCTGTGCGTGACTAAGTCAAAGTTAATCTTTTTTTTCACAGCAAGTGTATGGACCAAGTTTCAGATCGATCGGATAAGGGGAAATGGGTTTTAAATCACTCCCTGACTGTGCGTGACTGTGCGTGGCTAAGTCAAAGTTAATCTATTTTTCACTGCAAGTGTATGGACCAAGTTTCAGATCGATCGGATGAGGGGAAATGACATTTAGATCACTCCGTGACGATGCGTGACTACCCCAAAATTAATCTATAGGAACAACAAGACTATGGGCCAAGTTTAAGATCAATTGGAAAAGGGGGGAATGGGGTTGCCCGACGGCAGACAGACAGACAGGCAGAGAGTGTGAGTTAAAAGAAAGAGTTTAAAAAATAATGTATATTCACATATAACAGTATGTAATGTTCAAGTGGCCAAAACGGGTTTTTCAAGCCGAGCTGAATCCGGGTTGTCATATATCAGGTGAAAGCCCCATGACAACAGATTCTAAAAAAAAGTGATCAAAATAGAAAAAAACTGATTTTTCTCATAAGTATTATATTCGAGGGGTCAAAACGTTTATTTCTAGCCCCACAGGAGTAGATTCTAATGGCATGCAGCCTATATTCAATTGTTTCGCAGGAAAAATGTTACAAAGTATTAAATTAGAAACAAAAACTGATTTTTCTCATAAGTATTATTTTCAAGGCGCCGAAACTGATATTTCTAGGCAAACTGAATGAGGGTTGTCGTATATCAGGTGAAAGCCCCACAGCAGTAGATCTTAATGGTATATGCGGCATGCCAATTGTTTCTTAGGAAAAAAGTTACAAAAGTTCAAAATAGATAAAAAAAAAACAGATTTTTTTCATAAGTATTTTTTTTTTAAATGGCCAAAACGTTTATTTCTAGCTGACCTGAATCCTGGTTGTCATATATCAGGTGAAAGCCCCATGGGATCCCCAAAGGATCAAAATAAAATAAAACAGATTTTTCTCATAAGTATTATTTTCAAGGGGCCAAAATGGTTATTTCTAGACGACCTGACTGAGGGTTGTCATATATCAGGTATCGCAAGTGATTATAAATACTAGCAGATTCCAGCCCTCGAAATACGAGTGAAAATTCTAGGAACGTTTATTTTTTCATTAAATTAAGACCCTAAAGGTATGCTATTCAATTACAGCCAATTCACAAATCAACACAAAAAACAAACTCATTTTTATTACAAACACATTAACAAATTTAAAAAACACACACATAGCATTGTATAATTTTATGTATGTGTTAGTAGCAACTTTAAATGCAATTTACTGAAAATAAAGGGAAAAATTTTAAAATCTAAAAAATCTGCAAAGCGTCTAAAAAGGAATACCTTTCAAATAATATACGTTTGGTCAAAATCGGGATAAAAACGGTAGAACAAAACATCGGTCACAAGAAATCGCCAGCCTATTAATATTATAGATAACTCGAAAATGAGTCGAAATTTATCAAATATATTTTTTTATGATCAGAAAATGAGCGCATTTATGATTGTTTCAATCGCAGAGAGGAGTCGGAACAGATTCGAATATGATCAATAATTTCATAAAATGCGGAGTGGGTAGTAAACAAACAAACAAATATATAATTGTATGTTGTTACATTTATGATCATTGCATTTAACAATTGCTTTCAATTAAAAAAGCCCGAAAATATCTAAAATTTTTGTTAATTATTTTATTGTTCTTCTTTCGGCAGAACATATACATACATACTAAAATTGGAACGATACAGGGAAATTAGGATGACACGTAAAATCGCGAAGCGTTCCACATTTTTGAAATAAACTATTCAAAATATAAAACGCCAGCAAAAAAAAAAAATGTTCTTTTTAGAAAATCCGATGGTTTGTGGTGTAAAACAGATTAAGATACTTCAGAGACATTTGCACTTTATTTAAGAAATATATTTACGCCATTTTCTTTCAACATAACAAGACATTAAGAACAAATATTTTTCTAATACAAATGGTCTTTCCAATAAAATATTTTACTCCAAATTAAATTAAAAATGAAAGAGGAATGTTAAATAAAAAGAAATGTCCTGGATACTACCTTATTGACGCAAATGTTACCAATCACTTAACTCGTAAATATAGTTTATAATTCAATATTAAAACTTAACCACTTTCCAAATCAGTGGAAATGTGTGGAAATCCTAATGATACAAAAACCTTATAAACCTAACAACTTGACATGTTCATTTAGACCAATAAGTTTGAAAAAATATTTTTTAAAAGATTATCACCAATTTTAAACAAAATAAATAGAATTCCTAAACATCAGTTTGGTTTTCGACACAAACACGGTACTCCTGAACAGATACACGGAATTGTAAATGTTATAAGAGATGTTCTTGAGAAAAAAAAATATTGCTGTGCGATTTTTCTTGATAGTCTGGCATCTACGGTTACTTTATAAAATAAAACACTTATTATCTGCACCCTATTATCAATTTTTTAAAAGCTTTTATCCAATAGACACTTCTACGTGAAAGTCAATGAAGAAAGATCAAAACTTTATGAAATTAATGCTGGTATACCACTGGGAAGCGTATTGCATCCAATTTTATATGCAATTTATATAGCAGATATCCTACACTTGATAACGTATTGATGAGGCATCTTCAATCCTGTGATAAATCCAGCAATACAACATTCGCACTCAGACGCGGTGAATGGTTCTAATGTTACCAGATATGGTAACTTAATTCCAAAAAGGGAAAATTTACCTAATTGGAGTTACTAACCTCTATGATATACTCGTATCTATTTAATGAAATTTGCTTATTATCCTTGGATAGATTGTAAATAAAGAATGAATAAATAAAAAAAAATATATTATTAATTTTAAGCATCATGGTAAAAAATCTAGCCATTTTAATTTGACAACCTTTTTTCTTTTTTAATTGACCAACACTCAGGGGATGCCCCCTACAAATGCAGTGCATTGTGTTGATTTCAGGAAAATAGGTTATGGGAAGGAGGAGAGAGGGAGTAGTGTTTGTCGATATTTGACTTAAATTTTATTAGATTATAAATGTCAGGAAAGACCTCTGCGGGCAGTTTATTTCACATACGGCTAGTTCGACTGATAAACGAATTCTCTCTGTAATGCGTTGTGCGGTCAACTGGACAATAGACTACAAACGGATGTGATCTACTAGAGAAGCGGGTAGAGTGAACCGAAACTCGGCACTTTAAATAAGTTCGCTAATCTCAGAAGAAAATTTCCCATGGTAATATCTATAGAACAGTGCTACACAACCCACATTCCGAAGATTTTTCAATGAATCAATAGAGTTGGATACCCTACTGTCATTGATGAGCGCCAACACCCTCCTTTGCACACGGTACAATAGCTCCAAAATAGACTTTGAAGCTCCTGCCCATATATGGGAGTTGTATTCCATTTTCGGTCGGATGTAAGTGGTATAGATTTTAAGGAGATCAGAAGGAGTGAAGTAATTTTTACACCGTTTTAGAAAACCAAGACACTTGAATGCTTCTTTCGACACTTGAAAGACATGCTCGTTCCAACGAACATCACATTGAATTCTCATGCCTAGAACATCAAGAGTATCCGATTCCTCAATACCTATACCACCCATATATATAGATGACATTGTTGATTCCATGTCCCTATGGGTCAACATACAACACTGAGTCTTCTGCGCATTAAAATTAACCCTATTCGCTTTACCCCACTCGGAGATTGTTAACAGGTCTTGATTGAGTGTGTCATTCATTGTCAGCCTTTTGCCCCCAACCTCCAAGAGGCTTGGCCTACAATTAAAGGAAAATGAAGACAAATGCTGCTGTCATCTGCGAAAGAGTATATAGAAATAAGAGTTTGACCAAGAAGGTCGTTCAGAAAGATAAGGAAATGAGAAGGAGAAAGAACGAAACCTTGGGGTACCCCTGAATTAATCTGAAACTCATTAGATGAGACCCCATCAATAACAACACGTATTGTTCGGTCTCTGAGAAAGCTCGATATAAATCGAGAGAAGTCATTACCAACCCCAAATGCAATAACCTTTGATATCAATTCACCGTGCCACACACGATCGAATGCCTTGGAAATATCCAGAGCAACCACTTTAATTTCGCCAAAATTGCGAATAGATCGACTCCAGCGCTCAGAAAGTAGAGCTAACAGGTCTCCCGTGGAGCGATTTCTACGGAAGCCATACTGTCGATCGTTAAGAAGTGAGTTGGCCTCTAGGTAGAAATGGAAAAGATGGAAATTGATCATGCTCTCCATCACCTTTGAGAACGCAGAGCAGATTGCAATTGGACGGTAATTTTCAGGGTTATTAGCCGCACCCTTTTTAGGGATTGGTTGAACATTAGCAACTTTCCAGCAAGAGGGAAAGACTCCCGCACGGTATGAAAGGCTGAAAAGGTTGGCCAATGGACTGGCTACCGTCGAAGATCACTGTTTCAGCACCAGTGCAGGTATATCATCCGGTCCCGAAGACTTATTAATGTTGAGATCCGAAAGAACCTTTCTAACTGCACGTGCTCGAAAGAATATTATAGGCATAGTACAAGATACACTTTCAAGTTCGGGCAGAGGTTGATCGCTATCCGGAAAAAACGAGTTTTTTGCAAAAAGTTCAGCTAAAAGGTTAGCCTTATCAACCGGTCCAGTGAATATTTGGTCATTCTTTAAAAGAGTTGGGATAGCAGAACTAGCATTATTCTTTACCCTTTTAACAAATGACCAAAAGCTCTTACTACCCCGAGGAGCAGAGAGAACTTTAGCACGAAGACGCTTTTCGTAAAGAAACTTTTGGCGCCTTAGTGTTTTGGCACATTCAGTTCTCGCCTGTTTGCGTTGCAGTTCAGTAACGGAATTTTTATTTTCACGCCAATATCTGAATGCTTCCTCTCTGGATCTGACTGCATCTCTGCACGTCTGGTTAAACCATAATTTTTGATTAGGTTTAGCCGAAATGTGCTTTGATGAAATGAATAATCGCATACCAAGCACTATTATTTTTTCCACCATTTTCGCAGCAGCATCAACATTTTTATCCAAGAAACAAAGTTTGCAGTTGAAATGCTTGAAAAAATCGTTGAGCTCAGCCCAACAAGCCTTTTCGTAAATAAAAACTACGCGCTTCATAGCTCGTGCTGAAACACTTTGAAGTACAGAGTACGGATAGGATGCGGAAATAGTGCAGTGATCCGAATTACCGAGAGGTGCAAATATTTTCACTTCATAGTTATCAGGGTGTGAAGTGAGAAAAAGGTCGAGAGTATTTTGTTGTTGCCCTTCAATGCATAGAATGTGCGTTGGTTGATTCACTAGTTGCGCTAGATGGTTATGTGCCCCCAGAAGCTCAACGTAACGGCCTTCAGGAGTTGTTTGACTCGAATGGTGAATCCAAGTAGAGTTATGAATATTAAAATCGCCGGCAACAACGATTTCACTATTCGGGCAATTCTCTAGGATTCTAGATATGGATTCAGAAAGGACGTCGAAGCCATTGTAGGTATGTTCCCTTTCTGTATATGGGCTTCTATATAGAAACCCGAAGTGCAAAATGTGCGACCTGATTTTGAACTTAATCCAAAGTGAGTTAAATTCTGCATCATTACAGTTCAGATGTTGCTGGTACTGGTACACAAAATTGTCGCGAATGTACATAACAAGGCCCCTTTGAAGAATAAAAAGGGATAGAAGGTGATAACTAGGTATATGAAAATCCTGTGGATCAGCATCCCCACTTACCTGAGTCTCACATAAGGCGAAAACATCCGGCCGATGAAAGCAAATGTGGGCATATACAGAGAAAAAATTGTTGCAAAAGTCGATACGAAAAATACCTGACATCAAATAAAATAAAATTAAGTAAATTTTCCTTACGATAGTACAAGAGCAAGTACCTGCTTTATTGCTTGGTACAATATTGTGCTTAAAACACGCGTGGAGGGTATCAAAGATTCGGCACAGTCGAATTTACTACTCTTACTTGTTCACTATCTTCTCTAATTAAAGGAATTTTAATTTTAATTTGTTAAAGGATATACAAGTGTCAAAAAAAAAAATTATATTATAATACCAAGTCAATATTGAAATAAATGATAAAGGAAAACCTTTGCCATTAAAAAATTTTTTTATTTACCATAAAAGAAAACATGTTAGTAATTCTCTTTGAATTTCTTTTTATCCTTGAAAATGGTCTATATATATATATATTTTCAAGTAATGTATGTTGATGACTTAAATATGTTTGTATCGCATACAGAAATTTTATACTTATAATAAAATGAAAGAGAAAAACTTATCAAAGGACATTATTGACATTCGTGATAAATAAAAAAATTTAATAGCAGTTATCCATATCGCTAGTGTGATAGCCACATTGACATAAAAAAATAACTTTAATATTCATTTTCAAACTTGTACATCCTTTGAAATATTAAAGCCTTTTAAAATGAACAAATGATGAGTAAACGATAAACTGAGAACGCAGTTTTAATTTAAATCGTCGCTGCAGAGGCAAAACCGATTAACTTTATTATCTTTATATAATTTTAAATTTTTTTAATGGTTTTTACATCTATAGCGACGACGTGGAAGCTTCAATTAAGCCATCAGTCTATTGGCGATAATTTTTATCATCATTCAGCACACTTCATTCGAGTGTTATGAGATATTTGACAATTAAATACATTCCAATATTACTCTAAAATATCCTCTCTTTTTGTTGTTATTATATATTGTGTCATTTAACAACTTCATAAATATTTATTCATATTATCATTACCAAACTTTATTAAATGCGAATAATGATGCAAAAACTCTTTAAAATAAATTTGTATTACATTGTAGAGGCCAGGGTCCTTACACAAATAATATACACAACAACTTTTGAGTAAACCTGTTAATGTTGTACGAGCTTAAAGTATTATGCAAAATGTTAATAAAATTGCCTGATAGGTGGGTGGAATACATTTTTACATTGTAGATAGATATAAGGATTGCGGACATAAAGATTGAAACATAAATAACTCGCATTGCCATTAAAATGAAACAAGCGATTTTAATAAAAAATAAAAAATTATGTGAGTCCGATCACAGGGGAGATGAGTAAACATCTAGCAATTAACGATTTTTTGTGGCACTTTTTTAAAATCAAACAGAAAGCGTTATCTGTCACATATAGCAAACAACTGCAGAGGCTCTGCTAATATCAAAATATTTATTTTTTCTTATTATTTCAACTGGTTAATTTTAAATTTTGATTTTTTATTTTTCATTCTTCATTCTTCATTTTTAATTTTTATTATTTCATTTTTTATTTTTCATTTTTCATTTTTCATTTTTTATTTTTTATGTTTTATTTTTTAATTTTTATTTTTTATTTTTAATTTTCAATTTTATTATTTTATTATTTTTTATTTTTATTTTTTTATTATTCATTTTTTATTTTTAATTTTCCATTTTTCACTTTTTATTATTGATTTCTTATTATTAATTTATAATTTTTCACTTTTCGTTTTTTATTTTTTATTTTTAATCTTTATTTTTCATTTTTCATTTTTCATTTTTCAGTTTTTATTTTTTTATTTTCAATTTTTAATTTTTTTATTTTTTATTTTTAATTTTTAATTTTAAATATTTAATTTTTAATTTTTAAGTTTTAATTTTTAATTTTAAATTTTTAATTTTTAACTTTTAATTTTTAATTTTTAATTTTTAATTTTTAATTTTTAATTTTTAATTTTTAATTTTTAATCTAATTTTTAATTTTTAACTTTTAATTTTTAATTTTTAATTTTTAATTTATAATTTTTAATTTTTAATTTTTAACTTTTAATTTTTAATTTTTAATTTTTAATTTTTAATTTTTAATTTTTAATTTTTAATTTTTAATTTTTAATTTTTAATTTTTAATTTTTAATTTTTAATTTTTAATTTTTAATTTTTAATTTTTAATTTTTAATTTTTAATTTTTAATTTTTAATTTTTAATTTTTAATTTTTAATTTTTAATTTTTAATTTTTAATTTTTAATTTTTAATTTTTAATTTTTAATTTTTAATTTTTAATTTTTAATTTTTAATTTTTAATTTTTAATTTTTAATTTTTAATTTTTAATTTTTAATTTTTAATTTTTAATTTTTAATTTTTAATTTTTAATTTTTAATTTTTAATTTTTAATTTTTAATTTTTAATTTTTAATTTTTAATTTTTAATTTTTAATTTTTAATTTTTAATTTTTAATTTTTAATTTTTAATTTTTAATTTTTAATTTTTAATTTTTAATTTTTAATTTTTAATTTTTAATTTTTAATTTTTAATTTTTAATTTTTAATTTTTAATTTTTAATTTTTAATTTTTAATTTTTAATTTTTAATTTTTAATTTTTAATATTTAATTTTTAATTTTTAATATTTAATTTTTAATTTTTAATTTTTAATTTTTAATTTTTAATTTTTAATTTTTAATTTTTAATTTTTAATTTTTAATTTTTAATTTTTAATTTTTAATTTTTAATTTTTAATTTTTAATTTTTAATTTTTAATTTTTTATTTTTAATTTTTAATTTTTAATTTTTAATTTTTAATTTTTAATTTTTAATTTTTAATTTTTAATTTTTAATTTTTAATTTTTAATTTTTAATTTTTAATTTTTAATTTTTAATTTTTAATTTTTAATTTTTATTTTTAATTTTTAATTTTTAATTTTTAGTTTTTAACTTTTAATTTTCAATTTTTAATTTTTAATTTCTAATTTTTAATTTTTAATTTTTAATTTTTAATTTTTTATTTTTAATTTTTAATTTTTAATTTTTAATTTTTAATTTTTAATTTTTAATTTTTAATTTTTAAATTTTAATTTTTAATTTTTCATTTTTTATTTTTTATGTTTTATTTTTTAATTTTTATTTTTTATTTTTAATTTTCAATTTTATTATTTTATTATTTTTTATTTTTATTTTTTTATTATTCATTTTTTATTTTTAATTTTCCATTTTTCACTTTTTATTATTGATTTCTTATTATTAATTTATAATTTTTCACTTTTCGTTTTTTATTTTTTTTTTTAATCTTTATTTTTCATTTTTCATTTTTCATTTTTCAGTTTTTATTTTTTTATTTTCAATTTTTAATTTTTTTATTTTTTATTTTTAATTTTTAATTTTAAATATTTAATTTTTAATTTTTAAGTTTTAATTTTTAATTTTAAATTTTTAATTTTTAACTTTTAATTTTTAATTTTTAATTTTTAATTTTTAATTTTTAATTTTTAATTTTTAATCTAATTTTTAATTTTTAACTTTTAATTTTTAATTTTTAATTTTTAATTTTTAATTTATAATTTTTAATTTTTAATTTTTAACTTTTAATTTTTAATTTTTAATTTTTAATTTTTAATTTTTAATTTTTAATTTTTAATTTTTAATTTTTAATTTTTAATTTTTAATTTTTAATTTTTAATTTTTAATTTTTAATTTTTAATTTTTAATTTTTAATTTTTAATTTTTAATTTTTAATTTTTAATTTTTAATTTTTAATTTTTAATTTTTAATTTTTAATTTTTAATTTTTAATTTTTAATTTTTAATTTTTAATTTTTAATTTTTAATTTTTAATTTTTAATTTTTAATTTTTAATTTTTAATTTTTAATTTTTAATTTTTAATTTTTAATTTTTAATTTTTAATTTTTAATTTTTAATTTTTAATTTTTAATTTTTAATTTTTAATTTTTAATTTTTAATTTTTAATTTTTAATTTTTAATTTTTAATTTTTAATTTTTAATTTTTAATTTTTATTTTTTAATTTTTAATTTTTAATTTTTAATTTTTAATTTTTAATTTTTAATTTTTAATTTTTAATTTTTAATTTTTAATTTTTAATTTTTAATTTTTAATTTTTAATTTTTAATTTTTAATTTTTAATTTTTAATTTTTAATTTTTAATTTTTAATTTTTAATTTTTAATTTTTAATTTTTAATTTTTAATTTTTAATTTTTAATTTTTAATTTTTAATTTTTAATTTTTAATTTTTAATTTTTAATTTTTAATTTTTAATTTTTAATTTTTAATTTTTAATTTTTAATTTTTAATTTTTAATTTTTAATTTTTAATTTTTAATTTTTAATTTTTAATATTTAATTTTTAATTTTTAATATTTAATTTTTAATTTTTAATTTTTAATTTTTAATTTTTAATTTTTAATTTTTAATTTTTAATTTTTAATTTTTAATTTTTAATTTTTAATTTTTAATTTTTAATTTTTAATTTTTAATTTTTAATTTTTTATTTTTAATTTTTAAATTTTAATTTTTAATTTTTAATTTTTAATTTTTAATTTTTAATTTTTAATTTTTAATTTTTAATTTTTAATTTTTAATTTTTAATTTTTAATTTTTAATTTTTAATTTTTAATTTTTAATTTTTAATTTTTAATTTTTAATTTTTAATTTTTAATTTTTAATTTTTAATTTTTAATTTTTAATTTTTAATTTTTAATTTTTAATTTTTATTTTTAATTTTTAATTTTTAATTTTTAGTTTTTAACTTTTAATTTTCAATTTTTAATTTTTAATTTTTAATTTCTAATTTTTAATTTTTAATTTTTAATTTTTAATTTTTAATTTTTAATTTTTAATTTTTAATTTTTAATTTTTAATTTTTAATTTTTAATTTTTAATTTTTAATTTTTAATTTTTAATTTTTAATTTTTAATTTTTAATTTTTATTTTTAATTTTTAATTTTTAATTTTTTATTTTTAATTTTTAATTTTTAATTTTTAATTTTTAATTTTTAATTTTTAATTTTTAATTTCTAATTTTTAATTTTTAATTTTTAATTTTTTATTTTTAATTTTTCATTTTTAATTTTTAATTTTTAATTTTTAATTTTTAATTTTTAATTTTTAATTTTTAATTTTTAATTTTTAATTTTTATTTTTAATTTTTAATTTTTAATTTTTTATTTTTAATTTTTAATTTTTAATTTTTAATTTTTAATTTTTAATTTTTAATTTTTAATTTCTAATTTTTAATTTTTAATTTTTAATTTTTTATTTTTAATTTTTCATTTTTAATTTTTAATTTTTAATTTTTTATTTTTAAAGTTGCTACTAACACATACATAGGATTATATGATGCTTTGTGTGTTTTTATTAAATTTTTTGATGTGTTTGTAATAAAAATGGGTTTGTTTTTTGCGTTGATTTGTGAATTGGCTATAATTGATTAGCATACTTTTAGGGTCTTTATTTAATGAAAAAATATAATTTTATAGAATTTGCACTCGAATTTCGAGGGCTGGAATCTGCTAGTTTAAATTAATACTGTGGGCTGAGGATCCTAAAGAAAATTACACGTTCTTATTTGAAATTTATCAGGCATAAAAAAGTTTATTGTTAATATTTATTTCAAAAAGTTTTATTATATACAAACTGATCTTAGATGCACAAATAATGTATAGGTTTATTAAAAAGTAGTAAAAAAAATTATTAGTGCTTTTAGCTTCATTCTAAATTAGCGCTGCTTGGGATATTGTTTTGTGCTTTTTTCTAGGGAAAAGTTGGCATTGCTGCTGGACAAAGACCATTTGCGAGCACAAAGTGTGCTACTGTTGGCTACTTGCTTTATGTTCTTCATCAGTCTTTATGCATGAGTTCAATATCATTCCATGTGCCTTAATTCTGCGCACTTATGTGGAATCGCGTCACTTAGTACGAAATTGACATTATCATTTTTCCCAGCTTCTCTTAATAGTTGGTTTTAATTTTTAATAACAAGGGAAACCGTTTACCAAGAAATTTTTTCAATTAGAACAGGTTCTATTTTGGCATGACCAACATATGAAAATACAACATTTTTCAATTAGAACAGGTTCTATTTTGGCATGACAAACATATGAAAATACAACACTGCTTGTAGCGAAAAAATACTGAGTAAATTATAAAGATTAATATGGAAAGAAAAATAAATTGTTTAATATTAATTAACAATTCAAAAATATGTAAAATATATAAGTTTATTTTTAACAATAAATTTTTGTAAATTCACAAATTAAATCAGCTGTTGTTTACATTTAGAGGTTATGTCATACGGAAATACATATGAACGTGTGATAGCAAAAATTATGAATCATATGTAAAACGATAATTTGGGCAGACATACGGAATAACATATGGCTAAAAAATGTGACAGTACATATGTAAAAAACACATCGTGTGATATCACCTTTATACATACTTATGTGTAAGTAGAACTTAATTTATATTTTTGTTGCTTGTCGACACAGAATATGATAAAATGTTTGAAAATTAATGTAAAAATAACAAAACCGTATCATACCGTAAAATGTTTACATTAGAATGACACCCATAAAACCATTCCATAACAACTCAAACCGACCACTTCAGATTTCAATGAATCTTTAATGAAACATTCTTCTTGGTGATTAGAGCTGCAGCCTTGTAAAGCTCGAATTTTACTTATTACTTTTATTTATTAATTTTTAGATCTGTTGACTTGAGTTTTTCACTCAAGTATTTGCAGCGATAAAAATATATTACAACTTAGAAACAATAATTAATACTACCGGATTCCAGACCTCGAAATTCGAGCGCAAATTCTAGGAATTTTATTTTTTCATTAAATAAAGATCCTAAAAGTATGCTAATCAATTATAGCCAATTCACAAATCAACAAAAAAAAAAAAACAAACCCATTTTTATTACAAACACATTAACAAATTTAATAAACACACATAGCATCCCTGCAGGAAGCCTGGGGACAAGTGTCCCCAAGTCACCACTTTTGTTTAATATTTGTTGACATTGTCAACTAAGCGTCTACACTATTTACTTTACTTTATCTGTCAAAAAAATTTTCCATAGTGAAGTTGGGAGTTCTGTTTCTTCTTGATGTCTATAGTTTTGTTTGAGAAACACGTGGTTGGACGAAAAACTAAAGTTTTAAAACAAGATATAGAAAAATTGAATATAAAAGGTAAATAAAAATATATTTTGTAATAAATTAAATAAAAAAAAAAAATATATAAACGGAGTTATAAAAGAAAAGTGAAAGAACAATCAAATTTGTACAAGAATATCTGGTTCCAATGTCTACATATGGTCCCATGAGAACTACCTAGTCACTAGTAAATTTCCGGTTCCATTGTCTATACATGGTCCCATGAGAACTACCTAGTCACTACCTAATAGTTCCAATGTCACTAGTGATTTGCAATGACACGTACATGTTAAATGTCTATAGAAAATTACATTGTCTGGGGTATAGTTGGTCAGTAGTACTGGTGACAAAGTCAATAGTGAATCGGTACTGTTTCACTATTGACATTTCCTGCAGGGATTGTATAATTTTATGCATGTGTTAGTAGCAACTTTAAATGCAATTTACTCAAAATAAAGGAAAAAATTTACAAATCTGTAAATCTGCAAAACGGCTAAAAATAAATACGTTTCAAATAATATATGTTTGGTCAAAATCGGGATATAATGGTAGAACAAAACATCAGTCACAAGAAATCGCCTAGCCTATTAATATTATTGATTTACTGGAAGCTTAAATTCACAAGATGATTTCTTTAAAATATCACCATCATCAAGAAATCAATAAAACTACAGAAGAATAGGCCCCAAAGATTATAGTTTCTTAACCAGCAGAGTCTATAGTCGACGACACCGATACTAATTATATATGTATATCTAAAGGATATTTTAAAAAATAACACCAATGCCAGTAAATGAAAAAAAATTTAAATCAATTGGGCATGAAATATAAATATGCGAGGTAATTTTCTTAAAAATTAATTTTTATTGTATTAATTTTTATTCAAATACATAATAAAATAAATTGCAAATAAGTAAGACAATTACAGTAGGTCTAGACCGACTATACGATAACCATCCGTTTACAGACCCTATCTCTTATGTCCAACTAATAGATCTAGAAAATAAGCATAAACCAAATTTGAGTGGCATTGTTATTAGTTTTTTTGTCTTTGGAAAAAGTTCATATTGGATGCTATATTTACATGGAGACTACGTCGAAAAATTGACCGATCTTGACCATATTTGGTAGGGTCACTTATTTTTTTTGCAAAAACATAACCAAACCAAATTTGAGAAAAATCTGTGCAATATTTAATTTTTTTTTTTTTTTTTTGATAAATTTAAGTGAAGATCGAAAATTAGCTTCATGTGGGGGCTATGACTAAGAATGGTCCAATAGGGTTTATTTTTTGACTACTGATAAATGGATATAATAATATATACAAACCCAATTTGACAGAGATCTATATGATAATTTGGATATTATGGCAATTTAAGTCAATCTCATAGGGGTCATTTGTATGGGGACTAGGTCTGCACATGCATCGATTTTCACCAATTTCAATAGCGTCCATCATATGGGCGATGGAAGTTCATACAATAAATTTCCACAAAATATATTCATATTTGCGACCCGTAGTTTGGTTACAAGGTTTACATAGACACACAGACGGACGGACGGACGGTAGGTCATCGCTAAATGGACTCAGAATATGATTCTGGGTCGATCAGTATAATAAAAGATGGCTAAAATATATTTGGTAGTTACAAACATCAGCATAAAGTAATTATAACCTAACCACGTAGTGTTTTAGGGTATAACAGATAAGAGTGTTCAATTCGGCTGTGCCGCATCTGTGTTACTCTCCACCTTGTGGGTTGCGTATACGTATGGAAAATTTTTTTCACAACTCTGGAGATGTTAACAGTCTCATATGATGACGTCATGATTGCAAGCGACTTTAATTCCAATATTTTGGTTGACTGTAATCTTATCGCCAATATGATATCAATTGGTC